>JAZHYW010070358.1:0-80498 GCA_037355805.1 Ixodes ricinus | reverse complement strand
AAGTGGCCGAGGCCGAAAAGAGAAAACAAACATTACGGTGAGCGACAGGTGGAGAAGTGGTGCGCACGGGCAGTATGAAATGATTCAGTCAAGGTGCAGATTCCTCCAGTCGGCGACGAGCACAAACACCACATATGAACATGCTGGGTGTAACGAATCTTTTAGCAGTGCAAGAATGTCCGAAATACTCTGAGATCATCTTTCCACATTTACGGGCCCTAGTAAACCGAGTGAGCCGAATCCAACCAAGATTATTGAGTGGTAATATTAAAGCAGACTGTCTCTTCACACTGTGCACACTTCTATATCATTTTTATGCGGAACTCTCAATATTCCCGGTGCAGATGACAAGGTTTGGCAAAATTCTCGCCAGTCAATATGTCGCGGGTTTCGCACGTCAGACTTTACATGTGAACGGGCCTATTTCGTAAAATCCCGGTTTCGGTAAACCGTTGCACACTGAAAAGATGCATCGTGTGAATAAGCCTTCAGTGCAGCCTACGTAAGACAAACAGTCACAGGCCCCTCCACTCTGCAGGTTCATCAGTTCCTGGTGGCCTTCAGGTAAGGCCGCTCTTAGCTAAGACCATGCACTCAGCCATTCGCGTTTCATTCGTGCACAAGAGCATGCCTGCGAGCAGTACGAGCGCAAACGGGTAATCAAACCCTCGAGCACCACAACCCTCAAGAAACCTGAGCCAATACCACTGTAATTGAAATTTAGACCTCAAACTTGGAACTTTTGCCATAAAATCAAGACACTGACATAACTGGGGCCCTCCTAAGTAAGTGTTCACAAATGCTGTGTTCAAGCATACCAAGTGTTAACGGCCATGTCGTGCAGCAGCTACTTGCAACAAGCACACTTCACTGGACTACTAGAGTACGGTCTTTAAACATCAAAGAGGCTATAAAGAGTGACTAAAATCGTCCACAGGGTCCTTTCCCCCCAGTTTCAGACGAAACAAAATTCGGGGGTTTGAACGACGTGCAAAGACATTAAAGACAACGCTCGAAACTCAATTTGTCCCTTTAACCCCTTGCCTATTCATCTGTTCCTTCAAAGAACGAACAGCAAAACATCATTTTAAACAAGCAATTTGCATTAAAAAAAGAAAAAGCATTTGCTTGACTTTCAGGCGTGGTATCTTGCTCTAAATCGAAACTTCTGATCTTTCTTCACAGTAGTTTTTCACAGTGTGATAGCACTCAAAAGACATTCAGAAAGGTGGAGAGCCACCTTGATGGGAGTGATGACAACGATTTATATAATTTTCATCAATCCCATCACTGTTCATCGAACCACCCAATTCCGAGCAATCAGAAAAGCTGCAAGATTTGTCGTCAAATTATGCCTGAGCATTCACTTTCAAAAAGAAGTTTTGGATCTCTTCGTCGGCTACAGCAAATCTCCATGCCAAAACCAAGTTCTGGCACAAACGCTTACCCTGTGTGTGCTTTTGTTTCTTCTTTTGCTCAATGGAGAGCTTTTTCTTTGTCAAACAGCAACACAAACGAGCAAACAACCCAAGGTAAGTGGAGCAACAAGGGTGGTGCTGCCATCTGCCGTAGAGCATGCTAAACAAGCGTCAAAACACACTCGTGGTCGGGCTTTCTGGTCCGTAAAGGTGGCAGGAGTAACTCATTAGTAGGCAAGGCATTAAGATAAGCACTGCCTCACAGAATACCTCACTACATAAATGTGACTACTTTGAGATAAAGTAATTCTAAATTATTTCCAAACTTTTTTTTTTTAAGGAATTTCAGTAGGTCAAAATTATTTAGCTACAAACAAAAAGGTAATTTAATAAGGGTTTGAGTTGAGAGCCCCATTGAGGCCAATATACAAAGGTGCACAAAGGCTAGACGAGAAACAAGGGCCCGTCGGAGCCCTGCTGTTTCAATTTAACTTCGTATCCAGTCACCAGATGGCGCCACAACTGGCACTCACCAAAGTACTTCGTTGCAAACACGAAGATATTAACACTACATTGACGAAACACACGCGCTTCACCCAAGATCCCGCAGTGCATTCGGAGAGCCAACCACCGCTATCTACCGAAGGAACGACATAGACGAAGATATGTCTGGTCCTAAAAACAAAGTCTCCATCCCGACACTGGGCATGGTGCAAGGACGTGAAACATCCGTGGCATCACAGACGTCGTATCCAGGCCCGAGCTCACTTCCAGACGTGCCTTTAACTAGACCGCACGCAATACGAGACCCAAGCGCATGCTGGGGTGCCAGGGGAGCGGCGCCATCTGGAGACCGGAGGTGCAACCCCGACTGGCGGGCAGGCAGTGTGCGAGAGGGTAGTAGCAGTTACCTGCCCTGGCACGGGAGGGGGCCTCCTTGTCCCACTCACCGGCTGCGTGAGCGGCTGCGGGATCCAGCCGGGGGGACCGCCTGGGGAGCGGCTCAGGGAGCGGGAGCGGCCACCACCGCCTCCGCCACCGCGCCTCGGGCTGAACGAGCGGCTCCGGGACCGGGACCGCGATCGGCTGCGCGAACGACGCCCGCGGGAGCCCGACCGGGATCGGTCACTGCGGGCAGGTCGGATTGGCACCAACCCAAATACACCCGCCTCTTCTCCGATACAGAGTTGGACAGCCAGTCCCAACTCTGTATCACCATAGCTTGGCAGATGACGAAAGCTACGGTCCCAGCAAGCCAATCGGAGCGTCCAAACGAGGCACTGAACACTGCGTCGTCGGAGTGCACTCTTCCTGCGGAGAGCTCTAATCCGCTTTCATCCGATCGGCTCGAGGGGACATAACATTCACTCTCTGCCAAAATATGTTGAAATGAAGTAAGAGTCTGTTCGTTTCTCCCTTTTCTTACGGGATGTCACCACACTCGTGGCTAATCTGTGTGCAGATCTGGCGAGATGGCATCAAAATTTGGGCGTGCAAAGTCGTTAGTCCAGGTGGTGTTGCCCTAACGAGGTTGGCGTCCAATGATACGAGTACCTAAATTTGCTATCAGTAAACTTTTGGGCAGTGTATGCGTGCCAATCAACAAAGGGCATCTGACGCTTTGAAACAACTAATCAACTACAGGGAAAAAAGGGCAAGTGCATTGTTTAATTTTTATTACCTATATGCAATTGAGGTAATGAGGCTGTAGTTTCCATTTTAAACTGGTCAAATAAAGTCGGAATTGTGTTGGACACCAGGTCACCTGCACTGTGCCATGTGCCTCTTTTGTGATATAAAACGTTTTGCTAAACCAAGTCGTAAAATACCTAATCAAAGTGGGCTGTACTGCGATTTGTAAAGGGGCAACAAGAGTACTGGGGAATGCAATCTTGAAACTGCTGTTAAACAACACAAAAGCTAGGGTTGGCTATTCAGTTCACGGAGCTTGGGCCCTACTTACTGGAAAGCACTACCCTCCCACATTTACTAGAATCAACCCTAAAAAACACTAAAATAGCTATATTAATTAGGAAGCACCACCAAAACACTCGCACAGAACTTGCTTCGTGCAAACCCTCTACCGACACATGTCGCAAGAAAACAGTTTTCCACGAAAGACACTTCTGCAAACAATTTGCCGTCACCCCTTCACCCTCAAAATCGCCCCACACCAACAGTTACCACAGAGCAACCACTCACGCTTACAATCCCGTGTACGCAGTGCTTGTGCCCCAGTGCTCCCCATGATTCCAACTATGTTGCTTTCCTCACAGAGCGAACCAATTCCCCACACCCCAGGCTTAGCATCCTAGACCAAACTAAATGCAGGCACCTCGCAGAGGTCACTCTCTCCTGCGTTGGCCCATACAACAGTACCTTTCCACAATCACCATATGTAACATGCCCGGAGGGGCCAAACATCGTGCCTCCCCATCCGCCAGTCCCCATTCGTACCACTGGCTCCCACAACTCTCAGTATTTCCGCCACCTACGAGTCCACGGCAAACGCAAGGACACAAAACTGCAGCAGTTCCCAAATATTTAACTATACAACCCTTTACCAGACTAACCCTGGGTTGCCTCAACATTCCGTTTCCGATCTCGCCCAAAGACGGCACAGTGCTTGCTTCCACAAACCCTGGAGCCCCAATTACACCCTCTCAGTCTCCAACAAATGGCCACAGCAAAGCAGCCGCAAGATCCGAGTTCTGCACCATGCCTCGGCATTCACCTAAGACTGAAGCCTCTTTGCTTCTGGACAAGACCAAGTGCTTCAACCACCTCCCCGCCACGGAATTCTCATCAAACCACCGCGAAAACGGTGCAGAGCTCGGGCCTTGCAGTGGAAGAACAGCCCCACCGCCCCTCCCTTTGAAGGCGCAGCACGACTTACCTCTGGCGGCCGCCGCAGACTGCAGTGCAGCCTCGAAGGCAGCAGTAACGCTCTGGCCGCTAGGGCAACTCTCTTCCCTCTCACCCTCTTTCAGTGTGTGTTCCCCGCAGAAGTAGTAGTAGAAGTAGTAGAGGAAGCTTTCAATCTCTCTCTCTCTCTCTCCCTGCCCCTTCAACGCAGTGGAAGCACTCTAGCAGAGCGGCAGCAGAAGCAGAGCTGTTGTGTGGACTAGCAGAGCGGTAGAGTTGAGGGGACACAACGGGGCCTGCAGACCGTGCCCATCGCTCCTCTTTGCAGAGTGCCGCAAGTGCGTGAGGTGGTGGAAGAAGAAGAGGGGTCGCTCTCTCTCTCGCTCATGATCATCTAGCTGCACGTTAGGAGCAGTGGCTGTCGTGCTGCCGACTCTCAACCCGCAGCCGCCGACTCAACCGAAGCCCCTCGGGCGCAGACATTTACGATCAACGGGGAGGCGAGGCTCTGGCCTACAAAACATGGTGCACCAGCATTACTTGCTACGTTCGGCCAAACAGACCGCGCGTAGTACACACACACACATGCCCCCACCGGCAAAGAAAGTCTTCTACCCTCCTCCCCACAACATACAAATCCCATCATTAATTGGCCTCCTACAAACTGCTCACTGGTCTGCAGTGGCACGGCAACCATACCCTGTTCACGCCCAAGCCAACGGCAAGGCGGGAGCTACGCATTTGCCGGACCAATCACCCGCCTCCTTTACGTCACCCAACCTCACTCTCTCCGTGTGCAGTGCGACCACATTGTGGAAGACTTATGTACGACCGGTCCAACAAACACATAGCTTCCACTGCACGGTCAGTTTAGGGGAGAACGAAGTACAAATCAAATGCTGCCAGTGCCCCATCAACTGAAACTGTACCCAGTAGCTACCCCCCTACTCTCCAAAGCTCACTCCGACGCTAAACGCCACCCACACCCATTGACCCGTATCCCCTTTTCGGTGACACTTGTACTCCTAACTTGCCTAAACCTCGCAACAACCCAAATCACGCCATGCCCGATTCAGTGACACTCCTCTAAACGCACATTTAAGCCCCCACCCAAAAAATCAAAGACCGCAAACGAGGAACGAGAGCCCCGATGGGAAACAACACTCACCGTGAGGAGTTCCTGCGGGAGTAGACTCTGCAGTCCCTGGCGTAGTGGCCCCTCTCGCCACAGTCGTAGCAGCGGTCGGTCGGTTGGAAGGGCCGAGAAGAGCCGCGGTACGAGTTGCGGGACTTGCCCGTCGACAACTCTACACGCACCCTGCGGCCGCACAGCATCCTGGGAGCAGGGAGAAGGGGACGCGCGTCGGGTGAGTCTCTAGTCGACCGTGCAGGCCCCGTTTGAAGACTTCCCATCTCTAGAGAAGAGTGTTGGCAAACTAGACGCCACACACGTGGTCATGAACCAAAACGACCATTCAAAACACCCCAACCGACGCAAACGATCCAAAGAGCTAACCCAGTGAACTGCAACCGGCACAGCAACCCACGCATGCTCGCTGCGTTCCAGTGCGATTCGGCCGCACACGCATGCTCGAGAATCACGAGACGCCAAAGCATCGTAGAAGCTAGGAAATTAGCACCAAAGAAGGGGCAGCGGAACGCAACGCCCCGCCCCGTCTGCCGCCGCAACGCAAAGCACGAACACTACAACATCTTCATCACCCTCAATAATATTTTGCCACAGACAGTGACGTAGCCAGTGCCCGAATTGCGCTCGCCCTCCACAAAGCTTCACAAGTCGAGGTTTCCACAACTTTTAAATATAAACAGGCTCGTTTTTCTGACGCACATCAACATGTCCGTCACCCGTCGCATTTGTAGACAAATTAGTGTTAGCACGCTGACCAGCATGAGCGAGCAGGTACACGGAAAACCGGGAGAATCTATCCTAGTCTCTTCCGCCACCTTGGAACTACCACCCCGTCACCTATAGGGCGATGGAGTTGCGAATAGCATGGACAGGTTTGGGATACTCACTTTCCGTCGAGGGCACGCACGGCATCTCTCGCGTCCCGCGGGTCCTCAAACTCGACGAAGGCAAAGCCGGGCGGGCTGCGTGCCACCCAGACGTTGCGCAGGGGGCCATAGTAGCCGAAGGACTCTTCCAGCTCGTGCTTGGTGCCGCTGTTGCCCAGTTCGCCGACGTAGACCTTGCAGTCCACGGGGCACGTGTCTCGGTAGCGAGCCATCTGGGCAGAAATTCCTCAAACAACACGCGTCCTCGTGCTTGGGCAATGCCCGAGGTGGCTCTTCTCGTCCCGTTCCCGGTGAATGGCTGCCGAGCCTTCGTCGGGAGTTTCGTAATTACCGTCTTCTATGTCCCATGGACCTACCGTAAAATATCGAGGGAGCGCACACTCAAAATTGGGAGATAATTGTGGTCTGGGGAATGGGTGCTTGCTAAGTCCAAGAGCAAAAATGCAAAAGGAGCACACAGTTGTGGGGGGCCCTCACTTCGATCCGACCACTGAGCTCTGAATGGCCGTTGTTTGCCTAGACAGCCGAGCACGCCAGCGCATGAATACAGAATCTCAGCTTTCTTTTCGCAGACAAAAAGTGCCCCACAACGCTCAAAGCAAGTTTTTGCGTCGGTGGAGGTCGGCACAAAAGCTGTCACAACCGTCCTTAGGCCTAACTACTTTCACAATTTCATTGTCCAAAAATTGACAACAGACTACAGCATGTTGACATCAATACATCCGATAGACAGAATATTTCAGAAAGCCAGGCAACTCCTAGACCCTAAGTTTCTTGAGTGCGCTGCGCAGTTATGCTGTTGACCGCTTCCGCAACTTGCCATATTCAGCCATAACTCGCGTGCGTGTGCCGACATGCTTGGGGAGACCATTACCAATACATGGCTCGCATTGACGTCACATCAGCCGCCATTGCTCCGTACCGTTCTCCTGTGTCCGTAAATTCTACAGCCTACATTTGACACCATTGAATTTGTTTTTCTGGTCAAGGCTTGCCGAGAAGAACAGATTCGATGGTGCCAAATGTATGCCGCGGAAGGCCCCGTACAGGAACCTGGTACGGAGCAATGGCGGCTGGTACGGTGCCATATGACGTCACGTGCAAGGCATGTATAGGTGCAAAAATGTTTTGCACCTACTGTGGCCTAAACATTTGCACTGCACTGGGTGCAACTGTCATTAATTACTGCTCAAATGTAGTTAAATTATTGTGGCTGTCGTGATGTGTACTGGTCACCCTCGCGAAAGCTTCGACGAGAGATTAATACAGCCAACTGCCAAAAGATAGGTCCCCACAGGACAGGGATAGGGAGCAGTTTTCAGATGTTGGGAATGTATGCTTACTTCCATGGTGAGCCGCTCAAAAGTAGTGTCTGCAGATCACAAGCTGCTGAAAACGGCAAAAAAACCACAATCTCCGGTGACGTTGCTCTTAGCTCCTCCCTGTATTCGTCGGAATCAGGGCAGCTACAGAGTGGCGTTTCAACTGACGTTCCACCTGCTGCACAGAAAAAAGAAGACAGAACCACACCTGTCGTTTGAACCGCCAATGAACAAGTTGCAATGGGTCACATGCATCATAGCCCTGAAACAAACACTTCATCCTTGACAAATATGAAGACCCGGTGAAAAGTGCTCATTGACATTTTCTCCACAACACGCAACTTAGAACATGCCAAAGAATTGGGATGACAAGCAAGCATGCAGATATGTTCAATATGGCACATTTGATGGAACTGAATTTTTGAAACCATACCAGTGGAAAATGCGGTCAGGGTGTATCCTACCTTAGCTCTCACTATTATGTGGGAACCCAACACTTTGAATTGCGCAGAATATTAGTTGGGTAATAACACACAATTCCATGTCCGAATTCAGACTTCCAAACGATTGAAGACGTCTAAAACACATGCAACAAAAAATTTAACAATCCTTTTTCGCACAAATTTTTTTTCTTTTCACTTTGTCCTCAAAATAAGGCGTGCATTCTTATGAAAAAGCCACTGCGGCTAATGAACTCCCCCGTCTGCAACAAAAAGGAAGAAAACTGCAGCCGTCGGTCGCCCAACTGGCCTGTCGTTAACCTTGGAGCAAGCAGAAGCCTTGTAGCTCAAGTTGCCTGTTTTGCGCACCGCGTCGCAAGGCTGCCTTTATTTTTTTATATATTTTAGTTGTTTCTTTTCATTTAATGAGCACTAAACAACCAGAGGCTTGGCTTTAGATACTAGATGCAGTGCTACTACAAAACCCTTTTTCAACTAAAATGATGTTAGTGAACTAATTCCGATGCTGCGGTCAAGGAATGTCGACTACGCATCACGCGGTTTACAAAATCCGCAAAGTAGGGCGACGCCATTTTTCTTTCCCCACGCGCGAGTGAAAATTGCGAATGTCCACAAACTAATGTTAACTAGCATGATGGGCATCGTAACGCTGGGGCGATACAACATGTAGTCATTAAATATGAAGCATATGAGACCAATTTTGCTCCAGTAAATCAATGTCAAAATCTGCCGGCGGGCCGAGCCCGTTAGGCCTGATGAGACGATCGATAAATCTCCCCTAAATGCCCTGTAGAAGACTCTTTCCGTAATATTCCTGGTCGTCCGTCGTCTCACTGCTGTGAATTTTTCACAGCGAAAACAATTCGCAACATAATGCGACCACAAAGAAATAAAATCCGATCCCTTACCTCCACTTTGAAGAGCTTGTCGAACAAACACCGCAAAGAATGGAAGTGATGTCCCAGAATGCCTTGCGGTCTTACGAATGACGTCAAAATTTTTTCAGCATTGGCTCGGACTTGGATTATGTTATATTTAGTTTTGCCTTGCTCATCGGATTGCATGATGTTTCATTTCCAGTTTCACAGCGCGATTTCCTTTTATTCGGCATTGATTCATGAGGTCATCAGAGCCAGTGTATGTTCCCACGTAACGGTCGCAGGAATATCGAACCAATCGAGCTTCGTGATTGTGTAAAGATAGTTATGTTGAAGAAGGGGTGGTGGGGGTTGGTTGTTTGGTTAAGTTTTAATGGAGCAATGACAACGGAGGCTATATTGCACCAATGTTCTAGCAAGGGTGCAGGTGAACTGGTTGAGTATAGCAGTTTTCAGAACTAGGGAAACACCTTTCTTCATGTAATAATTACGTAGCTGTGTGAGAGAACACGAAGGTCCTGAACAAAGAAAAAGGTTCCAAACGTCCAGTGAAGGAATCATTGATGATAGATAAGCATAAAGATTGTTTGAGCAACATGTCAGTTTCACTGGGAAACCATGTTAAAACAATTCTAAACTAGCATTTTTTTCTCTTCTTTTATGGGTTGTGGTGTTTTGAGGTTACCTATGTAGTACCTCAGAAAAACTTGTCTATTGTGTGGTCAAGAACGAAGTGGAAGCTCCTCCCACCCCTTTCCACTTCGCGAGCGGAGCGTCACCTCCTCTCCAGCGTTCGCTCTACTAAAGTGAAGAGAGGTGGGAGGAGCTTCCACTTCGATCTTGACCTGTCACCGACTATAGAAGCTTCTATTCACCGCCACTTGTGAGATTTGGCCCCATCAACCAGGTTTCGAAGTATTAACTTGTTTCGCTTTGTTAGATTCTCGCCCCATCACCCGAGTCTTGAGGTTGTCTCACTTTGTTCAAGTCTGTCCGTGTAGTCGTGATGCTTTTTGGTCTTTCGGATTCTCCCTCTCTGTGTACGTAGTACCGATTTAAGATTGTGAAGCGTGGGATAAACGTTAGCCGTGTTTGGAGATTTGCATTTGTGCTGTCCTCCTTGTCCCCACTCTCCACGGGTAAAATAATGGGGTCTAGGACAATTCGTCGAAAGCCAATTCGTTGACGGACAATTCGTCAAATAGTGCAATTCATCGAACGGAGATCTTGTCGAAGCGGCCCGTTCGCGTAAAGATATTCGTCGAAAGACAATAACGAAGTTGGATTGATGTGTTTTTGAACCTAGAACGAAATCTCACCACAATTTGCAGACTATCGACATTGCGCAAAAGAGTGAATTTCGGTTTGATAATTTTAAACGAAAGTATAAATGATCAAACCAGAGCAGCGAACGCTGTCGCTGTTTCCTGATAATTTGTTTCAGCATCGGAACCGAAAGCATCTGTGAAGTAGTTGTGTTGCTGACCCTTGTTGCGGTGTCCAAAACGATGTGATGTGTGGATGATCAACCACTCACTACGACATGAATAGTTGCATAAGACATAACCAATCACTCGCATGCAAATTTAGCCAGCTCACCTGCTTCCTGCTTCATAATTTGCCACACCCACTCTACTTCAACCTCCACAGGATCCCCGCGTGCATGTGGTCACTTGGAGTTCTTGTGATAGCCGTGCCTTCAAGGTTGGTCGCCAACGTAGCCTTGCAGACTTTTCCGACAAATCCAGTACGCCGTGGTAGCTGTACATTTGATTACAAATGTACATATGACCATCCAGGATTAGAAGATCAGCCCCTCACTCGGTTTTCCCTAGTTCCATAATGATGGAGACGAGTGAACGTCTCCACATGAGGACCGGCTTTTATAATTTTGAACGACCTGGATTTTCACGTTTTGCTAGTGGACCTGGACGTTTCGCTAGTTGACCTTGGCAAGTTCTGAGAACTGAATTTGTCATCCTTTCATTTATTGCAAATATGGTCCTATCGTTGACCCCTAACACCCTCGGTAACACCTAGATAAAAGTTAAACCTACAGTTCAACTCCTATCTATATCTATTGTTGACAAGGTCCTATTGTTGACCCAGGCACGTAGCCAGAGGGTTATTTAGATTACTTCAGTTGCAGTCCCTTGTCTCGAGCTCTATTGGAGCTTACAATCTTTACTTCTGTTCCAGTTCCTCTAGAGCTCTATTGGAGCTTACAAGGCTTACAAGCTCAAATGTATGCTCAAATGACGACGACGACGACGATGATGACAGTACGCTGTGCCGGATGACCGCGGCGCTAGGTTCTGGCCCTGGACATGAATGCATCGGGGGTGGCAGCTGTCTACCTCGACTGGGCCTCCCCTCTGAAGCCGCTGCCTACACCGAAGCAAGCAAGCGCACCGTCAGGGGCCAGGACTTTGCCATCACGAACGTACATCGGACGGCCCGCCGAGGGTCGCCTTGGCTCTTTGGCCTGCTCGCCTGGGCCGTCACCGGGCCTCCAGGACTCGCGCGGCGGTTCGGAGGAGCGGGTCGTCCTCATCATGCATGGCGTCTTCGTCACCTCCGGGCCGCCAGGGCTTTCCCAGCCCCAACACATGGTGGGGCCTGCGGACGCCACCCTGGAGCGCTTGCCAGGACATTTCTGCCAGCTGGACGGGGGACCGGCCCAGCGAGCAGCCCACTGGCAAGCACTGGGCCCACATCGCCCGCAACATCGGCCCTCAACATCGGCCCGCACCCTCACCCGCGGGCTTTATTTCACATCATCAGCACCTCTCTGTCATCTATTCGTCGTCGTCCTCCCCTTGTACATATCATCTCATAATCATCATCACTAGACGTGGCACCGCGGGCCTCCTTGGTACGGGCTGTCGCCTTTCCGCGGTGCCACGGCTCTCCTGAGCCAATAAAGATTATTATTATTATTATTATTATTATTATGCACACATAAACTCTGAAACACAAGGGTGTGCAGATTTTAGTGCTAGAAAATGCTTCACAAGTCGTATTCCTCATAGTTCCGCTGGTCTTATGCCGATGCCTGGACATTGTGGGATTGTAATACGTCGACGCCTTTAAAGGGGTACTCCGCCGATTTTTGAGCTACCTCAGCTAACTATATTTTCTGACTCCCGGCCTTTACCCTTTCCGGTATGCTATTTAGTATCGCGAAATTCATAATAGTTACTGCGAAATCGGCAAATGAAAATGATGCAAAAACCAACATTCAAATATACCCGCACTTTTCAGTGCCGTGACGTCAGTGGAAGGGCAGGCTTGCCAGTCGAGCGAGCAGTCTAAAAAATAGAATATGCCAATCATTTGTTCCGTGCTGGAGCGCGGGGACTGGAGCGAGCTTCCAAAGCATTCATTTGACACCATGAAACTGCTTCGAATCAGTTGGGAACAAATTCTACAGTCCAAAGAGTGATCCCCTGCACTTCCACTGACGTCACTTTTTCGTTGTTGCCAGTAGAGACTTTCAGTTTGAAAAACACGGTGAGGACCAAAATTGTAAATTCAATAACTTCGTGAAAAAAAATTATTTTGACCTAATATTTGGGATACTATTTTGGCGATGTTGTTTGGCGAGTTTAGCAAAATTTCAAGCAAATCGGGGACCATGAAGAAATCGGCGGAGTACCCCTTTAAGTGGCAAAGCTTGTAACTACTGTACACTTCGCCCTTCATGGCCCTTCATGGCATGATAACATCAAGGCTGCGCCGGACCTGGAAGACTTCCCGAGATGCATCGTCGCTCTTCTATGGCCGATTTTGAAGTGCTCGCCAAGATCCCGTTATTTAGAACGAAAAATATAGCCACCCGCTTAAAATACAACCCTGCGATTATCAATTACAGGTATGGCTGATCCTATTCAACTTATTTCTTGAAGTTTGCTTTATATATCAAGTTTTGATTCAGTATTCCTTCAGTATTCTTTCTATCGTCTCTTGCTATTTTAAGAAAAGCAGGACAGGTCCTTCCCACAAAGTTCTTTTCCCACTGAGATTGGTGCTTTCCTCCTCTCCACCTGTCTCTAGCATTTCCCCTCCTAAAGTAGAAAAGGTGGAAGGCTTTGTGAAAGGTGCTTGTCCTGCTTTTCTAAACATGCAATAGACTATAGTTCTTCAGTTTAATGTGTCTCTCAGTTAACGAAAAAACATGCAGACAGACAAAACAGTTTGAGGTTCCATGTCGTGGTAGATTAAATGGAATCTTTATTGTACTTGCAGTCATACAGAGCAATAAATTTTACACGGTGGAGAAAAAAAGAATGGTGACAGTGATCAATAATACATTAGTCTCCATGAGTGAGTACTACTGCTGTCAAAAGATGAAAAAAAAATGCCAACTAAAAAAAGAAAACGAAAAAAACAAGCAATCAATCAACATGACTGACAAGACTTTCCGACACGCGAGAAAGATCCCTCACTGAAACAACTGTGGATATATTAGCAACATTTATGAATAATGAAAAAAAAAAAAGAAAAAGGATGAAGTTACTTAAGCTTTTCTTTACAAATGAACGATGCAACGGCAAGACCGTAAAAACAAATGTAACGGACACATGTGCCAAAGTGTCACAATAATCAAGTGTCGCGGCGGTTGCTGCACGGGATGAACTCGGATGCACTTCAACGTCACCAACAACGACCTTTAAATGTAACTACAACATTATTGACATCAGCTGGCAGCTATGCTTTTTTGCGCTTTCGCAAACTTGGTGCGCGAGACCTCCCGCCTTCTTATCGGGCTTGAGCAAACGCTGCCTCAGCATTGAAAAATATGTGCACCACGAATGTCTCCCAACATCTGTTGTACAAAATAGAGCAGGCTTTCCAATAAAGAAACAGCTTACTTTGCCACGGGGGGTTTTGTGTTGGCCCAAAAAGGCCTTTGTTCGTGCAGCCTCAGTAAACGATCGTCTCGACTTTATAAAACGCTCGGTTGGCAGGCATTCACCGAGCAAGTAATGGCAGAGTGTTACGGAGCAAACGCCAAACTTTAGAAAGGCTTCCAGAAAGGCAGCGCAAAGTCCCTTCCCAAGCAAGAGTCTGAAACTGCACAAACAACCGGCATCAACAACCAGCAATTTACGTTAATACATTGCTCTTTGTTTACGAATCACTTCGCTGCAAAGTGAATATCCTATCCTAGTTTTCGACGCTGAACAAAATAAGCTGACAAGCATGGCTCGAAAGATGCCGCTCAAACCGCCACTACAAGGGACATTCGCACAGGAGGTAAGGACAAGCGTGCGTGTCCGTGTGTTGGATTTTGGTATGATCATATGAAACATCACACTGCACATTGACTCAAAAAACAGAATACATACTGGCAGTCGACAAATGAAGGCAACACAATCTTTTTTACAACCCTTTCCCGGCATATGCCACTGGCAGTTCGAAGTTGTGCTTCCCCAAAACTGTCCCCCTAACTTGTGGCACTCTCCCTTTGGGTAAGCTAAAGTGCCGCTGCGACCAAACATGCAGGCGCACTGTTGCGAGCTTCCGAAGCACTCCACGAGCAGTCACCACTTGGTACTCTAGAGCACCATCTAGAAGAGCCAAGCGGCGTTCAGGTGCAGCCTTCCCCATATCATGGCATACACTGCTCCGCTTATACCATTCAACTTTAAACATGCACAGCATTGCGAACCAAGCGATGTGCCCGCACATAACAAGTATGCGGTCGGAAAATCGGCCTATGCGGAGCACAAATCTGTCTGCTTCTTGCACAGGGGTTGCTATGATGCGAGAACGCTGAGCCCTTATTGGCCGATTGAAAAAAAAATAGTGGGTAGACCTTTAGGCATTTAACATTGAGGCCTACCCACTATCCTTCCCATCAAAACCAATCAGAACTCAGCGCCGTTCCGGCGTCACCGCAACCCCTGCGCAAAGGAGCAGACGACTTGCACTCCGCATTGAGACCATGTGTCCCATACATAGCTCCCACAGGCTCCTTGACCCAACAAACATGTTGCGGTTACCTCCTAATATCCCCAGAGATTCGCACGAGATATTAACTCCGCATACTTTTCTCCAACGCAAGGAACTAAAATTGAGTACTGTGTGCCTTCATCCCAGGGCCATTTCCTTGTTCACGAGTGTACCTCTTTACGAAACCCCAGATTTCTCATTCCAGGATTTCTCCGCATCCCTCCATCCCAAATTTCACAAAAAAACCCTAATGACCCCCCCCCCCAAAAAAAAAAAAATAATTCCCTGAAATTTCCCAACTTTTCCTAGCTCCGCCCAGTTGAAAGAGACAGCCAACCTAGGGATGCCAGTACCACTGGAGATCCGGCGGATACGAGCCAAAGCAGACAGAAAGGAAGGGGCGTGCAGCCGCTCAAGCCTTGAAACTGGCACCCCCATCACTTCGGACGGCGCAGCACAATACTATCGTGAAGATCAGTCCGAGGATCTGCAAAGAGAATGTGGTATCATGGCAGTTTGTCTCAGCATCTAAGACAAGCATGTGAATTATAAATATGCTAAAAAACAATCCCTGTGCCATCGAATGAATGGAACCTATATAAAACTAGCAATGAAATGAAAGTTTGGCATAAAAAATAAATATATAGAGCAGTTTATAAAAGTTTTCTCGCAATACTCAAGTATCCTCAATGAATCTCGAATGTAAAAATGTGTCGTCAGAATGTCGCAGTCCATCGTATACTGTATTTACTTGCTTAATGAACGCATTCTCCACAATAATGAATATGTGTACTTTTTTTTTCCTGCTTAATAAACACATTTTTAATATACGGCTCCGCGAGTCTCCAACTGTGTTCGTCTCAGCGAGCCACCGAGCCAAATTTCTTTTTGCGCCAAGCGGTCAAGCTAAGCCACACCAAACACAAAAGCGTGAACGCCTCCCGTGTACTCTATGCCTGTCGGATGGACGAAAAACCGATGGGGGCCGCCCATCGAAAAGTTGCACGCCGCCGCCGTCCCTTCAGGGTGGGGCGCGGAGACGCTCGCAGCTCGCTCGCATGGCAAACGCGATCCACCAACCACATGACCACTACTGAGCAGTTGAAAACTCTCCGCGATAGAGGCTCTTGAAAGTCTAACGCCCTAGCGGGCAATGCATCGTCTGCTCGTGCCCTAGAGAGCTTGTATTACTGGAGAGTTCCGAACCACTTGATTGGGGTCACGCGGTTTGCGAGCGGCATTTGCAATACGACCTGCGAGGAGGCGACAAAAGCGTCAATCGTCTGCAAATACCTCTGCCCTCCCTCCTGCTTTCCTCTTTGCCAGGCGAAAACGCAGCGCGTGCGCACTCGCGACCAATCTCTGCAAGAGGCGTCCGCCATTAAACTGCAACTGCCATCCGTGGTTTCAGACGGACCTCTCTTCAATCGGTTTTCTATGCGAAAAGCAGGAAGCCCGCTTCTCGAGCGGGAGTTGCAGCGACGTCAGAACGACGCCCAGCTCCGATTGGCTTTGATTGAAAGGATAGCGGGGGTTGACCTCAATGCCAGATGCCTCGAGGTCTACCCACTATCTTTTCAACCAACCAATAAGAGCTCGGTGTTCTGACATCGTCGCAATCCCTGTACAAGAGGCAGACGAACTTGCACTCCACATAGCCTCCCGAGCGTAGGCAGCGCCGTCTCGGGGCGCACACGGGCATTATTAGACGTGGGAGAATTAGTAAGCACAACAGCCTAGTAAGCACGACGGCGAGTGTAACCGCCGCAATTTGCTAAGTTGCAGCAGTAATCAACGGCGAAACCGAGCGGGGTCGAGGAACCTCCCGGCCTCCAGAGACGTTTTCTCCGTCAGATGCATCGACGTCAAAGAACACCCCGTCATCTGCGGTCCGCTTTCGATCGGTGAAATCGTGAAAGTGGTTAGTTCTAGGAACGGTTGCGTACGCTACCGGTGATCGAGTGAGCTCGTAGGCGCTCTTTCTTCGGCAAAAAGAATGCCGAAGGTGCCCTAAAAATGGTTCGCAATTAATATGTTGTTACTGCGGTGTGCCCATGACCGGCCATGGGTACGCCTCCGTCGGCGGAGACGGGCCCTGCCGTGTCGAATCGGCACCTGAAGTTATGTTTGCATGAAGTGTGAGAATGCACAAAAACAAATATGCATCAATATTTTTCTAAAAAAAAAGTGAGCTTATTGTGCGAGTAAACACAATATGCTATTTGCAGTTATATACGGAAACCGCGCGTAACGTCTCGGTCTGGCGGAGCGCTTTTCTTTTAGAGCGCGGGTGCGCTGTGGCGAAGCGAGAAACACAAATATGCAACGCTTACTACGTGGTTGTCACTTCCCTGCAGTACACCACTGCACAGTGACGAGCACACGCAACGCACGCCAGAAATCCGGCCAGAGCAGACGAGCGCGAGAAATACTGCGAAACTCGCAAGTATCTACTGTCAATTTTTGATGCAAATATCAAATCGAGTAAGATGTTACTTGAGGCGATAATCGAAAGTTTTAGAAATCCGCACAAGCCTACCATAACGATCCAGCCGTGCAGCAGGGCCCGATTTATTATATGGTATCTTTGGTATTAATAAATTGACAATAAAGTTCTGGCACAAATTCTTCACATTTTGGCAAAATGCAGCAGGAGGTAGAAGGGTAAGCGCTTTGAAGCGTCAAGAAATGTGTTGTCTGCTGTTCTCTACCTAGGCCAATGACGCTAAACCTTAAAAAAACTCCTTATTTTTGTGGACGACGAGCGAAACACTCAGAATTCTAGGTGGAAATTAAACTCCGATAAACACCCTCAAACTCTGGTCAAAAATAAACTCCGAAAACTCAGAATTTTAATTGTATCGCTACATAACCGTCATCGCTAGACGCGGCACTGCATGCCTTCCTGGTACAGGCTGTTGCGTTTCTGTGGTGTTGTGGCTCTCCTTAGCCAATAGGGATTATGATCATTGTTATTATTATTACTAAGGACCAGAAGAAACCTGCCTGCAACACGGCGATGGCGAGACCAATGGCAGCAGACGAGCACGAGGTTATTGTGACAGGCCGTTCCCACAGCGCTGTACCGCAGCCCTGCAAAGGAACCAAAACAAAAACACGAGGCAGTTATTTAATGAAAAATCAAAGCTATGGTGCCAAAAACAAATTTCCAAAGAAGTGCATTTCTTTTTAAGATTGACAGTTATGAAATCTACTGCCATCTTTCCACTGATCTGCCAAGTTTATATGTTTAGTGGATCAGTCCATTTAAATATCTATGCAGAATGAATGTGTGTAGAAACTGACAGTAAAATGGCACATTCTCAAAACACAACTTTGGGACTCTGCAAAATTCAGCATCTAGGGCAGAGTCCCAAATTTGCGCTTTTGGTCTTTGGATAGTCCAACCCAATTCCAACGTCCGTCAGAGTCGAATTAACGCAAGTTTACTGTAACATAACATGCGAAGAGAAAACGTTGTTCCTTTACGTGAAGGGAGATGTGCTCCGGTTCTCTCGACTAGACTCATCCGTGCTGTTGCGCAACAGTGAAAAAGTCTGAAGTCAAATTTGGGAACTGCGTGCCAAACACGCAGGGTATCTGGCATGCCCTAGCGAAGGACTGAGGATTAACTTCGACCACCTGGGATCTTTGGTTCTGCAACCGAAATCTCGGTTGAACAACAACTCTGCAATAAGCACCCGTCAGGTTGCAGGCACCTTGGAGGGGATTTGAACCCGCTCTCAAAGGATCCATAGTTCCGCACTTTGCCTCGGAAACCAACTGAGGCGGCACAACAAAGAGAGGAATGTGCACTAAAATATTAGGGTGAGACTAGTAGTTGGTTCGACATACTAAATACATAAAGTGAAAAATGAAAGACGAGAAAACGGGAGAAAAACAAATTAGTAGCTAGTCATTTACACACAGGGAGTTTAGTCTGCCAGAACACGGCGACATTGTCACCCACCGTAGATGAGCAATTTAGCCAGTGCAGTACGAACGACTGCTAGCCTGGGGTCACTTAGCGTGCACCACACAGTAGTGATATACGACTGCATGCCGGCAGGATGCTCATCCAGATCGAAACAGACAGGAGTGGGGATTGAACCTAGGATCCCTGGGATCTGCAGCGAGAGCTTTCGCTCCATGTGCTCCGAGCTGGTGTGCGCTAGCACACTCGGCCACCAATCCCACTGACAGGACAGCACTATACTGACAACCAGCATTTTCAATAAGAAATATAATGAAGAGACGAAAGAAAAGGGGAAGTTATATACTGAAGACAGAAAGTACAAAAACGAAAGAAATAGAATAAGTCAAACCAAATGCACCAATTAAAGATCATTAAAAAAACTCATTAAATCATGACAATTTTAAAAATATATATTCTTAAAAAAAAGTATCTTGAAAATAAGTTAACTTTAGTAGATAAAATCTCCAGTATAACTTCTTCAGGTTTCTTTCTTCTTTCATTTTATTTTTTAATTAAAATGCCAGTTGCGAGTACAGTGCTGCACTGTCTTCTTTGCATCCTCATCCGTCTCTCGCGCTTTAGATAGACCGGTGTCCGAAATTCTAGCCCCCAGCGATAAAAATGGGAAATAATAATCTCAAAGGCAGGCTCTCGTGAAGAGAGGACTAGTGCATAAAACAAAATTTTTGCTTTTTACAGCTCTCTTGGCATCAGTGTTGTTCCTGAAGCTTCGCGACTAAGCATTTCTTACGTTCATGCACTACTATACGTGCAGAGACTTCTAAAAAAACGAACTCTTGCAAAAAGCGCAGACCCCTACTGTGCCAGGGTGTCCGCATAAACAAACATGGCGGCGCTTATGGAACAAAGCAGACACTGGTCTATATTTGAAGGAACGTGCCACAACAAGGAGGGAACATGCACCTGAGAATGAATGCCGTGGACGATGCTGGCGACGCCCTCGAAGTGCCGCACGGCCCTCGCAGGTGCTGTCCTCCATTTCCACGCAACACGACTTGGGGACACTGTAGGCACCGATCATCGTCCGGATGCCTATTTCCTGGATGCCCGGGATCGAGATGTCCGTCTTCTGGTTCATCTTGGCGTTGGCCCAGTCCTGGGGGCCGTCCACTCCGCAGCAGCGGAGCTGCTGGCGAGGGAAGAGAAGCGGCTCGTCACTAAACTCGCCAGTACAAGGTGGGAATAGCGGGGAGAAGCTTCAGTTGCCCCGCCTCCAGCGCTTCGGAGTCTTGTGCACCTGGAGTGCACACGTGCAGCCAAAGCGCATAATAATGTTGTGTGTATGTTTATACAGCCAGAAGTTGGCCAGCTCCATTGAACGTCTGGTTTCTCGGCCGTAGATGAAATTTAGCCGGCGCAGTACAACCGCTAACTCTGTGGTCTTTAACGCGCATTGCGCAGTAGCGATACACGACTGCATGCTGGTACGAGGCTCATCCGGATCAAAACGGGCAGGGGTGGGGATTGAACCCAGGATCCCTGGGTTCTGCAACATGGGCTTTCGCCTTCACGTGCTCCGAGCTGGTGCGCGCCAGCCCGCTCGGCCACTGATTCCCCATGGCCAAAGCGCAGTGGAAGGCACGATTTTGTAACTTTCCCCGGCACAACACACTAGCAACTTTGAACACACAGAGATCAAATTCAGGGATTTTAAGCTGCCGAACCAACGAAGGGAGTCTTAACCCTCACTCCCTCCTCCAGCAAACGAGTGAGGATTGATTTGGATCACCCTACGATCTTTCAACGTGCAACCGAAAGATCGGTTACACGGCCGGGATTCTAACCCGCCACCTGGGGACCCGTAGGTCGGTGCTTTGCCTCGAAGCCACCGAGGCGGCCGAACGCGCAGAGGTGCCACTCACGTCGTGCTGCATGGCGTCGATCGTCTTGGTGATCACTTCCGAGGTAGAGTAGTCCTTGTTGATCATGTGGTTGACTTGGTCCTTGACCGCCTTCTCAAACTGGGATTGACAGGAGCAGAAGACGAAAGGTCACGCACCCGGAATCGCAAGCCAAAACAATGCACGCGTAAGGAGGAGAATGTGAGGCTGTACCGTGTCGAGGTTACTCCAAGCCCAGATGCCCCCGGTGACTTCGGCGGCAATGATGACCACAAGAAACACGAAGAACTGAGAAGAAAAGAAGCGTTTTAGAAAAGAATTGGCAGTGACCTTAATTTCGAAAGTCTTACAGTGCATGAAATGAAACATTGAAATATTAAGACATTAGGTGGTTGTTTTGGAAAGTGAAAAAGAACATTTTGTTTTGTCAGCGACGTCACGTTACCCGATGTCACCTAATCTGGTCATGTGAGTTGACGTCACGGTGTCAAGATGTGAAACACTAGAATTTTTAACACAGTCGGTCAAATTCGAACGCAAAGGTTTGAGCCGCCTTAAAGGGGCGCTCAAATGGATTTTGAGATTGTCTGTTTATAATGATGACTCAGTCCACGGGCTCTAAGCATCTCGAAAAACTTGAAATTACATTGGGGGCGACCGATTTCACTATTAAAAATCTTATTAAAGATCGTGACACGTCCCTCTTTCTCTGCCTTGGAACTGACACCTGGGGATGCCTACGGATGGCGTTTTCAAAAACATAATTGCTGTATTACGTTTCCTATACCCAAATGTTTGACGTTTTTGTCAAAATATAATGCACAAGCGCCAAAAAAGAGCAATAATAAAACGTTCGGACTTCGCTGGTCAAATATTTTATGGAGATGGTGTAGACCCAAAGCTGCCCATGCTACCCCCCCCTCCAAGAGAAAATAGGGCCCTTGCATTTCTACTGCAGTGAGTTTACTATGACGTCTTACCATCTAGAACTGATCATTTTTATTGACTAAAGCCCAACAAACAATACGCCATCAAAAACAAGCTTCTACAAAAAAGCACTTGAGTGTCCCTTTAAGGGTGACATGTGCAGTGGCAAGTTCATTGTATCCAGAGTGCTCTGTATCCATGCTCACAGTGCAGAGCATGCAGGGGCTCTCCCTGAGGGCCCCACAGCAGCCGAGGAAGCCCACGATGGCCATGAAGGAGCCCGCCCCTAGCAGGATGTAGATGATGGAGTAGTACATCTGGCTATCCTCTCCCTCGTTGGCCAGGTACTTGCTGCTGTCCAGCAGCAGCATCACCGACACCACCACCACTGCTATGCCCGCCAGCTGCACATAGAGGGCAAACAGTCAGTCGCAGAAACAAGACACAGGGAAAAAACAAAGGCCTCCTCTGTCACTACTGCTGCACAGGGAAAGCTCTGTAAAGGGCTGTTCAAACAAAATGCAGCAATTGCCGTGCGCAACAAAAAAGCGCACACGCTTTAAAAAACGCTAACGTTGAGCTGTGCGAGTGTTCGTTTTGAGTTAGGACGTCAACCACGCCAACAGCGTGGCTTTCCTTCTTGCCCAGTCTCCTTTCTTGTTTTTGGGAGACTGGGGACTGATAACAACGGCAGAAGCCTTGACGACAGCCTCTAGAGCGTGTGCACAGCGTGACAGGCACGTTTCAAGCCTCTGTCCAAAATTGCAAGCAAAGCTTTCCCCCGGCAAAAGAAAAAAAAAAATGTCCCAAAGCAGACCACGAAACCCTCCACTTAGGGTACCGAAAATGTCATGCACAGCATTGGCTGGATCCCGTGTGGACAGCCCTTTCTCGGTGATGTTTTCTAACACATCATCAATTCCATCTCATCACCACCGTCAACACCGAGCCGTACCAAATAGTAACCAACCAGCGCCGCATCGTTCATAAGATGTCTCACCACCACCACATCTCAATGCTGTGAATTAGAGAACAAGTGACAGTTTGGGCTATTTCAGGAACAAACTGAAGTGGCACAGGCCTAGTGGGGCACGCCTTAATTGCTATGCCTGCAAGCTGCACACAGACACCGAGATAAACAATCGGTCTCAGAAGTAACTAGTAATAAATAATTGTGTTGTGTGTATGTTTAGACAGCCGGGAGTTAGTCAGCCGCAGTGGGTGTTTGGTGTCTCAGCTGTGCCGTAAAATACCGGGCAAGCGCCCACTCAAACTTCAGAGATAATCACAAAAAATGGGGGATGGGCGCTTGTCCGGTCATCAATTTTACATATAAATGTACTGTGCGTTTTTTCTCAGATCTTATCATATTTGGGGATGGGCGCTTAATGTGGAATGGGCGGATGCACGATATTCTACGATAGATGAGAAATTTGGCCAGTACAGTACCACTGCCAGCCTGGAGTCTTTTAATGTGCACCATGCAGTAGTGATACACGACCGCACGGCGGTACGATGCTCGTCCAGATCGAAACAAGCAAGGGTGGAGATTGAACCCAGGGTCCCTGGGTTCTGCAGCGCGAGCTTTCATTCTATGCACTCCGAGCTGCGGCGCGTTAATACACTCGGCCAAAGATCCCCCGCTCAGTTACTCAATGTTGTGAATTGGACGGCAATCAACATTTTGAATCGTTCTACAGAGAAGTCACCGAAGCAAACTGAATCGGTGAAGGTATTCTTGAAGATGATAAAAAGAAATTGGACCAATCACAATTTGAAATGATTACAAAAGAACAGAGTCAGGTTTAAGCAAGATATTAAGCGTACCAGAGAATGCAAACAGGTTAAAGGCAATGGCTCTATTCAAATAGATGCATAACACTATTTCCAGACCACAAGAAAAAAATGCTCTCATTTTAAAGGAGTTGTGCAACGATTTTAACATTCAAAGAATTTGCATCTTCTACTTTTGACATTGTTTATCTTGTCAAAAAAGACAGAAAACACATCTCCTTCCTTCGAAATGTTGCGATTCCGCCGCAAAATCATGAGGCAAGAATTAAAATATTTCCCGACCTGCAGCTGCGAGCTGGCGGCCATGAGAAACATGCGGCGTGACGTCAATGGGGGACTTGTAAAAAGATAGGAAGTTGAGCAAATACCTGCTCGATAAAAGGTAATTTTAAAAATAAAAGGTAGAGAGAGAGCTTCACCGGAACCTCGTGCGTCCCCCATTCACGTCACAGCGTATGTGACTCTGAAGATGGTGAAGGAGTTGAGAGGTACCGAAAACCTCAATCTTTGTCCATTTTTATAATAAAAACTAGGACATGCAGGCAAAAGCGTTTTTTTGTTCTTTACTTCAGAAAGGTTGAGACACCAACTACCAAATTATTTAAATAAAGCACTGAAATTGTTGCACAGCTCCTTTAAAATTGATTTTACCAGGAGAGCAGCATCTTCCTTCACGATCCTCTGCCTACTAGTGTTGCGGAGGCAGGAGTGCCAAGGTCAGGGAAATGGCTGGGGTTAGTCAATAACCATCCAACCCCAAAAACATTTCAAGATCTCGGAGTTCACATATTTTCAAACACGAAATACTTGTTATAACCTGCAGGGTGCTTCAAGTATAAAAGAAAGATAAATTATCCTCCATATTTAATCCACATTTGACAAGCAGGGGTGGACAGATAAAAACAGTGTTGGGTAAAGTACATCTAAAAAGTACTTGAAGTAAAGTACAAAGTAAATGAAAGGTGATGTACTTCAAGTAAAGTCATAAGTACACCGGGTGCAATGTACTTGAAGTACTATAAATAGAGTGTACTTGAAGTGAAGTACTTTAAATAGAATCTAATTTCAAAGTAAAGTACAAGTACACTTTAACAGTCTTTCGTGATGCCCTTCCATTCCCCTAGACAGGGTTTTTTTTTTTTTTTAAACTGGTATGCATTGCCTTAGGGGTAATTGGGGTGCATCACTCATTTTCGGAAATGGCCACAGAAAGCTATTTTCAGAAATGGAGCCAAATTCAGAAGTTTGGCTTCTGAATTTGGCATTGCTTGTACTGGCTTGTTGCACCGGAGAATCAAGAAACTTTCAAGTCAAAGGAAAAGACGAGAGAGGAGAATGACTCAAACCATTGAGACATTTCTCCTTTGTTGTCTTTTTCTTCTACGTGAAAGTTTCTTAATTCTTCCGCATCAGTTCCAGTTGCAACATATGATTAATTGTCCTCTCCTGATATTTTTAACCTCCTCGCTTGCGCTCATCGAGCGAGAAATAGCAAAAGTTTGCAAAGCTATGGGAAAGCCGCCCTCAGAGCAAGCGGAGCGATGCGTCGTCTGCTCGCGTTTCTGGTGAGACCTCTTAGTATTTCTTCAGAGTTGACAAAGCATAATTTTATTATACAAATTTAACAGGACCAAGTTTGGGGAATGCACTTTGAAGTCAGGAGTTGTACTTCACTCAGAAAATACCAGAAAAAGATACTTTAAGTACAAGTACATGCCCAGTGAATGTACTTAAAGTAAAGTACAAGTTTTCTAAACCTACTTTAAGTAGTACTTCAAGTACAATGTACTTAAAGTAGTTCCCAACACTGGATAAAAAAACACATGGAGACCTCAAAAAGACTCAAGACGTATACTGCGAAGCAAGAGCTGTGGGAATTGAAATGCAACTCAATTAAGTATGAGTAATTATTAATGCGCTTTCAAGCCATAACCACTCACAAAAGTGCCCGACTGGACTTTCGTAACTGACAACCTTCTCCATGCACGTAGGTTACCAAAAGGAAATCAAGAAACCTTGGCAAACATCCAGGCTGGCACTTGTGCTTCCTCCTAGGGCTATCATTTACGAAAGTCCAAGGCCACCTCCTTCACCACGTAAACAAGAGTTATTTTGAGAGCACAGAAGCTAACTAGAGCCGGTAAAAGAAACCTGCGCCGATTATTGAATTTTAAAGATGACCCAGATTGTCATTTGGCTTTCATGCAAATGAAATTTATTTCTGGATGTAAGCATTCCTCCAAGAGGATCGCTTCGTCGTAGGCAATAAACCAAGCCATCCAAGCTGACTCCATTGCAATCCTACGACAAATAATTATGCTAGTTTAGAAACTGAAAGGTAGCGGGGACTACATGGCAACAATCTATCAGAGGTTGGTACTGAAAAGAGCTGCTGTTTTCTAAACAAGCTTGCATCTTTTTCAATGAAACAAAGGAAGTGGTAGCTGCACTGTAATATTCTGCTTAAATTTTTACACTCATCAATTCTGGTTCAAAATGACAAACGTGCAATAACTGAAAGTCATTGCAACCCTGCTGCTCAAAAATACCCTTACATAGGAAGTATTTGCAAAGGCACAGCACAGCTGGCCCAAATGGGACATCTGTTCACTGTATAAATTTGTTCACACAGGGTACTGTCGAGTGTCACACTACCAGATTGGTAGTTTTGAGGGCAGCTTGTTAGTCATGTAAGAAGGACAAGCAAAACTAGTAATATTAAATAATGTTTGCACTGATAGGTATTTTGCTAAATTACCCAAGTACCATGAAGCATGCCACGAGTGTGTTACACATGATGCATGTGCTGGTGTCTGCAGCAGTAATTGTTCTAAACCAAACTCCAAAAAGAAATGGCATTTTGCATGAGCATTCGTCAATGCCTTACTTTGATCTACTCAGATAATTTGGCAAAATGTCATATTGTCCATATATCAGCACCATACAAACTTCACTCCACATAGAAAACATATCAAAATTAAGTGAAGTGTATAAAAACAAACAAAAATGTTGGCATCGTTTAACAGCGCATGCGCACTGCAAGAGCGATAGACACCGGAGTTTGACTGGCAACGTAACAAAAAATAAGCCTTTTGGCGATCTCAAGTCGTCTTCCACAAAACCAAATTGTTACAAACGTGTCGTGGCCAGTCGGCGACCCTTCAAACTATTATTGTCCGCAATAGGGTGTTTTCAGCGCCGTAATTTCGTCCACCATTTTAGCGTTACGAGCATTCTGGCACATGCAGAAAGCGAGCATTCCGAGGATTGACATTGTACCCTCAAATCGATAGCGCACATGAAAAGCTTAAGAGTTTCATCATGCTGACGTCTAAGGACAAAATGACGGATTGATGTCACGCAAAAACACCCTATGCGGAACGCAAGTTCGTTCGCTACTTGCACAGGGGCTGCGAGGATGTCAAAACGCCGAGCTCTTATTGGTTGACAGAAAAGAAATAGTGGATACACCTCGAGGCATCTAGCATTGAGGTCTACCCACTACCCTTTCACTCAAAGCCAATCAGAGCTTGGCGTCGTCCTGGTGTCGCCGACTTGCTCTCCGCATTGCAAACAACACCAGTGTGAAGAGTCCGCCGCGCTCTGGCCGTACCTGCCAGTCTCCAAGCTCTGGTCCGGGCTGGCACGGAAAAGCGAACTTCATAAGTCCCTGTCACAGAACTCTTAACAGATCGAAAGAGGTGTGTGAAATGCCCAAGGGGTTCGCCAAACAACCCCAAAATTCGCGTCTGCGAAAGTGCCCTGCAAGGACGCTCTAGTCGTCGAAACTAGCTCATTTCTGTCGCAGTGTAGTCGCCGGCAGAATGAGAACGGCAGGGCGTCTCTCTTGAAATGCCTGGCCTCCAGCACGCGCTCGTTTGCCTTCCGCCATGCTTCGAGTGCGCGTGCACGCTCAATGCTCACGAGACGCCGCAGCACTATCGAAGGTCGGAAGCTCGCGCGACGAGGGAAACTCTTCACTGCCCTTCTTATTCTGTCAGTGACTACACTTGGACAGGGGCCACAACGGAAGTATTCCGGGGGGCTCGCAGTAAACAATCGAGCGTTTGACTGTAATTGTACCCGCGGAGATAACGGACGTCTCGACGCCGAAGCACGGCAGCGCCGAGGAAGAGCTGTTTACGGCCCTATAAAAGCGTCTGCTCAACGACGTTGTAAAATAGCCTCAGACGCTTCGCAGGCGTAGCGAGCTCGTAAAAGTGACCTCTTGCCCTTTTAACTACTATACTACAAAGATATGGTTCGAAATTTCCAACCGTGGAAATCAAGCATAGTCTTTGAAGATGCATGCAAATATCAATAACTGCACCTTCTTTATTTTATTTTATTTTCATCCAGGATACGTTTTATTGATCTACAACATACTCAATTAAACTTGATGCACTCAGAGAAAAAAATCGATAAAGGAGAATTCATACACGAGTAATTAATGCAAGCCGTGCTCAAACCACGTACAATAGGGAATCAACTAAAACCAATAAAAAACAAATTGAAAACGAGTCAAGCGATAGAGGAACACACAACAATCCGCTACTCACGACGAATGCAGTTGCGAAGAAAATGCAGTGCGCCAGCGTACCAGCCAGCGCCCACTGCTTCCATTTCGTCCGGGCAGACTCGCACGGCCTAAACCCCATAATTTAATCCACAGACCCCCTCAGCGCCTAAATCGGCGGAGCCATGAAGACCAGCAGCGCGCGAGGAAATATCGCCGCCAGCGCACGCACTGCCTGCCTGCCGCTCGCTTCGCAGCGCTCGTGGAAGCAACACTCTCCGATGTTCTTCGTTCGCGGAGCAAACACTCACTCGCTCATCCTGCGAAAACTACCACACGCGCACAGGGCTACATGAAAGCAGCACGCATTCAAAAACGAAATCAGCGGCTAGCAGAAGGTAATCCACGCGTTCGACGTCTTCCTAACGGTACCCGTAGCAGAGATCTCACACACACACATCGACCGACCATCTGCGACTGTTATGGTAGCGCGTCACGTGACTCGGCGGCGCACCTCCGACAGCTGGCTCCATCTCTCGGCTCGTCTGGAAAACTAAATCGAGCTCCCAGTCCCATCCCGCATCATCGCGTGTGCTGTGTGGGTAAGCGCACGCAGCAACAAAATGTGAAGTTGGACGGTGGGAAGAAAAGGTCACACACGAATGTGCCGCCGCGTTTTAATTGCGAACTGTCCCCGTATTTTTGTGCCCTACGATTTGGTCCGAGGAGTCCGCGTGACACGCTAACCCCTTAATTTTAACGACGAAAAAAAAAAAAAAAAAAAAGAGCTAGACGGAGGTTAAACAAAAAGAAAAAATTACGGCGGGACGACGTGACCAGGAAAACATATCAGTGGCGGCGCCTTTAACCTCCGATGGCTCGGAGCGTTGGGCGGAAAGGTAGCAGAACAATGAACCTAAACGAGAAAAAAAAAACAAATAAGATACAAGATAGGGTGGATGGATTGAGAGAGCATTAGCGGAGTTGGTCGGCCCCGCCGCCGCTCGAGCAATTAGAATGCCGTCTTCATCACTGCTAATGCGACGAACGAAAATTAGCGACGCGGACGACGCAGTCCTGTTGCCGTGCAGCCATTGCGAGTGATTAGTGTCTATTTTTAACGAAAGCTTTGTTGCCTCAACTAGCAATAATAAAAATAAAAAACTCCTTTGTTTTACATTTTGTATTTGTCACGCAGTTGAAAATTCGAAACGCTTCACAAAATTTGAGTAAGAAGCTCGCATACTACCTACCTCTACCTGTTATAAACTAAACTAAAAATATTCTACGTATCTATAAGCAGTTTAGAGGCACTATAGCTCCTTCGGGCAGAGTAGCGCAATCTAAGAACGCCGTCATCGGCAATAGCGGCGAACTACCCGGAGTTTAACTCCGGTCAGAAATGCAAGGGGAACGTAAGGAAAAATCGTTGTTTCTTCAATGTTGTGGAGATGTACGGAACGACAATAGTTTTGACATAATAAAGGAAGGATACAAGATAATTTGCGCTGAGTTGTGTACCAAGTAAGAACGTAATTTGTTTTAAAAAATTGCTGCAACGGCGTATGCAGCAGACGACGCAGCGGCGATCGCAGCGTCGTATTACCGCTCAACCCAGCAGAAAGCCATCTCCGCTGCGTGCGAAAATCGTCTGCTTCAAACACCATTGCCCTTGAAATTGCAACTGAAAATTTGCACGCGTCCGATATTATTAAAACTTTGATAAGTGTTTAGTGCTTTACCAACTTCACGACAGATTAGTTTTGAAAGTGTAGACTCGCCGTTTATTTTTAATCAGCCGTGCCTCGATCTCCATGCATTCTCCCTTAGGGCGGGCCGCCTCCTGGAACCTGAGTACCACGTGACTCGCACCGGAAAACAACTCTGTCAGCCATGTTGTCGGCGAAACACGCGGATCAAAGTTGCCATCGCCATCCGTAGAATTTCCATATAGTGCTCTAGATGGATTGAAAGGCATTAGCGGAGTCGGTCGGCTTACCGCCGCTCGTGGCTTATAAATGCCGTCTTCATCACTGCTGTGACGAGCAAATTGCTTGATGCGGGCGGGGCAGTCCTGCCGTGCATCAGCCATTGCGGGTAGTGTCTATTTTACAGCTTGTTGCCTCTATAGCAATATTAAAATAAAAAACTCCTTTGATTTTACATTTGTTTTGTAAATTTTTGGTTATGTCACGCAGTTACTTCACAAAATTTGAGTAAGCTCGCATACCTCTACCTGTTATAAATAGCTAAAATATTCTACGTATCTATAAGCGTAACGGTCTAGAGAATTCTTAGAATACCAGTTCTTTTTTATGTGGTAAGCGCAAATGTATGCCCCTCTTAGAAACGATGTGTTTACGTAGACGTCTACACGTCAGATGATAGCAACAACCAATCTAGCGTGTAAGCCATCACCAGTTGTTGTCGTCGCTAGAAGCCTATGATCAAAACAACTAATGTAGTATAATGTTTTTAAGCGGAATACTAACCTCGTGACAAATTTAGGAGTTTTATACTAACTTCTGCTCGTCTAAAATCTGAAGAAAACAATCCGCTGACGTCACGTGTTTGTGCAGTGTACCAGACAAGAACTACAATATGTTCCATATTGGAACCAATTATTCAATGAAATATGGCCAGATACTAAACCCTCAAATGAGCAGGACATATGACCTTATTTTGAACTCTGGCCAAGGAGAAAGAACAGAGAAGCTAGGTGCCAATTTCACGATAGTCGTAGGTTGCAACACAACGACCTCGCCGAAAGTCACGTCAGAAAGGAATGGAGTCCGCTAGATCGTATAATATAATGGATGGCTAGAATAAGCGGGACGTTCGTCATCCGAAGAAAGATGGCCTCCACGGGAGCCATTAGAAACGGGACTAGGCCGGCAAGTAACGGCGCGAGTGGGCCGTTCGGCGCTCCCTGTGAGTCGGCTCCACTGCAACGCCTGAAGCACCGCAGTGATGCCGATACACCGCCATCGCTTTAGACAGGGACGATTGCTGTCACGGCGCGTGCGGTCGTGTAATCTCTATTCTGTGACGCACGTTAAATAACCCAGCTTAGCCGCCGTCCCTTCATGGTTAAATCAGCCCATTCACGGCTCGGAACCAATACCGCCAGCATATGTTGCAATATACATATCTTCCTCCCGATGTACGAATACTCACAATATTCAATGCGACTTCTTGATTGGGCTAGCAGTTGGTTCATACTTGCGATGCCTAAAACAGCTCAAACTGAACAAGGGACGAAGAGGCACACTTACGACAGGACTGGCGCTGACTTCCAACTAAGCTGATCGCAACATCAAACCAAGCAATATATACCATTGCCCGCGAAAAAAAAAAAAGCCCTATATAAAACAAACACCGATATTAGACACTAAAATACTTATCTACGCTTAATCGAATCCGATAAAAGCACAAAGAAAATATACTTCTTTGTCACCAGGCATGCTGACTCGCTTGGTCTCCGAAGGCACGCTGACGCGCTTGTCTCCAACGCTTCCCAACAAGAAAAATAAAATCCTCTATTTTTTTCTTTGTTTTGTCGCTTTGCAGTTTTTCAGTGACTACAGTGCTCAGAAAGATGACCAACCTACTAAATTGCTTCGTACCAATAGACCATGTCTCGCGGACTCCGTCATTGGAAACACCGACCAGTTTGTCTAAATTTAAATGGGGCCATATAGACGCTTTGCACACGCGCCAGATTGAGCCGCCATAGCCGACCTTCCCTGTTTTGCCGAAATGCCGAGCCACTGAAGCGGGCGTTTATGAGCCTCCACAGGGGCCTATGCTGGGGAGGAGGACACAGTAGCACCTAAAGTCGCAATAACCTGTCCTGCTGTGGCAACGATGACGTGAAGCGAACGTAATAAGAGGAACAAAAACTGAAGGTCACTACATAAAGAAACCTGGTTCTTTTTTTTTTGGCGCATTGATTTTTTTTTTTTTTTTTTTAGTAAGCATTGAACATATTTCAGCCAAGCTTGCGAAGAGCAGAAAAGAAAAATTAACGCCGTACCTAGCTAGTCCGGTAAGCAATGGGCAGGAGATCGAACTATAGGGGCGACTCTGACCCGTTTGTTGTCCACCACACCTCGGTGTTTACTCAACACAAGGCCTGTGCACATGCCCACAGGCCTTATGGGCAGTGTCCATGTCACCTTCTACAATAGAGCGCGGGGCACAGTGTAATGTAAAAAATACTAACAATCGACGAAGTGACGTTAAGTGCCGGATCTATCCCGAAAGCAGTCGTCAGAGAATGCAAGCTTGACCCACTTGGGCTTTTGTGCTGAGCTGGGCACTGTGCATGCTGCATTGTTCATGCAGGCCGGAGTGGTAACAAAAGAGCCCCTCCGCCCCCTCACCGGAGAACACGAACTCCAGCCGAACACTGACGCCGCGTTCGGTTATGTTGGCCGAGCGCTGAGTCATTGTATTTGTTGTCCCCATCCGTGTAGTTCTAAAGTTAACCGCTTGAGGCGTCACGGTCTCTCCTCCTCCCCAATAGGCCAGTAACTGCTCACATGCGACCCCCACAAAAGTTGAGAGCATAAAATGTCAACCATAGCTTCGATCTTCAGTTCAAGAAGTTGAAACACGCGAGAGTACCCACCATGCTTACTATCAAATGTTTTGCGGCAGCCTTGTACAAAAAAAATAATAATAATAAAATAAAGCACATAAAAAGTATTCGCAAACATATTCAGCAAACAAGTCAGTGCAAGTCGTGCCTCCTACGCATAGCCTTTTCACACACACACAAACAAAAGTGTTTAATGCGGTGTTTCAATGGCAGAGGATTCGCCAGCGATAGTCTATCGGTACGAAACAATATAGGCGTGTCATCTTGCTGCGCATGTGGGTGTAAAACCCTTACTGCAAATTGACGAAGTTCTTGAAAGAGGCGCCAAGGACGAAACGGAGAGCGAAATAATAGAGGCGTTTCTTTTTCTTATCAAGAAGGACTGAGAGTCAGCATGCTGCCTTCGGTGTCTCTCACTGACAGGATAAGTATCTTTTCTTTGTGGTCTTATCCCGATTCGATTGGCTTGTAGTAGATAACGTAGTATTTGATTATACAATGTTTGTATTACTTCTTTTTTTCGTGGGCGATGGTATGCATTGTTATGGCAAGTTTAATGTTTTTTTTTAAATAAACTTAGTTGGAAGTTAGCGACAGTCCTGTCGTATGTGTGCCTCTTCGTCCTTGTTCAGTCTATTCACAATGTCACAATGTTCAATATGTTTCGCCAGGGTTTTAAAAGCACGGGTCTTTAATTTTGTATCGTTTATTGTTTTTTTTTCAATTGATACTTCAAGCGACGTATACAATGTAACTCCTTAGATCGTTTCCGGGCCCGGTTCCATACATATGCATTTCTAGCGCATGCCCTTTTAAACGATCGAAGGGCTGCTCCGCACAACATCGGTGTTTTAGGCAAAAATAACTTTCTCAGGCACACGGCTTCTAACGAAGGCCACCGAACTTCGCCGCATAAAATCGTGGCGTTGTCCTTTTTTTTTTTCTCTCTTTTTTTCTTTTTTTTTTTGTAAGTATGGTTTTTATAATCGTTTGAGAGAGCGGTTGGAAGACGTCGTCTCGCAGAAAACGCGTGCGGAGGAAAGAAAGCCAATTCGAATTGGCTGGAGGCCAATTCGTGCCTGCGAGGACCGACATGTACTGCATTAGTCAAATTGCTTGCCCACTACGAGGAGATAGAAGTCTATTCAATGCAGAATACCTCCCCGTGTAACGACGACACGCGCGCAAGACTCGACACACAGGTCAAGGTCTCGTGTAAACTTGACGTCATGATCCCACAAGACGTCGGGGCAGCACCATGGCGTTACAAACGTCACGAGGTCACGTGACGTCAGAGTAAAGTGGCCTCGTGACGTCCCGCGCGCACAGAGGTTCGTTCGATTTGCGTGCACCAATGCAGAAAAGCGTAGGGCAGTGTACTTCCGGTGCGTGTATTGAGACCACGACGGAAGTAGACGCCCACCTTTTCACTGCACCGGTGCAGGAAGGTACGGGTAAACATCGAACGAAAGCTAGTAGTATGTGACAGTCTTCATTCGCGACCCATTTGCCCTTGGAGTTTCCGAGTTTGTCAGAAGACGAAGCAGACGTGCCAAACTTTCTTCTGCTTTTCCTACAAGGCGGCGTCATCGCGCGCTACTGCAGCGAACACTCGGAAAACAGACGAGAAAACCGTCGACCCTGCGTTATAAAGAGCGGCGGCTGCTCCCGTCCGTCTGGAGACGTCGTCGGAGCGGAACCGGGCGGCCCAAGAACACGGCTTCGGCGGAGCTCGGGTGCCGCGAGCGGAGGCGCCTTTCCTGACTTCTTCGGCCCGGAAGTTCGGGCACTTGGCGAAACCGTTTCCTCCTCTCTCCGCTTCCCCCTCCTCCTCTTTTGTCTCTCTGTCGTCCGTCTGCCTGCACACTACCTCAGTCATTCGCGCGTTCGTGTTGCGCACAGACACCGTACATTCGGGGCGGATCCAGAACTCCGTTTTTTGGGGGGGGGGGGGGGGGGGCGGAAAATTTTTAAGATACTATTCTCCCATTCTTTCTTGTGCGAGGGGGGTCCACCCGTCGAATTGCCCTCCGAGAAGGGGGGGGGGAGGCCGCCCCCGTCGCCCCACCCCCTGAGTTGCCACTGCCGACATTCCGAACTTAGGCCGAACGTTCCAGTGACAACAGAAAACCGGGACCAGGCGTGCAAGACTCGCGTAACATGCGCAATGTTCACATGACGAGTGCGGGAATCGCACAACGTTCACAAGACTCGTCTCAAAAGACTACATACTGACCCTCGTGCCTTCACATTTTCGCGTGCACGCATTTTTCTTTTTCTCGAAAGAAGTGACGTTTTTTAGTTGTTTCGGTCGCTTTAAAGGAATCATAAAGACTCGCTAAGCCGCTAAGGCGGACTTCGTTACCGCGCTATATAAAGCCGTCTCCAAATGCGACCGCAGAACGATTCCAGAATCTCGGACGTTAAAAGGGTTTCAGGAGATCAAAAGATCTTCCCCCCCCCGAAAAAAAAAAAAAAAAAAACGTTGTCTTTGCAGAAAACAGGAAGAACTCTATCCTTGTTCAATCGCTCATCACTCTTCAGCGATTGCGCGAAAACAAACGAACACCGGTTATCCCGGCTGTCTTCGCTTCCTTAGCCGCCAGCTGCTCGTACTGGGGGCGTGTCCACGGCACATATCACGTAAGACAAGGGGACGAAAAGACGACGCGGGGAGGGAAGGGGTAGCATGAAAACAAGGAGACACACCGACAAACGCGTCGACCCAATTAAAAAGTGAGGACTCAAAGCGGCGTCCACCCCGCGCACTCGTCTCATTTTCATTGCTTTCCTCTCTCTCTCTCTAACTCTGTCCCTCGCCCCCGCTCAGGCGTTGTCGTCGCAGCTTCGACAAGGCTTCGACTTCTCCGAACTTCCGGCGCGCAGTTCGACCAGAAGTTCTGCGCAAAGTTCGACCGGCAGCGCGACTTTCGTGCGCCTGCCCAAAATTGACCGCGAACTGGAAACCAGCGTCGTAAGGAAAAAACGCGATATTTATCGGGCGTAATGTTTCGTCGATCGACATTAAACTGGCTGAAGCATTAAAAGAACGACATGATGGCTTCTTGTATCGTGTAAACGTTGGTAATAGTTTAATAAAATATAAAATACACTACCGCATTAACTATCTAGTTTCAGCGCAGAAGTCGGGCAACACTGTCCCCGAGTCGAAATTTTACCGTTTTTTAACATGTTACGGAATAACAGAATTTAAATTGAAAATTGAAGGGGAGAGGTCGTACATGTTTCTTGGCTAGGTTGTGCAAGCTACCGCCGATACAATCCATCCATCCATCCTAGGGTGCCTACATGTAGGCACCCTAATCCATCCTACTGAAATTTCGCAAGTTCGCCGAATCCAGTCGAACATCAAGGTTCGCCAAAAGTTCGCTGACATCCTCGTCGTCATCTTGTAAACGAGCTCTGTTCGAGATGACTCTGGACGGGAGGGGAGTCGTCCCAACTTGGTCCGCTCCCGAGCCACCCGCGATCGTTAACTGGCGACCCGGATGCGATGGGCCATTCACCACGTCGTCGTTCCGGCGACAGGCGACGTCTCGACCCTGTACCCCCCTTTGTCATGATTGAGTGGACCCCCAAATGGCATATAATAAATCAAGCAAAAAAAAAAAGTTTTAAATGCGCCGCAGCTTTTAGGGTTTTCGTGTCCGCGGGTGTAGCTTCGATGACGTCAGTGTCACGATGTCACGACACGTGACGTCAAGTGATAGTATGAGGTCAGGTTACGCTGTGGATCACGGTGCCACGTCGTATCAGGTGACACCATGAAGTTAAATCGTGAGGTCGCGTCACGAGACGCTACGTGACGTCAGATTTACACCACGATACGCAGCACCAACCCCTCCCACCGGTGAGGCGCACCAATACTATAATACGTTTCGGCATGGCACTCCGAGATCCGGAAGCGCGCGGATCTCGGAGGCTATCGCCTTCATTTCCTCACGTGTTGAACCGCAGCGGAAGGCCAGGGGCCTCCACAGCCAATCAAGCGCTAGCTGAGAAATGACGTCACCTAGCTCCTGCGGTGTGTAGCGGTGGTTGGAAGTCCGGCTTACTTCGTGTACTTACTTGGAAATACTTCGTGTATTTCAATCGATTTACTGCACAAGTTCAAGTATCTTCGGTGGTATTATCGGGAACCTCTTGGCGTACCGAGGTTGACACGCAGCTGTGCCGTCTCCGTTTTGTGCAGGTGGGATCGGTGGGACGGTATGCTACCGCCTTGCACGTCGAGCGGGTCCGCGGAAACTCTTTGCATCACTTCTTGTGTCTGACAGAAAATGAGAGAGAGGGACTTTTCCGACAACCAAAGGATCACGTAGGCCTGGACAATGAAACGTCGACACCGACCTATAACACCTTCGCGAAATGTCTCGGCTGAACGGACTCGCAGGCCAGGGCTCGTGTGTCGGATCTCAAATGGCCAGTGCCGACTCTAGAGAGCTGTTCGGAAGCGACTAGGGGGACGCTCGCCTAAAACGTCTCCAGCTAGTAGGCTGCTCCTACATTTCGCTTCCTAGCTAGTAGGCTGCTCCATATTTCAGACAAACGTCATAATCGACCTGCCAAGAGAAAAATAATTGAAGCTTGCCAAGAACCGCCACTCAACGTCGTGTAAAGTGACACCAAAATAACGAGGGCAAAAATAATGGACACAAGTCAGACGAGAAACCAGAGCGTACAAGCAATCTTAGCCCCTCCCACGTGCTTTTTTTTTTTTAATATAGTGAAATTTTTAGACAAGTTAAAATGTTCTGGGGGTACACTGATATCTCATTGATCGTACGAATCCTCTCCACACTTCGTTTATTCAATCCGAACACGAGAAACGCAAATGAAAAGGACGTATCGTACCCTTGCGGACAATACAAACAGCAACGCCCAACCCGCGCCCATGTGACGGAGGCTGAAAAGGTCTATACGTTAGAAAGGCATCAAAGACTGTTGCAGCTCATATGATTGACCCGCGCAATAGTGCACAGCATCCCTGATCTTCTTTTCTTTTTTCCAGCACATTATTGCTTGCAATTTTTACAAACGTGCTAACTCAGACCAACTTTCACAGCTTCGTCTTTAGACCGCCCAGGCGCTGTGAATATTTGATCCGCTCCGAGAAGGCATGGCGAGCGAACCTGCCACCACAGCTTTCTGTACACAGTCACTAGGGGCCAGCAGACTTTTTCTTGAGCCCCAACAACCTGCTACGACTGCTGCGACAAAAAAAAAACAAAAACGTCTACGCAAGAAAAAAAAAGGCGAAGGAGCGTTTCGGGTTAGGCTCCGCTTTAATTGTGAACACGTATCTTAAAAAAAAAAAAAAAAGCGGGCCTCTGCTTAACGTTATTAGATTAGCTCAGTTACGGAACTGCTCGCAGACGCTGCTTGCACTAGCAGTTCCCCCTCCTCGCACACCACGACTCGCCTCCGGTGTCCGACGCGCCGGACGGCTACTATAGTAACTACAGTATATTCTATGGGAATACGTACGTTTTGAGGCACGGCGTCTACATGGCGTTCCACCGTACTCTATGGAAAACACAGTTATGTAAACGAAAATCTAGATGGCGCTTCAAACAACGGGAGGCGGGCTGAAGTGATGAGTGAAGGGGAGTGCACACCTTCCGCGGGGTCCACAACTTCATGCGGTAATGTAGGTAACGTTGCCCCCAGCCTGATGCCGTCCCAGTCCGGGACGTCGCTTCCCGGTTCACACGTTTCCCGTTTGAGTGGCGCCATACTGCCAGACCGTTGTAAATGTTTCCGACCTGCGTATGTACTAGACTGAAGTTTTCCACCGCAGCATTTGAGGATAAAATCTACGCAACTATCAATGAGAAGAAATGGTCACCTATAACGTTCCCCAGGGGTATTTAGAGCCCGCGGTAAAAGAACAAAGCGCAAAAAAATATACGCGAGACTGTAAAAGAATGGCGACGGCGATGAGGTCACAAGCGATCGCATACGCCCTGGTCGCACTTAAACTCAAACCGCCAGAACCGGCCTTCGCCGACAACGGACCTTTATCCAGTAAAAGCATACTGCGCATGCGGCCACCCTCTCCTCTGGACCTTGCTGCCCGCTGTCCCCATTTTGGAGGGCAGCGTACCTGCACTAGCAAACACTGTCTTTGCGCTCTTTTTTTTTTCTGCGAATATTATAATTTTTTGATTAGTAGTGTCGGGCCATGCCACACTCAATATCTGCGTCGAGAGTAACTGCCACGACCTTCGTATTTTTCGAAGTGCTATGATCGTCGGCGGAAGTTAGCCCAGTTGAGTGCGCTTCAAACCGAGACTACGGGTTGCATTGTGGAGAAGCAACACCGCAGAATCCGACTCGACAGTGTGTTCTTCCACCAATGCGCAGGCGCACAGAAACCGCTCGATGGAGTAACCCGCCGCGATCAACGCCTGGAAAATAAGGACCATACCGCAATTGCGTTAGCTTGGGAAAAAAAATCACGCTTGCAAAAGTGGGATGAGTGCACCCTGCGCCTGGTGTAGCCCCAAAGAAACGGAAGCTTTGTGAGATATTGGTATCAACAAATGCAGTGAAAGCTTTTCAAGTTAAACTGCTGGCTGTTATGCAGGGAGTATGTTCGGCAAGAAATGTCCTGGCAACCTGTGTTAATCATTTTAATGACACTGTTTTACGTACAGCGGGTTATTGGGATTAATTTCCCCAGTATCGTGTCAGTCGAGCGAACAGATGTCGACCCAACACTCTGGACAGCTACCACGAACTATGAGCGACGGCGGCAGCCAGACAACCGGATTGCCGAGTTGTCTGGTTGCCGCCGCCACTCAGATGGCGGCAGCCTTTCCAGCCCTTCCGCTCTGGCTTGCCGACTTGCGGCCGGCCATTGCTTCATTCCCGCCATAAGTACAGCTTCGCTGGAATCTTCCGCTACTTCACCAGAGGTCAGGAGGATCTGAAGGTTTTTTAGATAGTGGGCATTTTTATATGCTCAATTTTATGTCATATCCCTCGTTTACTTGCCATCCCAAGGCACTGGACTTTCTGAGGCCACAGTCCCTAAATATAGCTAGATTAAAGTTAGCTTATGAAATGGACAAGTGGAGACTTGGGAACAACGCTTCCCGAGTTCAGCCGAGTTTCGCTGAGCATGGTATGCTGCAGAGTAGTGAAAGGCTCGGAGAAACTAATCGATATTCGATACGCAAAATATTCAGCCAGACCCACTATTCGCTTCGAACTCAAAATCCACTATTCACACATGACTATAGTAAGTTACAGACTCAAGAAGGTAGGGCGAGGGAAAGGAAGGCTGGGGGACGCGAGGAGGAGAGGAGGACACTTCCTCCTCTCTCCAGTATTCTGTCTGCTTCCCCTCCCCGGCCTTCCTTTCCCTCGCCCTACCTTTTTGAGTTGCAACAAACTTATATTTTTATACGATTTTTTTTTTATTCGTATCTGGTATTATGGGATTTTTGTATTGGTATTATGGGACCTAAAAAGCAATGAAATACGAAGCAACGGCTCAATGCCAATGTGTTGTGACGGGCGGAGGTACGTTGGGCTGTCCTTCATTTGTAATTCGCAGACAACTCCCCAGACGGCGCTCGTTACTCAAATAAGGCAACAACAAAAAAATGGGCACGTAGCTTTTCTCACGTCTTATGTTGACCCAGTCTCTGCGTTGTCGAAACAAACGCGACCCGGTGGGCGTCAAAGCTGAACACAATGCCCGCAGTAAGCCTTTTATTCAAAGTTGGATTCACGGACGCCATTATGCTCCCCGCCAATCCCTATCGCAAATGCTCCTCCCCATTGTAAGACTCGCGTCGTCCATTCTGCACAAAAAGCCAAGGCCGACGCTTCCTGGCCGCACAAAGGAACCGAGAGCACCGGATGTCCCCAGCAGCCCGCGCGCGCCGCCAATACGTCGCCAACGGCATCGGTCATCGAACGACACCCAATCACTTTTCTCCTACCAGTATCGCCGCGTCTTGCCTGCAACGAAACCCGGTTTTCCAACGTTAACCGAATTCACGGTGGTCATTTGTTTTAAATTTATAAGCAGATTGCTTTAGGCGACTTTTGATTTATCTCGAGTTACTATTTTTATGCACTTTGGACAAAAATGCAGTGAAACGCTCCAAGTCAGCAGGCACATCAGGTACGACACCATAGGGTACGACACCTCAAAGTATAACACCTAAAAGTAAAACACCTAAAAGTGAAACAACTAAAAGTGAAACACCTCAAGGTACAACACCTAAATGTAAAACACCTAAGAAACAGCTAAAGTGAAACCCTCAAAGTTAAACACCTCAAAGTGAGACAGCTGAAAGTGTGACACTTAAAAGTGAGACAATTAAGAGACACCTAAAAGAGACACCTAAAAGTGCGACATCTAAAGTGAACACCTGAGGCACCTAGTGTGCACACCTAGAAGTGCACACCTAGAAGTGCAACACCTAGAAGTGCAACACCTAGAAGTGCAACACCTAAAAGTGCGACACCGCAATGTACGACACCAGAAGACACGACGGTTCAGTGAGCACGCTAACGTTGCACATATCCCACGACGAACCCCTGCGACTCAGATAGCGAAAGGACAACACCACGCCGACGAACCAAGATTTCCAAGCGTACCTCGAGACGAATAATTAAAACAATGATCCAAATTAGAAGGCCGCGCCTCTGACCTTGCACCCATTTCGCAGAAACATCCGGTGACTTTACTTCCGAGTTGTTGCTTGTATTTTTTGCGTGGCGGCACCGGCGTCTCCAACACAAACTCTTGGCATCGCTCACTACACATTGCTGGCATTTGGCTGTCGCGCTCAGGGTGCACTCTAGCCGTCGGAAGACGATCCTGCCTTTGAAACGACGGCAGCAGGAAGCCTCAAAACCCATATTTCAGTAAAATACTTCGATTTTAGAAAACCTCGCAAAAAAAAAAAAAAGGAAAAGCTTGTGAAGCCAAGCCACTCGCGGCCGTGCCTCCGTCCAACTACAGATGTCGCGAACTTCTGCGCGAACCTTGAAGTTCGACTGGCTCGGAGAAGCTACAGACGTTTATCAAAGTTCGACAATGGATAAATAGATGGATGGATAAACGGTTGTACTCTTTATAACGAGCGGTAGCTTAAGCCACCTAACTCCCTCCCCTCCCCCTCCCCAAAATTTTTTTAAAGTATTTTTTTTTTTTTTTGTGGGGGGGGGGGGCGCATTGTAATTATTACTAGGCAGTGAGGGATATTGCCAGGATGGGGATAGGGCAAGAAAAAGCTCAACATAAAGAGACACTGTGTCCCGACTTCTACACAAATATTTCAAATTTCGGAAAACAATTTTTTTTCATGGAATTTATTTTATATTTATAAAACGATCACCAAAGTCTACGCTATCTTAAAGCAAACATGCGCGCTTTAAATGTTTTAGTTAGTTTCTTAAAGCGAAACAATAGAACAATATACGCAACAAGTATTCCATTTTCCATCACACAGTAACGTCAACTCGTTTTTTCTTTTTTTTTTTATTTTTGCGTTTGCGTTTGCGCACAAAAGTTGAACTTCAGTCGAAACTTTCCTCCAACTTTGCGTTAGAAGTTCGAATAACTCGAACCTAGTGGAAGTCGAACTTCAGCAGGTTCGCGAAGACACGCTACGCACCATGCTAGCTTCTACTTTACCGTCATCGCTGAAATCTACGGAGCGAGGTCGGCGTAGGACGAGGTTGAAAATATGATTAGTGTGAAAGTATGATGAGAGAGAAACACGTAGAGAAGAACAAGAAAGAAAAAAGGATAATAGAAACAAACGAAACACAAAGAAGTAAAAGAAAGGAAAAAGGCGAGCCAGTCAAAATGGGGAAAGGAGGAACGTAAGCCGGAGGAAAGGGAGAAATAAAAAGGATGCGGAGGAGAAGATGGCGGAGCGACAAAGATTACCTGAGGAAAAAAAACACAAATAGAGCGGGCGAAGAAATAAAAAGATGGAGCGACGGAATAGAAAAGAATGCCATTAAATACAAAAATGAAGCACAGTGAGAAAGAAAGAGAATGCAAAAGACGACGGAAGCTGCAGCTGGGTCCGGGCGCCAGATTGGCGTGCCGCGGGGTGCACATGGGGGAGGGACAAGTGACACAACTTCTCCTCTCGAAAACACATCACACACAGCCGCAAAAGAAACACGGGCAAAAAAAAGAAAACAAAAGAGGGAGGAGACGAGAGAGCGCGGGACGCAAAACTCCGGCTCGCGACACTGCGTATCCTGTTCGACCGGCGACGATGATGGCGGGCGACGCCACCGTTCGACGGCAACAATGGCGTCGGACGACCGTTGGCTTTGCAGACGAGAGTTCATTCGAGGCGACCGCCGCTGCCCCGACTCGTCGTCGCAGTGTCCGTGGTAGACCGAGCGTGCGCTGTCGATACTAATTCGATGGAGGATGGTGGCTTCCGACGTCATCGGAGAGCCAACTATGCGGTATCGGATTCTCGCTGGTCCGACATTCGCTTCGGTGATGGATGTCGAGTTATTTCCAAGGGTTCGATGCTCCAGGTCGTGGAACTGTTTGTATGTTGTTCGGAAGTATTAAAGCGGCCATTGTCCAACGACAGCCCATTATAAAATCGTGGTGATATGTTGTTTTCCTACAAGGTTCACAACCCTGTTATCGATCCTCACGTGTTTATACTTCGTTTCATCGTAAATATCAGGCCGCTCGAACATATCCAAACACGGACACAGCACACTAAAAGCGCAAGTCATCGGGCATTCACTGCACTAGATTTCTGACGATAGAACACGTAGAAAAGGATTACTAACACCATGACGTTGCGCTTTAGCGACGATGTTTGATTGGTTTGGCTTTCTGCTTCCTAAACAAAATAAACCTCGTGTTTTTTTTGTGTTTGTTTTTAGAGGCAGTTTGGGCCGCCGTCTGAAAGGTGACCGAGCGTGTGACCTCGAAGGGCCTCCTGACCTGTTGCTAAACATTTATGGTCAAATATTGTTTACTACTTCTACACTCTGTTTCACCTTATGTTGTACCGCAGCGAAGGCTAGAAGCGCGAGCTCATAGCGCTGGCAGCTGCCCTTGGTGCACGAGAGCTTGTGCCACCGAGATGTGCCCCGGAAGCAAGGATCGCTCGCGCTTGTAGCCTCTTCCTGCGGTACAACACTGGGTGAACCAGAGTATACTTTAGGGGCGAAGCTCCTCAGGGGCTAGCCATGTCCGTATGTAGCTCCGGCGTCCGGTGCTCGTGCTCCCGCTCGTGAGCTCACGTGCACGTGAGCACGTGCTCGTGTAGGGCAAAAATGAAAAAAAAAAAAAGATCAGAAAAATCTGTTTGCGCAGTCGACAGGATTTGAACCTGTGCGGGTAGATCCCCCAATGGATTTCTAGTCCATCGCCTTAACCACTCAACCACGACTGCTTTTTTTTTTTTATTTCCTGTCCGACACATGATACAGATACATTCAATCACTACACATCAGGCCCTAAAATGGTTTCAAATTAACAAGATTGTCTAGTACAGGCAGCCATTCCGGCGGTTCACTCTGCAACTTTATAACTCTCTTAAAGGGATACTTCAACGAAATTTGAAATATTCCCGTCGTGTTCAAAAATAGGTTGAATATGATCCACAATATCCGTAAATGACAATCGCCCGTTTGTATTTTGATCCTGGTGGCTGTATTTTTCGTTATAAACGGCCCACTCTGGCAAGCGCTCGGAGAAGGCCCAGCGCAATCGTGACGTAAGTCGTCTCAAACGAGCAAAGCCAGGCAAAGCTACGGCGAGGCTGACGTCGAGAGGATGGCCTAGTCGGTCCAGCCACCGAAGCGGCTGCTTTTGTATGAATTTTGAGTGACGGGTTAATCTTCTATAATCTTGTAGGGGGACAATAGCGACTTCTGCGACATGCAAAGGATTCTCCGGAAAGAGGGGATTTCCTCCTTCCACCTTCTCTCGTCGTGGCCGGAGGCGAGACGACTTCCGTCACTAGCTGTCAAGGTTCCTAGACGAGCATTACAAACGAGGCGTTAGCGACATCCACCAGGTGCTCTTTGCTAATCGTTTAATTCGTTTTAAAATTCCTTTTCGAGACTTTTTTAACAAGATATTGGTATGTTCCATGTGATACTGCTCTTTTGAACACATATAGACCAAAAAATGAGCGCCGAAATTTCGTTGTAGTATCCTTTAACAGCATGCTCTCAATAAAGTAGTCTCTAACCGGTCGAGCGACAATACTCGGCATGTCGATGACAGCCATCCTAGACTTCCACATACGGTGGAGACTCAGCGCCATAAACGTGTCCTCCGGCGCGTCCATACCTCGTTATCTGTCGTGAGGAATACGTATGCCGTGAGGTGTCATTGGCAAACATTCAGACAAGCAGTACGCTGTAGAACGTCCTAATGACATACGGCGACCCAGCAGTCTGGAAATATGGTCATCTAGTTTCTGGCTTTTTACGTAGACAGGCAATCAACTGGACAGGGGCACAAGCCGTCTGCGCTGGCAGCCGAGGGTCTGATGCTTGCAAGCTCAAAAGACTGACCTGAACAGAAGGTCGTACCGGCGTCTTCTTAACTCTTTTTAAAACGTCTTTTCCCTTGTCTTCAGCGAACAGAGAGCGATACAAGGGTGCCGGAAACACTGCATCTCTTAAAGGGGCGCTGCAACCGAAATTTTGTGTTTTGCGCAGAATTACCGCTCGCAACGGCCATCGCCTGACGCTACTGACCTGTGAAATACCCGTTCGTTTTTCACCACACGCAATCGAAGTCGCAGAAAAAAATAAAGAAAACACGAGCAGAGTTCACTCCCTCAACTCGCAGCCAGAACAAGCGGCCACGTGATCTGGAGCCGATTATATGCCGCCAATGTTGATCATAGCCATGCGCTGGGGTTGGCAAGGCACAGGACACGCGCTGAGTTCCAGACATTGTTATGGTTCGGCTGTTGTCGTCATTGCAGCGATTGGACACAGGACACTACCCAAATTCTTCTCGAGCTATCGATTATCACGAGCCCAAATCGAGTGTCCACGCCATGCTCGGGTCCAATCTATGAGCCGCATTCAAATATCGTCACTGGGCGGTACTGCTACCGCCCAGCTACGTCATCAGGTTTTGCGAAGGAGAGATTGAATGAAAACGCTCGGTTTTGTCCTCGAAATTACAGCGCAACAAAGAGAGTTTCTTGGTCAGTGGCGTTGCGTGCGAGTATCCTTGAGTCCCACTAGTGCCAGTAAGCTCGTGTAAAGTGAAAAACATTCCAATTGAACATCGTTGCGCCGCCCTATAAGTCTTTACACAAACGCTTTCTAGTACAGCCAGCACTGAGGCATACCGCCGAGAATCGCGCTTTCAAGAACCGGAAGCGCCACCCACGACTGCGGGACGAGTAGGGGGCTGCTGAGCTGTGGTAAGTCAAGAGCTGGGGACGTCATGGATGACACGTTGCATGTTCGCCGCTCAACGTCTAATATCAGGAGCGGGCTCGCTGCCGGTCACCAATGCGTATACAGTCTGCGTCAAACGTGGCATGCACGGGCATCAACGTCTGATTAGACGAGAGGGCGCTGCGGTTCAGATGCTTCAAATGCGTATATAACACCGCTCCAGGCCACACAGTCTCATTCAGACATCGATGCAGACGCCCTGTAAGAGGCTCCGCATGCCGCCGGCTCAGCGTCGACCGCAGGCGAGCACCACCGAGAGCGTCGCCCGTCAGTCGCCTATACATTCACCACGCAGAGATGCGGTCTACTGCTTCTACTAGCTTCCTTTTATGACTTGGAATATGCCCCTTTTTTTATTCATATACAGCTCATACTGGGCGACCTTGTTGTTTTGTTTACAGATTTGTTTTAGAACAGTCGTGACGGATACACGAATGCAGTCCGTGCGGGCGAGTTACACGGCCAGGGGGATATAGTATAGGAAGTCTAATCATCGGGATAAGTAAAACAGCTAACTAGAAAAATTAAGAACTTCTTATTAATTAGTGAAAAAAAATTCCAATTAGACGCCCACCGCCTCCCTGCAACTAACACAGAGTTGAAATGCCCGCGAATACTGTTTTGTTGTCTGTTCGCCCGGTAGGACGAGACTGCAACCAACACGATCCCCTTTTTCTTCATTTACTTTTTTCCATCGAGAAGTGACGACGCTCGTCTAGCCGATCAGCCGTAACATTCATTCAAAAGGCGGCCACCGTCGAGCCATTTCTGGTTAGAAACGAACAAGCTATCTATAGCAGCCTCGTTCGATTTTTACTCACGCAGGCGGCAACCGCGCAATCAAAGCTCGATTTTTTTTTTTCCTGTCTAAAAACACGGGCGCGTTGCACAAGCCAAGCAGAAAGCATCTAATTCCAGGCAGTAGCGATATGCCTGTTGAGTTAGGACCACATTTTGGAAAGTCTAGCTTAGTTATATTTGTAGGATCATCGATAAATGGATGCCCTTCCTAAATCAGCCTGCCCATTTCAATGATAAATTCGAAAACTACCCTTTGATGGATCTCGCGGCTTTTCGCGTCGTTGTAACTTCCCCCCCCCTTTATGATTAACTAATTGATACGTCAATGTACGAATAAGGCAAAAAAAAGCCAAGAGGAACTTTATTATATTGAAGATATTCGCTTAATTTTATTAACACAAAAATTGTTTTTTGTTATTTGCACTAAAAGTTTTAACCGAACTAAAAGATGCTAGCATACGACGGTACAGTATGAATAAGTAGTTTTCAAAAAAAGGGTAACATAAATTAATTTTTTAAAAAGTAGTTTATACCCGCTTTTTTTTAACTACTTTTTTTCTGTTTTAGAATTTAAATGTTTTTTTTTCTTTTTGTTTCGAGATTGCCGAGAGCTCAAATTTCCACTTCTAACTTGTTTTCATACATAGCTACTTCTCTCAAAGCCTCGGACGCTAACGGCGCAATGAGAGCTGGAAAATAAACGTCGACAGAACAGACGTTTATTTATTACGTTACAAGATAGCTCATGTTTAAAAGTAAGCACAACGTTCTCTGTTACGAGAACCACGCGGTCGCTCATGTTACCGACCTGATAACTTTCTAAAATCGTAAGCAATTTATGAAAAGAAAGAAAAAGAGCTTGAATTAACATTTTCAAACTGCAACATCAGGAGCACGGGTCTGGAATCGCCGCGCTCGTAGTATTAACGTCGTCCAAATATTTCCTATGGCAATATAACTTGCAATATCTTTACGCAACCGTATTTGTCGCCCCCCCCCCCCAAACCAAAAAAAGAAAAAAAACAACTAAATATGCATTTAACATTTTTATGCATACCCTTTAATAGGTTCTTTGTCACGCCTCGCTGTCACCTGAAGTCACGTTGTCAGCTGACGGTGCGTCACGTGACGTCCGTGTCACGTGCCGTCATGGCTCACAAGTGACGTCACACAGTCACGTGGATGTCCGGGTGCCACGCGACACCGTGACATCATCGGCGCTACATCCCAAAGGTGCGGACACGAAAAAAAATAAAGAAATCGTTTCACTGTGTTCTGAAACGTTGTTCCCTGGCCCCTCGTCTGGGGAGTTCTCTGGGCCCGGGCTCTCCCCTCGCCGGCCACGGCCCAGAATAGAGCAAAAATCAACGAGGACGCGAACAGCAAAGAACGTGGCCAGCAGACAGACGAGGGAGGGGAGGCGCTCCCGTCCTGCCCTCGTTTCAAGGTCACCCCGAGCCAGGGTATATCCGTCTTCATTTTTGCCACCCAGTGCCTCGTCCGCTATTTCTTTCCGCCCGCTCCTTGCGTCTGTGTCTGTTCAACCCCCTCGCCTCCGGAACAAAAGACAACGCGCGGCAGCCAAGTATTTATCGGGAATTCTTAAGGGTACATCGTTCAACGAAAACACAGCGTTCCTATAAACGGTACCCGATAACGACACGCATGACACGACACGGTCATGCGCAAAGGCAGTTGGCGGTGTATCGTTATTGGACGTCCTCGGAACGATCAATTTAAAGTCGGATCGTCCGGCAAACATCTCTCTCTTTGCATTGATGGAAACTCCCGCTTTGTTCGACTGCCACGCTGCCAGTGGTTACATCATCTTGCCAACGTGACGGCTGCATAGCGCTTTTCGTTTGATTCTGTTATAATAACAACTTTGTAAGCAAGATTCAAAACGGGTGGAAGCAGCTTGCGCAAGCATGGCAAATCAGTTCCAGTGCAATATCACTGCTGTAGTCCATTGTTTTAGCGGAAAAATTGTTTTATAACCCAATGCTTGTCTCAAACTAGGCGGGTTTGCCGCAGTACAGTCGTTCTTCTGCGGCTACCCTCCATGTACACCATTCAGGCTACGATTCCAATGCGGTACCCAGTTGATAACGGCACCTGATAATCGGACGTCTATGCGCTACGAAGCGCAAACTAGCGTTTGCGCCCGTCGTTATGGTGAGTCGTCAGAACGATCATGCCACAGTACCACGATCGGAGATGCAAAACGGTTCCATAAAACTCTCTAGTATCACTTTCGAATCGTAATTACGACCTGCACTAAGCGCCAAAATGGCGGCGCCCTCGGGGCCCTGGTGCCGGTACTCCAAGATGGCTAGGTCGGACGTATATACATGTACGTTTTAAAAGGTCGCAGGAGTGACGTAATGACGTCTGATTGGTGGAGGCAATTGACTCCACCATCAGACGACATTACGTCAATTCCGTGACCCTTTGAAACGTACGATGCAAGTGTCCAACCTAGCCATCTAAGCGTCGGCCGAGCCTTCACGAGTCAACTCACCCGCGCGTGGGCGTGCAGCTTTTGATGTCGACGCCTTAAATAGATACGCCGACCGTTCAGACGAATCCCATCTCGGAATCAACCGCGGATGTGTCACACGTGTTACTGCGGGCTGGCGCAATTCCATTCGCCGCGAGGCAGCGGCACCGCGCGCCGGAGAAGTTACAGAAACCGCGAAAAGCAGTGACGTCGACGCCGTTTAACGTCGATTGGTCCAGGATTCAATATTCCTCTCACTCCCAATTCGTCCCGCGTCTTTTAAAAGCACACGATGTATCGGGCAAGCTCTTAGGATTTTCACGCGCGTGGCACGTAACCTCGATGGTGACGTCACGCGGACGACGTCACGCTGACGCCGTCACGGTGTTCACAACATTTGGTGTCTGACCGTGGTGCTGGAACGGCGAGTTATAACTTATAAAAGAAAAACTTTCAGGTCATAGTTTTTTGTCTGTTTTTTGCGTGACATTGTGACGGGACACTATGACCTGACTGACAGTATGACGTCAAACGACATCGTGTCGTCGCGATGACCCATAAATACCACACAATTAAAACGATATTAAAAAAGAAAACATTTCTACAATGTTTTCTTTTTTTTTTTCGTTTATTACAGGCGTTTAGAGGTCTTCGACCGTACCATGAGCAAAGAATCAGACGAACAGTCCCAGGTGTAACGTAACGCTCGAGCTGTCTTTTAGACTCTCCGAGCGAATCTTCGCTCCGTCAAACAAGCGAAGGGCGACAAAACAAGCAAATAATATCTCGTTAATTCTACAAAAAACACAATAGAAAAAAAAAAAAGAGGTCGGGTAGAGGAGATTTAGAGACGAGACGAGAGGAATCTTGATTGCAGGCAGGGCCGCCACCGAAAGCGGGCGCGCCGATCGATCAGAGCAGGCTAACCCCGGGGTTGCAACACGATCTGGCCGAGGGTTACGCCACGGCCAGACAATGATGAACCCCGTGTCCAAAAACCAAAGCGCGAGACGCAAAAAAACAAAACGAAAGGTATTCTATACACTTGGCGAGGACGATTTCTACCCGTACCAGCAACAGATCCCGCATGTCTGCCGCCCCAGACCCTTCATATACCGTGAAGCTTTTATCTGTTGCACAATAAAAACAGAGACTGCGCCGAATGCCCAATGCACCAAGGCGCGTTGGGCATTTTGTTTTCTTTGGGCGCCCATCTCGGAAGTAAAAGAAAAGGGGGAAGTGGTGGGTGGGGCACTGACAGATGTTACTGGACGGGCAATGTGCCACAGCTCGAATTCCCCGCAGTCGTCAGAGCGGCCTTCGAAGAGGCGCCGCCACCAGTCAGCAAAGTCGGCGATTCCAAGAAACACCTCACCGCCGTGCCACGTTTCAAGCGCGCCTAGCGTGACCGAGCGAGGATACACAACATTCTGAAAAGCCGCTGACTCATCCGATGCATGCCGAACAGACACGGAAGTAAGGCGTTAGGAGTAAAATTACTTAGTAATCTCTTGCCTTTTAACGCAGAGTACGGGTACTTATAAACCCCACGACAAGAGAACAAACAAACGAAACAAAGAAAGGAACACAAAGACGTTTTAATTTAAAATGTCGTTCGTTTTTTTTTCCCCGTTTGTTTTATTGTTTTGAGGTTTATAAGTACGATCGTTCACCGGCTAGCCTGCGCCATTACCCTTATTTCGGTAGAGCACGTTATTTATATATCTGCAATACTGCGGACCTTGCAGTATGCCCGGTAGAAAACAAAATATACATCACAAATATTCATCGCACACTCTAAACATTTTAACTAAACAAAACCATTCTGCGTTCGAGGAAAAACACTTCAGTCGTCTCCATTTGGCCTCCAAGGTCACAAATATCGAGTTTATTTTTTTTTACTTTTTTTTCAGTTCGGTGCACGGAAGCTGCAGAAATTAATTTTCAAAGTACCGCCGAAGCTTCTCCTTCCCGGGACGTGACGTCATAGGAGTTTTCGGAGTGAGTCCCCGCTCTCGCGCATCTACAGAGCCTAACAAAATGCTATGTAAGCGCTGTCTTGACATTTTCAAAAAGGTCGAAAAGAGACGTCATGTCTAGTGTCAGTGCGGGTGAATACACCTGTCAAGCTTGCAAATGCACGCGCTGCCCACACGAGCGAAACGCGCTTGGCGGCCAAAATATCCTGTATCACGTAACAACCGGTCGGGTTTTTTTTTTTTTCGTGTTTTCTCGCGTTTAGTTACATTTTCATGCGGCCCCGGCATGACCCCAAAAAGGACCCCCCCCCCCTGCAGCTTCCTCACACGGATCCAGGAATCACACGGCAGTTGGAACCTCGTATGGTGATGGCAGAAACAAGGAGCACTCCCAACTGTCGTTGTACGGCAGTGTCTTCCCTTCCTTTTTGCCTTTTTCGGACACGAGCATGTTTGTTTTTAACATGCCCGCAGACAGTTGTTGTGTGGCCAGTGTGACGGGAGACAAAGGACAAACACGCCCCAAACATTGTCTTCAGACTGTCGTATTACGCATACTATAGAGCAGCGTGACCGCTTGTGGGGCTGCGCGTGTACAGTACACGCACACGAGACGCATCGACTGCTTCCTGTGGGCCGAAGTTACGGCTGTGCCACGCATGCGCAGGGCAGCTCGGTGCGATTGGATCGATATTCACGGAAAGGCACGACGGCGCGAAAGAGTCTGGGCTTGTGGTACATTGTGCGGATGGGAGCAGGAGAGTTCGACGATTTCCGGTCACGACACGAAAATTAAACGGATAGATTATTCTTGAAATGGAATGCTCATAGGCTACTTAGTATATACACCAAGTTACGCGATTTTTAGAGCTCTGGTAATTGCAATATTCAATTTACGAATTTTTATCATTTTCATCTGGCGACCAGGCAACACTGCCCAAGTTAGTCACACCATGGTGTCCATAAACCACGTGACCATGAACGCTCTCTCATTCTAGGCGCCCCCATGATCGCCCAAGCTCTCCTCGCCGCGGTACGATCAAAACCGCTCACGCAACTCGGTAACCCGAAAGCTATTCTCGCTCTCGCCCCCGGCCCGTTGACCTTCCACCCTGCATGCGCCTGCGAGATATTCCCGGACGACGGTGACCACGGCGAGTTCGTCCATAACTCGTCGTCGCTGGAGCTGGTCGCCAGCGGGTCGCAGTCAAAATGAACAGCTTCCAACATCTCTTGATAGCAATCACTTTCATCGCTGCTGCGATCAATGTCGAACACTTCGACAAGGCGAGCGATGCCGTAGACGTAATCGTCACGGACCGCATGCTCGAAACGTGGAAGGTAAACGAGGAAGCTGAAGCTCGAGACGCCAAGAGAGCCAAGTCTGTGAGTGCGTGCAAGGAGACACCGCGCTGGAGGCTGGCTACGTAGCCAACCTCCAGCTCCGCCCGGATCTGCCCCTCCGAGGGACCCGCATATAAATCGAGTTATCCACGAAACTATCGCGCCATTTTCAAAACAAATTTAGCAGGATTATAGGAACATACAATGGGTCCTAGCAGTATAGTCATATCATGTTTTTTTTGTTTTTGTTTTTGGCGTGTCATAACTTCTTTAAAAGCGAAAACCCCGCCACCTCAACTCGGAAAGCAAGTGCACCGACGCCGGTGCTTTTCGAGAGCAGAGTCACGAGAATCCGGATGAATAACGGCCCGTAAAACCGTCGCGTTGGGCTCGTCACGCCGTTTGCCGGAAGCAGTAAAAGAAAATTCGGCATATGCCCGCCGCGCGTAACTATTTTTATTTTATTTTAATCGTTACTCCAGTTTAAAAACGTTAGCCAACGCCAATTTGTAAAAAAAAAAAAAAAAAAAAATTGGACGTTTGCTTAGGTTGCGCGTGGGACTAAAGGTAACAGCTGGCCGCATCAACGAGGAAGGGGTGCACCACGTGACTGCGCTCCAACGGCCGCGCGTACAAGACAACTTCGGTCACGTGGTGCGATGACGGCAGTGGACCCAGGAGGCTTCTGGCGGAACAGTATAAAACTTCACAGCTGCGTCCTGCCTTGTGAAAAAAGTATGTTGAAGAACTTAGAGCGGAGGGATGGATAGGGCTGAACCCTACAATGGGGCCATCTTTGGCGCCGTTTGAACCAGTGCGAGCACCCCAGGCCAGAGGATATCACCTTGTTTTGCGGTCGAGAGATTTCAAATGCGGATAATTTCGAGTGGACTATACCTTGCCATCCGAAAGTATCTGAACCCTTGCGGGTAGCATCTTTATCTGGTTCGGCATACCGCCTCAGTCGCAATCTGTCGGACTCGGTGCGATACATATATTACTTCGAAAGTCGGTTCGTTCGTTAAGAATTTTAGTTATCGGCATTCACAAAATTCTCAAGGTGGGAATAAAAGAATGGTTTCTCGGTGGTCACTTTATTTGCGTTTAATTTATGATCCGGCAATTATCGCCCGGGCAAAGACATTGCATGCCACTTGCCTGAGCGTAATTGTATGAAGCGAAACAAATGTAAATCATCCATGTAACAAAGTAAATAATTACTTTTTTTTCTTTTTTCTTTTTTTACGGCGCATGATAGAGGCACCGTAACTAAATTTCCCAGACAGAAGAGGCGACAATCTTTATGGCATCGAATATATGGATTTAGGAATCCCATAAATGGCAGCGGCAGAAGAAATGCCAAGAAAAGTTGTGCCCCTCTCCCGATGCAAACGATCATCTTACTCGTAAACTCAAGAAACGAAAAAAACTTCGGTTTCCCTCGCAGCGTTACCATTATTGTCCCCTTTTTACGTGGTGAATTAAGGTAATTGTTTATTCTTTATTTCACCAAAAATATACACATTTTCAAAGCAAAGAGACAGAGTTTGTGTCGATTTGTCCGTCATTCTTTATTTATTCTTGACTCAGCGTTTAGGTTATAAAGAGTGTGTTATCTTTTCGTGAGGCAAGCAAATTTTGAAAGAACTGCAGTTCCATGAAAGCTAGATTAATGCGGTCTGCGCAGGTGAGTTATACGGCCAGGGGGACATAGTATAGGGGGCTAAAGGCCTGTTCACACATGCAGCGGAGCGCTAAGTTAGCGCTACGTGAGCGCTCCAAGGAGCGCTCATGTGGCGCTTCCTAGCGCGTGACTATAGTTCTAATATAGCGCGCGATTAGCACTTTTGCAGCGCCTTGCTAGAGCTTGAGTAGCGCCTTGTTAGCGCGCGGTTATTGATGCGATTAGCGCGTGCACTGCGGTTCCGGTTCCTGTGGTTGGGTGTGCATCAACAGTATACCGTGGCGGACATGTGGGACGCTGAAATAGAAACGCGACAAATGCCCCTACATACGCAATTAGTGCATATGTGTGTGGACGACTTAACGCCCAGAAGACCCTTCTGGGTGCGCGAGATCTTTCGCCACCGAGATACCGACGGGTACCCGGCGAACCTTGTTCCCAGGCTGAGGGACCGAGACACAGAGCTCTTTCGAAGGTGATTATTTTTTAACTGCGTGTCTTTGAAACCGGGGTCACGCATATCGAATATAGAAAGCGATGAGGTCGTACCCAATTAGTCGCTCAGGGTCCATGACTCTGGCTCGTCTGCCCGACCCTATGCTTGGAGAGCGGCTCTTTTACTTCTTTCAATGCCAAGGAAAAACCACGACGGAATCGCCGTGCACACGCTGTTCCGCAGCAGCAAGCACGGCACAAGGAGCATGAGAGCGCTTACACTGCGCTGCTGAAGCGCTTCTGGAGCGCTAACTGAGCGCCTACTGGAGCGCTTCTGAAGCGCTAACCAAGCGCTCCGCTGTATGTGTGAACCGGCCTTAATCGTATACGATCAGTCGGCTCATTAGTTAAAATTCGTTAATTAACTTTTTAATTAATGAAAATTGACATATAGTTCCAATTGGAAACTTGCTGAGCGTCATCCAAAACCGCTAAATCAGTAATTTTCAGAAAGACTTTGAGCACGTGAGAAGCGTAGTAGTGCACTAAAGTTACCGCTCGTGCAGCAGGTACAAGGCTGGGGCTAGATAAGAGAGACGGAAAAATTGCGCGGGCGCCTTACCGCAACCGCTAGCCTTGTACCTGCTCTTAAAAAATTAATTAACGAATTTTATCTAATTAGCCGACTGATCGTTACGATTAGCCCCCCTATACTATGTCCCCCTGGCCGTATAACTCATCTGCGCAGACCGCACTACTCTAGCTTTCATGGTTGTTGTTCTTTTTTTTTAAATTCTGTTAAGCTTAAAAAAAGAGAAAAAACCACCCTGTATACATATATATACTGTAAACGACTAAATTTTCGCAAGGACCTAATTTTCGCGAATTTCGCGAATCGCCTACAATTCGCGAAAAATACGTCCCGCGAACAATTCGGGCAATATGTGAACGCTACGGAAGCTACACTCGATTCGTGAAAATTAGAACCCGCGAATAATTTCAAATTTTCAGCTTTGGCCCGATTCGCGAAAATTAAGTCGTTTACGTATATATACATGTATATATATATATATATATATATATATATATATGTATATAGTTAGGAAGGTGAAGACGACGACTGGGCATTGGCGCGCACGACCATCTCGCACCAGGCCCCACGGGCCGGCTCGGCCTCCATAAATCGTATGTTTGTTCTATCATCGTGTACTGTCCTGTCCTTTCTGCTGCGTCAGATAGTAGACTACCCTAACTAATATATATTTATATATATAATATATTTAATATATAAATAATATATATATATATAACATGGTCACTATCATGAATCGTGCTCCACGGCTCCCCGACCACTTTTGCTGGAAGGAGGCGTCAGACGAGCGCGCATGAAGGCGCGATTACCCACAAATTTCCACCACAGTCGCAACCCCTTCCCTCCCAGACTCGATTAGCTTATCGGGGAAAGGCAAGCTTCACACACCGCCGCTCAAACGTCTTCTCGTGGTTCAATCTACTTAGCACCCAGACAACAAGACCTCAGGCTATCTAAACTGCCGTGTGAACGGCCTGCAAGTCGACTTGCCGCCGCGACATGCAATGCCACCAGTATCGTTTCGTGGCCCCCATAAAGAGGAAAAGGAACGTGGAGTCGCAGATTTACCCAATGGCAGCACGTCCTTTTTTTTATTTTTTTATTCTTTTTGTAACGAGTTACTGAAAACCAACGCGCTCACTTCCAACCGAACGCTCGCTCCAACTCCCACTATCACAAGCTCGATGTCGACGCAGCCAGATCGAGCGACCAGCGAAAGCGCCCCCTGGTTCTCGGCGGCCAATGAACAAACATCGATTCGCAACTGAGCCTGTTTACACCCTTTAGGTTGGAAACATCTATTCCATGGCTGTGCGCTCGGCGTCCATCCCTCTAGTTTCTTCCTCCCCACTTAGCACTTTAACAGAGCGAACGCTGGAGAGGAGGAAACTGGAGAAGAGAACACCAGCAATCATGGCGAGCAGTAGAGCTTTGGGGTATGGCTCCCTTGTACGGTTCCCCATCTGTGACATCACAGCCAGGATTATCGACTGCAAGCAACAGTTTCGATTGTGTGTAATGAAAACGGTGGGAAGCTTGCAGTCATTGTGTTTTTGTATACAAGCTTGTTTTTGATGACACATTGTTCGTTGGACTTCATTCAATAAAAAGGACCAGTTCTATATACAGAGGGAAAGACGTCGTAGTAAACTCTGATCATGATGTAGAATACCCGAGACTGTGGTAACACCTGGGAAACTTGGTCGAAGAAGAAAGACAGGGTAAAAGAACTCGCAGAAAAATAGATACACTGGCACTATTTTCTCGCCAGGGGGCCATCCTCGGGTCTTTTTTACATTCAAATATTTGAATATAAAAAACGTATAACCACCTTTTTTTCGTTTCTTTTTTTTAACGCCGTTTGACGGCGTTTTTGGGTGTCTGCTTTTAGGGAGCAGAAAGAGGGGCGTGTCACGACCTTTGATTATATTTTTAATAGTAAAATCTGCCGCGTTATTTATGTTTTTTTTTTAAGTATGCTTAGAGCTTGTAGATTGAGTTATCAGCATAAACAGACGACCTCAGAATCCACTTGAGCGCCCCTTTAAACAACACCGCCAAGGTTGACATTCCTCTGCCGGTACTGCTCTCATTTCCACTTAGTCAAAGTAGAATTCATCACAGCCAAAACGTGATAGTGAGAATTTGGTCAATAGTACAGAAAGTCGATCACAGCGACGCTTTCGGTCGCGCACACGAGAATCACCGATGGCGACCTTGGCTTTCCTTCGTGCTGTGAATGAGGATGCGAAAGACGCCTGGCTATTCCGAGTCCAACCACACCATTCGCACGCCCCACACCCAAATGGGTGTAAAAACTGAACCTTAGGGAGCTTAACGCCGAAATAGGGTGCTAACCCTAAGGGTAACGAACGCCCTATTGAAACCCTATAAGGTTCAGTAAAAAGTTGACCCTAAAGCCGCGCTCACAGTGCTAATACTACTGTCGAGACCGGTTATAACGGACTCGGTTATAACGAAATAGCGGCTACAGCGAAGCGATCACGATTTCCCATCCCTTCTGCACTTCGTTATAACTGAAGTCTGTTGTAACGAAATAGCGGATATAGCGAAGTAATTTCCGATTCCCGTCGACTTCGTCATAACCGGTCTCGACATACATCATACAATAAACAATCTGCAGATATATTCCAAGCATGTATGAAAAAACATCTTTCGAAGATGCTTGAGGATGTGTTCGCAGATAATTCCGTCGTCGTGGCTTCAGCGAACACCGTCTGGATGGACAGATAAATAATAGGGAGTTTTCGTAGACCACGTTTCCCACTCCGCTAAGCCCTCCGCAACGAAGAAGCCGCTAATGCGCCTGCGCGCCAATGGCCTTGAGTGTAGAGTTCCGGGTAGCGTAGCGTGTTGCGGAGAGCTTTGCGGGACGGCGAAAGCAATATACGAAAACTCCCTATTGACTGTTCCCTTTATACCGGGCGGTAGCTTGCGCCACCTAGCCTTGAACTAATTAACTAAAATAAATGTTTGTATGATGTATGAGCGATGTGACTGCGGCTTAAACGCCCCTAAAAGAAGAGAGCAAAACTTAACCTCAACTCCCTAAAAAAAAAAAAAATCTTTAGGGTGATAGTTTTGGAAGTGGGACAAATCGAAAAGCACACCATTGGAAAGGCGTACTAACGTTTTGTCACACCTTCAACAAACCAGCGACCCGAGGAACACGTGTGTTCTTCCCGCGTGGCGCCGTCCTTGAAGAGTGACCCCCAAGTTGGGCTGGCTGAGTGCCGACCCGACCGTAGAGACGACCAGCAGCCGTCGGCGGCCAACCGGTCATGGGGTGCGCACGGACGGGATTAGCACACAAAGATGCGCCGTACGTCGCTTACGTAAGCCGCCAAACTCCACCCGGGGCGGAGGGGGCAGAAGGAGAAAATTGTGGCCCTTCCAGGAAGTGCGTGTGTAGCACCCCTCCCAATCGTGACGCGCCCTTCTCCGCTGCCCGCCTTCCCACCCACTCTTCAGATTCGCGAACTTTCCGTTTGATTCTCAAGTTCGACAGGTTCGACGAACCTTCGACCCCCCAGGACCAGAGAGCACTGCGGAGTGGAGTAGGTCACGATGAATCGAAAGAGAAAATTCTAAAAATGCAAAATATTTACCCGCGCATAAAACGCTAAAATTATTGTCATTCGTAAAGGCAGTTTTAAAGGCGACGCTATCAGGTACCGATACCACGGACGCTGGAAGGTGGTTCCACGAAAGCGTGGTTCGAGGTATGAATGAACTGTGAAAAGTTGCAGTTCTACACGGCGGTATGCCCCCAGACGCATATTTGGGCATACTAGAACCCTAACGCGATGCTATGTAAAAAGGAACATCAGTGTTGCCCGAATTATACACACAATCACAAATTTCACATTTTGAGGAAACAAAAAAATACTATATACCGAACGTTTAAAGGGATACTTCAACGAAATTTGAAATATTCCCGTCGTGTTCAAAAATAGGTTGAATATGATCCACAATATCCGTAAATGACAATCGCCCGTTTGTATTTTGATCCTGGTGGCTGTATTTTTCGTTATAAACGGCCCACTCTGGCAAGCGCTCGGAGAAGGCCCAACGCAATCGTGACGTAAATCGTCTCAAACGAGCAAAGCTACGGCGAGGCTGACGTCGAGAGGATGGCCTAGTCGGTCCAGCCACCGAAGCGGCTGCTTTTGTACGAATTTTGAGTGACGGGTTAATCTTCTATAATCTTGTAGGGGGACAATAGCGACTTCTGCGACACACAAAAAGGATTCTCGGAAAGAGGGGAGTTCCTCCTTCCCCCTTCTCTCGTCGTGGCCGGAGGCGAGACGATTTCCGTCACTAGCTGTCAAGGTTCCTAGACGAGCATTACAAACGAGGCGTTAGCGACATCCACCAGGTGCTCTTTGCTAATCGTTTAATTCGTTTTAAAATTCCTTTTTGAGACTTTTTTACAAGATATTGGTATGTTCCATGTGATACTGCTCTTTTGGACACATATGGACCAAAAAATGAGCGCCGAAATTTCGTTGTAGTATCCCTTTAAAACTTGGTTAGTCCGTGAACGGGAAATAGCACACCCGATAAATAGTGCACCCTTTCACCGCTGTTTGAACGTCTGACAAAGCTTCACAATAAAAGTTCGAAGAAGTCGAACCTCGACAGGATCGCGAGTTTCGTCCGATGCGGCCCTCAATAACGTCGCCCAAAGCCCCGAGGCAAACCGGAAATCGTCCGACGCGATTTGGTATGTATGCAAGCGTCAGACCACGCGCGTGCCAAGCAAGACTCTCGCCGTTTCGTGCAGTCACGTGGATTAATCGTAATCCGTGAGAAACGCTTCAAAGCGTTTCCGGCATTGGCAGGACCCCAAGGGCCTGCATGTTTCACACATTTGCGTCCGCGACTGCAATCACCTGCATCGTAACGACGAAAGAAAACAATGGCGCCAAATGTCATGCCCGATTCACGTAGCGTGGTGCTTGACGTCGCAGCTTCGAAATCGCAAGCAAGGTCGTACCCTCCGAACCGGGTTTTAAGGCAGCACTGGAGCACATCCGATATATTTTCCAACTTTTTTACGAACTATTTTTTTCATCGTAGGCTTAAGATACATCTTATAGTGTTTTTAAACGACCGTTTCTCACAGACAGTGCGTCGATTATGATCCCGCAAATACAGCGAAGAGTTTAGTCTAAAGCAATATGCATATCAGAATTGTTGCAAATTTACCCGATAGATGGCGCCACTATACGTCCTCCCGTGCCAAACTTGCTACGCGATATTTGTCGTCGGACGTCTGTCGTTTCGGATAGTCCTTCGCCGTCGGGGATCGCACACTCCGCTGCGGGTAACGCCGTGCGGATTTTGTGTTCCGGTCTCCGTTGTCCAAATTCATCGGTGGATTATCTAGTCAGAATGTTCATCGTATAGATAATCTGACCGGATTATCGATGGCTAATTCGAAGAGGATTTCCAACCGTTGGATAACGCAGGCTGATAATCAATCTTTGAATAACCCGAGCGTGATTAGTCACCGGCATACCTCGGCAAACCTCACTCATGAGGGCCCTCACTCACCCTCATCTTCACAGGTGAGGTGAAGGTCAGTTTCTGAGCCCCGAGAATTCGTGAGCGTGAGGGTGAGTGAGGACCGTTAGGTCGTGAGGGGCGTGAGGGCCGTGAGGGCGTTGAGTGCGTGAGGAGTGTGAGCCGTGAGGGCCATGAGTGCGTGAGGGCTGTGAGGACCTTGAGTGCGTGAGGGGTGTGAGGACCATGAGTGCGTGAGGACCGTGCGGGCGGTGAGTGCATGAGGGGCGGTATCAGGGCTATGAGGCCGTGAGGGCTGTGAGGGCGGTGAGTGCGTGAGGGTCATGACTCATGAGTGCGTGAGGGCTGTGAGGACCGTGAGGGCCGTGAAGGTGGTGAGTGCGTGAAGGGTGTGAGGGTCATGAGTGCGTGAGGGCAGTGAGGGCCGTGACGACTATGAGTGTGTGAGGGCCGTGAGGGCGGTGAGCGGTCGAGGGTCGTGAGGGCCGTGAGGCGTGAGTGCGTCAAGGCGGTGAGGCGTGAAGGCGGTGAGTGCGTGAAGGCGGTGAGTGCGTGACGGCGGTGAGTGCGTGACGGCGGTGAAGGCGGTGAGTGCGTGTGGGGCGTGAGAGCCGAGAGGTTTCGTGAGGGTGAGTGAAGGGCAGAAGGTGAGTGTGACTGTGAGGATGAGGGTGAGTGAGGGCTGAGGGAGAGTGTAGCTGTGAGGGTGAGTGAGGGGCTGAGGTGAGTGTGGCTGTGAGGGTGAGTGAAGGCAAACGAAAATGCCGACCTCTGGTCACCGGTAGAGATGTGAGCGGTTGAAAAAAACATTGAAAATTTCGAAAAAAGACAGGTTAATTTCGTTTTTTTTTTATTTTTTTCAACCAGAATAAAATTGAAAAAAGCAAACAGAGCTCACAAACTGTGAAACGCTGCCACCCGCCGCCGGCGGCGCCGTCCACCTATCGCTGGACGTCGGAAAAGTTCTGTCAACCGTCGCAGAATGCGTTGCGAAACTTCTGTCTAACATCGCAGAATACAGAACCTGCAAGGGAATTTCGTCAAAGAAGGGAGTTTGGGAGTCTGCGAAGCACCTGGATCCATCCACGGGGTGGCAAGGACTATGCTTCAACCAACCCTTGAGTTCCCTCGCCCCTCGCGTACTGCACATTCCAACTTCTTCTGCGGCATGTGAAAGAAACTGGTCCGAGTTTCAAAATGTGCACACCAAGCTACGCAACAGGCTCGCAGGGGATCGCATGCCAAAACTTGTGTACGGGCACTTCGACCTCAATGTCCGGAAGACTTCGTCCGCTGCACAGCGAAGCATTGACGCGGCGACCAGCGGAAATGCCTCCGAATTATCGGACACGGATTGCTATAAATGTCAGTCTTGACGCTTTGATGTGAAATCCAATGCATTGACGTGAAATCATACCTAAATTTAGAAACCGGAAGTTCTGCTGGAGCCTGGGACTTTTGTGGTGCAATAATGGAACAATAAAATTATTTTCAGTGTCAAAAAAATTAATGTTTGGGGTTTTTCATAGCTCTGTGCGCAATCGTCTTTTTGTTTTCAATTTTTCGTATTTTTCTAAAAAAAACGAAAAAAAAACTTTTTTTTCAGGCCTTTCAAAATTTCGTGAAATTTTACATCTCTAGTCACAGGTGGATGACAGGAAATGGATCATCTATCGTTGGTTAATAGGGGAGGATTATCCATCATCTTGGTGACGAATAATCCGCACACAGTCAGACTTGTTGGAGGTGCAACAAAAACACGTTGCAATCAAACCCCCCCCTTCCCCCCCCCCCAAAAAAAAAACTGCTAAAAAATTGCGATTATTACAATAGTTATTTCCGACAGCGGGCGCGTTATTGGGAGGTCGTAATGATTTCACGAGCAGGGCAATCAAGTTTCCCAGCACTTCCGTTCTCCATTAAAAAAAAAAAATAATAATAATGAAAAAACTGGCATCAAGATCTGGAAAATCACGACGATCTCTCCGGTGACTTCACATAAATGGGCCAGGCCGGGCGGGGCCATCGGACAAAATTTGACAAGCTTAACGGGAGGCATCTACCATCGGAGTTTGACTGACAGACATGGCCCCAAAATGTAAGAGGCACGAGATCACTTTGGCTTCAGCATACCTGCAGATCTCGCGGAGGAGCACTGAAAACTAAAAGAAGAAAAATTACGTACAAAAAGTATGCGAGTATTGCGTTCACCCTAAAAACCGTAATAAAAAAAATAAAAAAGGCCGGCTTTTTGCGGGGTATTACTAACTTCCCCCTTTTACGTCGTAGACAATTAAGATTTATCTAGGAGCATTTTATATTACATACGCGTTATCTTATCAAGACGTGCACGTTTCAAAAGCCAAAAAGCACGGCTGCTTCCTCCGACAACTAAATCTTGTAAGTACTACTTCGCGCGCCGTAGAAGCAATGCGCAAAACGTTTTTCTTTTCTTTCTTTTTTTTTTCTTCATGTAAAAACGAGTGTATAGACGTCCTGTCTGGGTCTCGATGTAACCAGACGTAAGCTCCCGCAACGTAACGCAACGTAAGCTAACAATACTGTGTGAGCGCCGGCATTCATTCTCAAACGTTCGGACAAGCTAAAATGAAACATCTACACCACAACCGCTTACTTCATTTGTTAAAGTGGTGCACCGCTGCTCGCATGCGCCTAAGAGTGGAACTTGTATCGAACTCTCGTCGAACTTTGAGTTCGAAGCAGTCGAAACTGGTCAAAATCGAACCTCGAGACAAGTTCGCGACAAGGCCCGTCCCCAATAGACGCCCCGCGGAGGTTCCGCAGAAACGAACCGCGACAACCCGTTGGTCGCCAGCCACACAGCCTCACGGAGGAAGAGATCGTTCACCCCGACCGGCGGCGGCGGCCTGCCGGTGTTGGCCCGAGGCGCAGGACCCCGACGAGCCAAAAGACCCGCGAGAGCCATGCTCGGATGACCGCTCCATCCGTTCGGGTGGAGAGAAAACAAACAGCAGCCAGGGATATTGTGAGCCCAGCTGTGTCTGTGACATCACGTCAAGGAGGTCCGCGCATGCGCAAAGGCTCGGTCCTTAGAGAGAAACCGGCTCTCGCGCAAGCGCAGCGAACAACGCGGCTCCCGTGGGCAAAGGACGCGCGGATGGTTATGAACCCTTTAGTCCCAGAAATATGTCCGTCTCCCCCGTCCATCCGCCCGCGCATTTACCCCCTAACTTTAGCGGGGGTTTTGAATGTGTGCGCAAGTGTGCACGAAGCCGGGTCACGTCACACGTTACTGGTCACGCGGAAAGCGTTTTCCCGCTTCATTTAGCAGAGAAAATTAATTTACAGAAATCGCCGATTCAGGAGGTTCTGGTATGAAGTACCATGAGCCGTGCTCAAGAGAGCGCGGACACTCCCTCAACAAATAAAGCTGGAAGATCCTGGTGTCTGCAGTGACCTCCCCAAGGTACATTTTGGGCCAATCATTCCTAAAATGTCTATAGCAGGCATTGGAAACACGAAGGGACTCGACACAAATGAGGTACAGGAATAACAACTTAGATGAGATTTCACGTCTTGATTACAAGAAGAAGAAAAAATGCAGTTATTAATTATTCACGAGAGGGATCTCAACTGCTTCAAAAAAGATTCAACGCTGGTGCAGTTGAAAGAAATGCGGCGGGTCAAGGTAATTCCAGTGTACCGTCACTCAACACTGCTGTCCCACCGCAAGAACAAACTACACCTCGGCGTGCCAAGGACTCCCGAACCGTCAACGCGTCTGACAAAGTGCAAGGGTAAGGTAAGGCCACAGGAAACGCGAAGGAAACATTAAACGAGAAAAAAAAAGCAACGACTCGAAGACAGGGCAAGCATAGATTCTCAACTGCGTCCGTTTCGCCTACACAGCCTTGGCCAAACACTCGTCGCCGCGAACCCGAGACACTCTTAAAAAAACCGTAAAAACCGGGACACGTCAGAGGTTGCTCAACTTCCTCGAAACCAAACGACACGAGTGCGTGTACTGTCACCGGGTTGTCCGCACCCTCGCGAATACGGATGTACCACAAAACAAAATTAAAAAAAAATAGAACGACCATGAAATGCCTTTTGTGTTTGTTTTGCCTGTGGTAGCCAGTGCTCAGGAAACATTCTTCTGTGCTCGCCCACTGGAGAAACAAATGAGCCGCTACAACAGTGCCATTCTTGAAGTGAACTACAGTCCTTGAGCTGTTCACTTCAAGGACCGCAAAAAGAAAGGGTATGGCTCCTCCCGGTGAGAACTTGCATGTGCATCTGACATCAGTTATTTTACCAAAATGTACCCGTTTCGAACGCAAAAATTATTTGCATAGGCGAATGCGCTGCTCTACAAAATGATTTGCAAGAGCATTCCAGCAAGAAAAGAACCCTTCCTAAGCCATATTCCCACACACGTATCTTCAACCAACCTGCAAAAAAAAAAAAAATCCTTGCTTTGGTTTTTTAGTCAACTCGACACAGGCATGTTATGCGTCGGAAAACACAACACTCCCCAAACGAACCAAAAAAAAAAAAGGGGGGATATGGGAGTTTGCCAAGACAGCTCCTGAAATACGGGCCAGAGTCATTCGTGCCGGAAACACTCAGAAAACCATAAAAGAAAAAAAAAACGCGGCAAGAAAAACGAGAAGGTGGAAGCCGGGAGTTCCCCAGGCCGAAGTCATCTTTCAGAGCTCGTGTCGCCGACGCGCGCGGGAGATATCCTTCGAGCGCTTCAATCCCTGCAGCGCTCGGTTGGTAGTCGGTGACAAGCAGTCGGTAGCCCTAAAGATGCCCCCCCCCCCCCCCCCCCCCACACACACACACACACGCACGAGCGCGTAAAATGGTAAAATCGCTCCATCCCTCGCTAATACTTCCGGCGTCCCCACCCCAAAAACCCAAATCGTCCACGTCTTCTTTTTTTTTTCTCCTCCCGATGTTTGATATATTTTACACGGTTTCCGGCACATAAAAAGAGCACTCCGCGACAGTTCCCTTTATATAAGCTAGGCGCATGACTGGTCCAACGAGCACGTTGCTTGCACCGCGCAGCGAGCTTAGGTTGCCAGCAAAGCATTTCTCGCTAGAGGCGCGAGTACATGTCTGCCTGCCCGTAACACTGCGGCTCAGCTCGGAGCACATGGAGCTCAAGCTCGCCATGCTAGATACGAGGAACAAAATGGCCGTACTACATGCGAGCGTTTTAACGTTCCTCGCCCCTGTCCGTTTCGATGCGGACGAGCACCATACGGTAGTGTGCAGTCACCGCTGCATGATGTACAGTCGGCACGGAACGAAACGCGAACAGTGGGTGCATGGTTTTCGCTAGATGCTGCACCACCTGAACCAGATGGGAGCTGCAAGAAGATGGCTCCTCCTTCGATGTGTTAGACTCCTGCTCAGTGCATCCAAACCTTCGGTGTTGCGTCTCTAGGTGACTCAGTGTGGGTCGGAAACCATGCGCTCCTTGTACGCGTTTCATTCCGTGCCGACTGTACATTCAAGATTCAAGATTAGCAGTCGCAAAGCATCGATGGATTTTCGAAATAACTGGCGCCACCTGGCGGAAAACGGGATTCGAGGTGAGAAACAATGTGCGCATTAGGAAGAAGAAGGAAGAAGCTTCAATTTGAACGAACTTGGGGAAAAAGACATTTTGGGGGAGCGCAATCTAGGTCACTGCAGCTCAATGGAGCCAGCATGAATTTAGCTTCCTCGATCGAGGGGAGTACCCGCGCTCGTTTGAGCACGGGCTCACGCATTTTCAACCCAGAACCTCCTGAACCGGATAAGCTCCGTACGACAAATCCACCATATCCCAATTTGTGCGTGGGCGTGGCACGAGCGAACGCAAACACATTCCTTGGAGAAACAAAGCTGGATCCTGTTGGCTCCCCTGAGCCATGGTGACCTAAATAAGCTCCCCAAAACGTCGTTTTGGTGCAATGCGACTTATCTTCCCTTCCAACCCCCCTTCCCGCAAGTTCGTACGTAGAAGCGTTTGCCCCTCGTAAAGATGCCCTTTGTTTCCCCGAGTTTCCTTCCAGGAATCCTCGAACCAGGACATACTTGCTTGAAACCAAGCCTCCTACACAAAAGTGGGAATCGGTGGCCGAATGGGCTAACGCGTCTCAGCTCAGAGCACCTGGAGCGAAAGCTTGCGCTGCAGAACCTCCTCCTGGGCTCGATCCCCAGCCCCTGCCCGTTTCGATCCGGATGAGTTTCGTACCGGCACGCGTTCGTGTAACCACTACTGCGTGGTGCACGTTAAAGACCCCCAGCAGGTTAGCGGTCGTACTGCACTGGCCAAATTTCTCATCTACAGCTAAGAGACTGATCACCCGTTGAGGCGTACCACCATCAAGGCTGTATAAACATACAAAGCAAGCCACTTTTTGTTTGATCTCCGAAACACAACAACATGGGGGCAAAACAAAAACAAAAGTTCGAGGCATCGACCGATGAGCGACGTCACATCATACACGAAGCAGCGACGACAGCGACGAAGCGACCCAAGTTTTGATGCGACGTTCGGCTGGCTGCTCCACGGTACGCGGAAGAAGGCGGCTACTAGCAGAGATCGGGGGCAGCCGTCGCTTGTCGAGACTCAACGGACAACAGCAATCATCGGGAAACTCTCCCGACAAGAACGCGACACGGGGCAAAAACCCGCTCCGGGGTACACCCGAGTGACAGATTGGTTCTGGAGAGAAGAAAGGAAAATTAAGAAGAAGAAAAGCAGCGCTGAAGCTACCGTCTAAGGCCGGGAACGGAAGTGTAGCCTCGAGACGGCGGAGCGATCAATTTAGCCAGGAATGTCGGACGACGACGCAACGACCCAACTCGTTTAACAACTATGGTAAAGAAAAAAAATTAAATACAGATAAAGAAAGATACGCGGAATGCTCAGCTGGGCGGGAAGCTTTGCATGCAAAATACGTGTTCGCAATATACGTTATTAAAAAAACAAAAAACGTTAGTAACAGACGCAGATACATTCAACAACTAGTAGAAAAAAAAATTAAAAGCGCAGTGTTTCTTTCTTGCCCCCCCCCCCCCCTTCAAAAATAAATAAATACAGTATAGTTTATAGAAATTTTAAGGAAACGTATGCTGTAATAAGGGGTGGTTCTCATTTGAACCCGTTCGCATTTCTAACTTCTCGTTTTCACCTTCTCATTTCAACCCAGCGCAAAACAACTTTCGCTTTTCTCCCTTTCTCACTTAAACCGTTCGCAAATCAAACTTTCGCGTTTTGACCATTCTCAAAACGACTTTTCTCATTTTAACCCTTCTCCTTTCAAACATTCTCAAAACATACTTTCTGGTTTTGACCATTCTCAAAAAGACTTTTCTTCTCATTTTAAACTTTCTCATTTCAAAGTTACTAAAAATATACTTTCTGGTTTTGACCATTCTCAAAACTACTTTTCTCGTTTTAACCGTGTAATGATCAGGCTAGGGAAAAGCAATAATTTCAGCATACACTCACGGGAAACCAAAATAAAAGAACCAATGTCATTATGAAGTCCAGGCACCTGAAGTTTTATTACGCCTAGAGATGCTTCTTGGAGAATGACATCTAAAATGCAAGCCAAACCACGGCATGACGGATGACAGATAGGCAAATATACAATGATCATAGATCTATACGACCACTCCGACATAGGTTGTAAATAATTCAATATCCTCACATGGCATGCCAGATGAGCATAATTTGCATCCGATGATTCATGACTGAAATGAAGAAAAAGACCTGTGCATGGTAAGAAAGCTCTCAAGCCACGCAACATCGCACCCACACATTTCGAAAAAAAAAGGAAAAAACACCGCCTTGCCAATGGCAGGATCTCCCTTTCTGACTTTCTAAGAAAGGCGAAGGCATTCTCTGGCCTTTGAATGGTCCGTGTTTTGTTGCTGTGGTCATCTTAAATAGTTTAACCAATTACCATTTCCTGCGTTGATAATGCTGCGGAACAAAGTTCCAGAATTAAGCTTTACCGAGCATGGGATCGCATTGAGGTGCGATGACTGATTCTGCGGCAAAAAAATGTTTTGTACTATGCGTCTCGAGAAGAGCCGTTCAGCGGCCTAACGATTAGCCATACGGTTTGAATGGCATAATGCTTTGCGAATCACTTGTAACGTGACGGCATGGAAAACAAAATATTTATGTGAACATATTTATATGGCAATAGATACTACGCAGAAGGATTAAAATGATCCATGCGGAGGTGGGCACAGGATCGCCGGCCGCTCCCTGCTGGTGGTGCTCTTGAGTGGTGGCGGCGGCGTTTTGTGAGCGACGATGTGCACAGTTGGGCGAGAGACCCGCCGCGGCTGCTGCTTTGTGATGCTGCCGGTGCGGGCGGTAAGCGATCGCCAGTTAGCCTTGGTGTGGAACATGACATTAAGTGTTCGCGTCGGTGCACACTGGCACAGGTAGACCACGAAAATGGATCGACACACATGTTTGAATTGTAATAATATGTACAATGGCGACTCTGGCGGGATTCTTGTTTGTTTGTGTGCTTGTTTTGTTTTAGATCTGGTTATTTTTTTACCAAATAACAATTGTCGTGGAGTAGCCGGCACTGTTATTAACAGTGACAACATTTGTTTACTATTTCATTAACACAGAAAAAGAGAGACTGGTTGAAATACCAAGAGCACACTAAAAAGGAAGACACGCACATTGTCAAACTATATGTTGAAACGATGCGGGTTGAAACGCCAAGTAGCTGTTTTGAGACGGAGTTTAATTAAACAATAAGGGTTTAAATGAAAGCGGGTTCAACCGAGAAGGGCATAATTAAGAAACGGTTAAAGCGCAAAAAGCGTTAGGCGATTGGTTTGAAATACGGTGTTCAAATGAGAATGGGTTCAAATGAGAAAGGGTAGAAACGCGAAAGGTTAAAACGTGAAGGGCGTTTTGAGAACGGGTTCAAACGAGAAGGGTTCAAGTGAGAATGGGTTCAAATGAGACGGGTATAAATGAGAAAGGGTTGAAGCGGGAAAGGTTAAAACGCGAAGGGCGTTTTGCGAATGGGTTCAAACGAGAATGGTTCAAATCAGAATGGGTTGTTTCGAGATACACCCGTAATAAGCCTCTTCTATTGTCTTATTCGGTTTTCTTTGTATATCGTGTAGAAAAACTAAGCGATATTTAACAAACTAAAAAATAAATTACCTAGCCATTTGTGAGCACATTAATGTTCTCTTCAATAGAGGAGTTTGTGACACTGATTAAATAATAATGATAATACACTTTAAAGTCGGTCCCACGTTCCACGGGTTTCCAAACTCGTGTCGCCCCCATCGCCGCGGCTCAAGTAATTCGTGGTATATATACGAGCCCATAGGCGTAGACATGGGGGGGCAACGGGGCTCATGCCCCCCAGGGGAGATTCAGGGGGGCAGAGCCCCTCCGAGCCCGGGCCCTGGACTTTCTTTTTTGCTTGTGTTTGTTGTTAGTTTGTCTTTGATAATTTGTATCTTTCGTCTTAATCCTGTTATACCCATACTTCACCCTATGCTTGAAATGCACCTTACCGACTAATGGCCAATCGCTAGTTGTTATAGTGAGGTCTCGGATCGAATTAAACGATTGTTATTATTATTAGGTTCAAGTTTCCGAGATACTGCTTGGTTTTACGTGCCGAGCTTACAAGCTTCTACTCTCGTTCCGAAGCAGCCGTGAGATGACATGTGACCGAAGCTAAACACGAGTGTCCGGAAGATAGCCATCAGCCAGCAACAGGTCACACGACTGCACTCTGATTTTTGTATCAAACGTGGCTGGCGCTGCAGCAACGCCGATATCTTCGCTGCTACCGTATCAACGGTGGCGCCGATGCTTCGCCAGTGTCTACAAGTGGCGTTATCAGCAGAAATCAGCACAGGCGAATACAGGACTGGATGTGCCGCTTGCGTTCTGATGTCACAAGTTTCACCATGTTCGACGTGTTTTCAACGAGTGCTGAAGGCATGATCGCCGGTGGTGCCATGATTGTCTCCTGCGTTCCGAGTGTTTCAGTGTATTGAAATCGTATAAGGAATACAAGTCTGCAGTGCACGATGCCCTGTGCGCCGCATGTTTCGGCATTCTATCGTGCATACTGGCCAAAGGCTCAAGGTGCACTCATATCGCCAGGTTTCAGCAATTGCAGTGCGCACCGGCACTTGCTTGTTAATAGCAGCGCCGCGATGGTCGACGCGCATGCCTCGTGCCTGTCAGCTGTGCAGAACTTATTGTAACGCAGTCGCGACACTGACAGCGACCGGCAGTCTCTGCTGTCATATCTGATCGAATTCATAAACGCTGCCGCTTGACGACTAGTACGTGTCTTTGAGCATACTCATCTGAGCCAAGCACCTCGAGTAGCGCAAGATGTTGATGCACATGCTATCGGCGATTATTGAAGCGAAATCACACAGAAAAAACCGAGCGCTGCAGCATGTGTTGCCAGCGTGACGTGTCTCGCAGACGTCGTATTCATCACCAGACCAGTATGACTTGCTGTTATATCATTCCTTTAATATAAAATCATAAACAGTTCAGAATATTGTGCCTGATCAGTTATGAATGTTATACGTCACTTCGCAAGCAGTATGCATTCGTAAAAAAGGTGTAATGTTTGTCAGAATACAGTTGTGCTATGCAATAATCAGCTCTTGCCGAACATACGACTGTCCTACAGCAGCAATGCGCTGTGCTCGGACCAAGTTGAACGAACGATTAGTAACTTTTAGCGACGCATCAGACGATTGCATGAATGCCCACGGATGCTTTATTAGCATAATACGGTTGTAAATGGAAGATTCAACAGCGCACAGTTGTCTTGTTAGCGTTGATACGAAGCAATGCGATCCAGCGTTCAATGAGTAAGAGTCATTTCGGGTATGGCACTCAACTCAACGACGCTTCACCCCGGGAAGCTCTCTCGAGCAGTGCTTCGAAACCATGACGCGGTTCCGGGAACATGGAAAGTCTACGCCGCTGTACGAGCCAGTAGACTGAGGTGAGGTGGCGCGTGAAACTATCCGCAACAGAACCAGGGGCGGATTTAGAGGGGGGGGGGTCCGGATGTCCTGACCCCCCTCTTGATTTCTGCATGTGTAAAATTTAGGGCGAAAAACGAAGGAGAGGGCGAGGGGGTTCCTAAACATATGGTACGCTGACCAACACCTAACCCTAAACCCCCCCCCCCCTCCCCCTCAGGAAATTCCCGCATCCGCCCCTGAACAGAACCTCCTTGGTTTGATGATGACAGCAGAGGTTACTACCCAGAGTTGTTCGGTGCTTGTGCGTTCAAAACTATGATCGAATCTGTTGTACATGAGGGCCGGTAGTCAGTCTGTATAGTTCAAACTAACTGTAATGCATGCATATTTAGAGTCTTGCGTCTCCGCTGTGGAAGAGAAAACGCAAGAAAACGCAACAGCGTTAACACGATCACACGCCGATACGATGTGCATCCCAATCGGAACGGCCAGGGGAGAAGATTAATACTTTAATTACCATATTTTTTCCCCACCAATTTGGAGAGGGGAGGCAGAGAAAACAGCAACTCGAATGTTGCTCGACAGGCCTTCGTCTTTCCCACAGCAGCAGAGAAAGCATAAATATACGCAATAATCGTAATTATAGTGATAATAATATTGACGACAGCCAAAAAAATAAAAAAGAAGAAAATTAGTACATAGGTTTTAGTGCGAAAAACAAAGTAGTCAACCTCGATGGTTAAAATAAATGTTTTTTTTCTCTCTCTCTCTCGGCGTTCACTCGGATTCAACATTTGACTATAGCTCAGTACGACTGCCAGCCTAGGACCTGTAACGTGCATCGTGCGGCATGACTGAAATCAGGGTCAGTGCTCGGGCGACCTGGTGAACGATCAGAGTGGAAAAGAAACCTAAGAAACGGAACAAAAATTGTGACAACACCGTCCGAAAGTTTGAGACGTCGCGTGTTGCATTGCTTCGGCGCCTTTGGGAGCTTCGAGCGTGCAGCACAAGCACGGTGAAAGGCAACGAGTGCGCGCTCGTTAGCAATCGAACGCTAATGACGATCCAGAAACAAAGAAACGGGCAGAGAGGCACGATTGTGGGTATGTTTAATCGAGCCAGAGGCGGAGCATGGTAAAGGCACCTGACATTCTCGTAAATGACAAACTACGAATTGGCAATGACTTATTTGCTCGGGATGAATCTACAAATGCACGAGTAAAGGTTGCCATTACCAATGAAGCTCCTGTTGATGAATGACGAGAACCATTGCCTGTTTCTAAACAATTTTGTCTCCTGAACATGAATGCGCGAAGTATAGTTAATAAAGCAGAGTGGTTTGAACTCATTCTTCTTAATTATGACCCCCATGTCACTCTGATTACTGAAACATGGCTTACTGACTCTGTGTCTGATGCTGAAATCTTTCCGAAATCCCATCAAGTGTTTCGGAGGGACCGTCCCTCTCGTGGGAACGGTGTAGCGGTTGTACTAAAGCAGTCTATTCCTGTTATAGTATTAGATCGATTAGAGGATCACGAAAGTCTAATACTTCGTCTTAATGTCTCGGGGTCATAGAATTATACTTTGCGGTGTATATAGGTCCGCTTCCGCAAGTTTAGACTACTTAAATCGGCTATACGATGACCCGTTAAAATACAGAGGCGAACAAATTATTTTGGATGGCGATTTTAATCTTCCCCATATGGACTGGCTGCGATCATCTAGCTCTCCTGGTGAAGAGATTGTCTTCGACAAGATGCTCGCATGTGTTTTAACCCAAGTTCAAGATTTTACACGGGAAAGTGGTTCCAGTCGCTCAAATTTGGACCTTATCTTTGTCAGGTCGCGCTTGTTGATTACTATATCGTAAATCTCGAGGAGAGTGAGTGGGATCACAAATTAGTGCGTGTTTTTTATTGTCATCTGAACCGCTACTCACAAATGAAAAGGGTTACTTTAACTGTGAAGGATTTTTCAAGGTCCAACGATGAAAGTGTATTGGATTATCTTGATTTTTGTTTCAGCGACTTTGTTGAATGAAGACAATGTGACTTTGCTGAGTGGAGAAATTCGTTTATATGTGTAACTATTGTTTAGAAAGCTTCATACCGGATCGGCGTAAATGCACGGGATGTAGGAAGCCTCGGATAAACCGAGAAATAATTCACCTTTCCCGTCGGATCAAAGGGTTGAAAAGAGCTCGTAAAACTGGAAACGTACAAGGTTTACAGGATGAAATGACTAGGCAGGTCTAGGAAGCTAGAGATAAATAATTTTCGTGCACTCTTCTTAACTTCTTGAAACATGATCCTGCAAAATTTTGGAATTATCTTTCAGAGAATACAAAGTCTGTCGACCAGAGAACGATTAACGACGTGGCTATCACTGATAAAAAAACATTGCTGAAGAGTTCAATTTATATTTCCAATCTGTGTTTTCTGATTTAGGTAAGTACACCCCCGTTGCTACTAATACCCCACTGAACCCCGATTTTATCTCGTTTCGCGGTGTGTTTGCTACGTTACTAAAACTTGAAAACTAAGTCTAGTTGTGGGCCTGATAAGATCCCAAACACCTTCCTGCGTAGATATGCAGAATCCCTTGCACGTTTTCTTACTGTTATTTTTCGCGCTTCCTTTAGTTCTTGTGTGCTACGTAGCGACTGGCGAACCGCACGTGTCGTTCCCATTCATAAAAAGGGCGATCGTCCAGAAGTCAGTAATTATCGTCCTATTTCTATTACGAGTACTTCGTGCGAACTTATGGAGCATGCTGTGAGTAATTACGTTCGAGATTTCTTAGAAGAGAGAAACTTGTTTACACCATTTCAGCACGGGTTCCGAAGGGGTTTATCTACCATTACGCAACTTGTCACCACAGTTCATGATTTTCCAGCTACTTTAGACAAATTTGGTCAGGTCGATATTATTTTTTTTCTTTTGGACTTCAGCAAGGTCTTCGATAAAGTTCCACACGGCAAACCTGATGGCATTTATATGTATATATGTCGTTGTATAAGCAATATATGGTTGCCATGTGTTTCTTGTTTCTTATGCGTATAGTTTTGTTGTTTGTATGTACCCCACACCTGCAGGGGCCTGCAGTATGTCTAAATAATAAATAACTCGCGTCTCTTCCAAGTTCTCAGTACTCGAGTAAGAAACGCCCAGAGTACACTTCAATGTCGAATCGTGCCTGGGCGTAAATGAACAATAATGATGGTTTTGATTTTAGAAATTCTAGGATGTCTCGATGATATCTGATGAACTCGGAGACGCACAAAATATGTCGCGAATGGGCTGGGCGCATGACGTCACAGTCATGTCACGTGACTGTGTAACGCCATGCTGCAACATGACAGCTTGATTATGGAATCGGCTTCAATGTCGAATCGTGCACGACGCCGAGGTCAGAAAAAACGTGACTACATCCCCACCTTAAAAAAAAAGGTAATGAAATATATTTATGAGTTACGTCTGCATCGGAGGAATGGGTAAACCGTGACACGAATTCGAGATTACCTCACGTACGATTCCTAGAAAAACAAGATTTTACGCGTACTTAAAACGTTTTTACACATTTGTATCTAATTTTTTTTCCGGTACTCGTTTGATTTATGCAACACACTGCGCGGTGCAAACGTCATTTTATACCTCAGCGAAGGTACGAAGCCAGCACCGATTTTAGATAAGTACTACAGACAGGTAAACGTGAGTATGCGCCGACAGATCCGGCTGAGCAAAATAACGGCGCTTAGTCAGGTGCCGTGACTTCACAGCGATCGTGAGCCACCCCATTTAAATGACGCAAGATGAATGACTTGAGCAGATAAGAATGTGTCCTTGGCACTCCTTCCGTCAAGCCGTCAAAGAGGTAGGCTAGTAAAAAAAAAAAAAAAAACACACACACAAAAAGTAGAGGAATTTTTACTTTCACACGACTGAATGCGTCATGAAGACTATTCAACAAATAACGGATTTCCGAAACGTGGAGTTTGCGTCAAAGGACCACCACCTCTGCGCATCCGACACATAGCGGAGTTCGGTACTTGGGATTTTGAAAACAACCGCAGAGCTACGTAGTTTACAAATGCCAGACTCGCAAAAAAAGAACGCTCGCCCCCTACTTTTAGGCATGGCCCAGGGGATAATGCGACCGGAAGGCTCTAACGACACCAACAAAGAAGAGCAAGACAGCGTGGTCGCTTGGTTGAAAGCCCTCCCGACCAAAAACAGGTTTGCTTCGAACATCACTTCAACGAGAGAGCGGTCCTTAGCACTTTCTGCCGCTGCAGCGAAAGGAAGCATCCTTCGTGGAATGTTCGTCATGCTTGATCATATAGAAGAGGAAAATAAAAGAACCTGGAAAAAATAACTTTGAAGAGCAATCGCCGCTGCGAGGCATATAAACATCGCCGACGAACGTTTTGGGGGCGGTGAACGGAACAAGGCGATCTCGGCGGACTGCTATTTCGGGCATCCATCGTCCGTCGGCGGACGGAGAAAGTCTAGGGCGAGAGAATCCGCCAGCGAAACGCCCGATCTAGCCCCCAAAGGAACACACAAAAAAAGATCGCGTCATATTTCGAAGACACTTGATACCGAAACTATGAATATATATTTGCTACCGCGTGAAGAAGTTCACAGAAACTAGGAAGTTTGTAATTACGATGCTACGTCAGACGTGTGCGGATGGCCCATTCATGTCACGCAGTGCGAGCGCGCGAACTCTCGTAAATTTTTGTCTCGCTGCCTTCCGACCTCGCGAAAGTGAGATCTGTGCGTCAGATGAGGTCGACGCGCCCGGCTGCTGAGATCGAGATTCTAGCAAGGGTCGCGGTGATGCGATACAGTCTAGGCCCTCGCTGCGAAAAGCGCAGCGCGTGCTGCATCGGAAAGTTTGGTGACAGCTTCGCAAGCGACGCACTCCGACACATCGGGCGCCCGTGGGAGCAACAGCATAGCATCCTGCGGTTACGGCGACTGTTTACGCTGCGTGAAAGATATGAAGACGAGAGTCAAGAAAGTTGACTCCAAAAAGAAAGCATGGAAGAGAGGACCGTGATTATACGACAGCTTTCCAACGCATGTTTGTCGGAAGGACCAACTCGGTGACCAGTGTGACAAACGCCTAAAAAAAAAAGAAAAAAAGAGGGGGGCGGCAAGATTGACTCGAAAACCGTGGCGGTGGGGGTCAAACTCACCCAAAACAGGAGGTTCAAAATGACGACCGTGTACTTGAGACAAGCGTAGCATCCTTTGAGTGCCATTTTCGTCGCCTTGTTAGTCCAGGTCGGTCAGATCTTCGACGTTGAAAGTTGTTTCTCGTCGTCGTATTTCCCGTCGAACGAACGTTGATATCGCACCCGCTTCGAACCTCGCCAAGTTTCCTGAGCAGCAAAGAAAAGCGTCACTTCTCGCCTCCCGCCCGCCGATCAATAACGGGTTTCGCGCATGCGCAAAGACCTCCACGAGACGCGCTGCGGCAGGTGGCGCTGCCAGCTGAGTGCTGGATAGATGTTAATGTAACGGGCGGTAGCTTGTGCCACCTAGCCTATGTCTTAAAAGATATTCTCCTTGTGTTCCTCGAGATATTTCCTTCCCGCATTGAGCCAGACTCCCAGTATATATATATATATATATATATATGTTTTAGTATTTTCAGGGGTTCCTTCTTTTCGCCGTTTTTGTTGGATCCGAGATTGCCAACTGAACTTGCGCAGAGCTTCGGCGGGACGTTTGAATGCACGCATCGCGACGAAAATTTCCCTTGCGAAGAATGACGTAGCGACTATTTCTGCATTGATTTCTTTATGAATGTCACTAGTGTGGTGCACTGCGTAATGGATTTCGAGCGTTTATTTGGCAACTGGGCCTGTTTTTCTTGCCAACATGGTGCATGAAATACGGTTGTGTCTATTAACATAAACACACACACACACACACACACACACACACACACACACACACACACACACACAAGCACGCACGCACGCACGCGCACACACACACACACACGCACACACACACACACACACATTGATTCATTCGATCAAGTACGTTTCAATCATCATCACATTTTCGATTATATATATATATATATATATATATATATATATATATATATATATATAGAGAGAGATGTAGATGTATGTATGTATGTATGTAGAGGTTTTTTTTTAACTTCACAGATTTGTTTTAAAGAAAGCCGTGAAAGTTACACTAATGCAGTTTGTGCAGATGAGTTATACGGCCAGGGGACAGAGCACAGGGGCTAATCGTAACGATCAGTCGACTAATTAATTAAAATTTGTTAATTAACTTTATAATTAATGAAAATAGACATATGGTTCTAATCAGAAACTTGCTCAGCGTCATCGAAAACCACTAAATCAACTATTTTTAGAAGGATATAACGCAGGCGCAAGCATTTTACGGCGTTCCGTAAAAACGCTCAATTTGGACGCGTTTCTAGGTTTCGATTTCTCTTATCGGAGCGCATCTCTGCGCCCGCGGTCCTGCTCCCCAGTGGCTGAGACGCGCAACACACGTGCGCCCAACTTCTCTCCATGCTACGAGGGAGGCGAGGGGGTGGCTTCGCGCCGCGACCACCGGGGAGCAGGACCGCGGGCGCAAAGATGCGCTCCGATAAGAAAGCGAAACCTAGAAACGCGTCCAAATTGAGCGCTTTTATAGAACGCCGTAAAATGCCTGCCCCTGCTTTATATCCTTCTAAAAAGAGTTGATTTAGTGGTTTTCGATGACGCTCGAGCAAGTTTCTAATTGGAACCATATGTCTATTTTTATTAATTAAAAAGTTAATTAACGAATTTTAATTAATTAGCCGACTGATCGTTACGATTAGCCCCTATACTCTGTCCCCCTGGCCGTATAACTCGCCTGCACAGACCACATAAGTGTAACTTTCACGGCTTTTCTAAAGAAATTAGTTAAGTTAAAAAAACAAAAACAATATATATACAGGGTGTTTCACGAAAGGTGGAAAAATTCGATATTGCGAAAACTACGCGTCGCAACAAAAAAAAGGCTCGTGTCTTTTTGGTCCTGGGCCAGGGGCCTATTTAGGAAAATTATTAAAGTCCGAAATAATTAAATTGTTAATTACTTTTGCGCAATTAACCTTTTTAATATTGTGTTTAAGGGCATGCTTTCAATTAGAAAATTGCTCAGCATCGTCGAAAAACACTAAATCAACAAATTGCAGAACGATAGAAGGCACGCGAAGCATTTTACGGCTTTCTGGAAAACCGCACAAAGTCGACGGGTTTTTAAGTTTCGGTTTGCTATCGGAGCGCATCTCCGCCCCGACGGTACCACGCCCCGTGGAGAGATAGTGCAACCAACCTCTGCTGCGCTGTCATCGCGCGACGCAGGATTCGCAGGATTCGAGTTACGTCCGACGTAACCGAATGTGTAAATTAAAGTTACGTCCGACGTAACTCCAAATAAAAATTAAAGTTACGTCCGACGTAACTTTACCCCAGGTTTCGAGTTACGTCCGACGGAACCCAATGTGAAAATTAAAGTTACGTCCGACGGAACTCCAAATAAAAAATAAAGTTACCCCCACCCGCTGCCCGTTTCGACCTGGATGAGTTTTGTACCGGCGTAGGTCGTGGTACCGGCTGCGTGGTGCACGTTAAAGACCCCACTGGTTAGCGGTTGTACTGCAGTGGCTAACTTTCTCATCCAGAGCTAAGAGACAAGTCACCCGTGGATGCGTACTATAGCATCAAAACTGTCTAAACATACGAGCAACACGATTTTCCTAGATCATGGCACGTATAGGGGCTTTCGACGCTTTACGACGGAGCCCTCAGTCTGTTTTACGAACCAACACCCCAACGCTGTTATCTCAGGGTCTTAGCAGTCTCAGGCTCGCAGCACGTGTATTGCGATTTCCATTTTGTTAATGTTTTTCTTTTCTTTTTGTGTGTCGTGTCTAGGAAGAAATGGTGTGATATCTAAAAACGAATATTAAAAATATTCCTCTTATTAAAAAAAAATTGCTAAAAAAGAGGAAAAAAAAAAGCATATATAACGGGTATCGAACCCGCCAGGCCTACGCAACCTCACATACGAGGAACACACTCCAACCCCCCTCAGCAAACCTAGAGGTACGAATAGGGCCGCGCTTTTGACCAATTTACCAACGCTGCATCGGGCGTAATGCAGAAGTAATTACATATATTTTCATGTTTACGTCGTGTTTCGGCCACAAAGCGTGACATTCAATAAGGTTCCGTAGGTTACACAGGCCGTAACTTATTTCCACCGAACGTAACTCGAAACCTTAGGGTAAAGTTACGTCGGACGTATCTTTAATTTTTATTTCGGGTTCCGTCGGACGTAACGCTAGACACTGCGTTCAACGCATCACAAAAGTTCCAATGACAAAGTTGTAGATGCGTTCTCGGAAGGGCATCCAATTCAGTGTTTTTTATCAAGAAACATGAACACTTTTTCTGACTTCGAAAAAGTGCCCGAATT
>JAZHYW010070357.1:0-276430 GCA_037355805.1 Ixodes ricinus | reverse complement strand
CCGAGTTATCAAATGGAAATTAATTACAATAAAAAAGGGGCCTGTGTTTCTGCCATGCTTCGCTGCAGACTACATCAAAATGCAATAGCATTGCTTGACTTCCGTGAAGACTATATTACACCGATTACAATGTCACAAACCCTGTGTTGTGTAACTAAGCAATTCAGTATGGTCAAGATGGTCATACTCGGCATGTTGCCACTTCAGTTCAGCTATCCCCTCCTCAGCCTGCTCCTTCCTCTTGAGAGGCATTGTGAAGGCTGCGGCATACCCAGCGAGGGCCTCGCTTTGCGTCCTACGCATGCACGCGATGAAAGAAGAGCACCACGTAACAACTATCTCCTTACAAGTCTCTCCTTTGCCAAAAGTCTGGCTCAAAATCTTGGGGCTCATCGGTTCAATCCTCCTCGAGGGATGTTCAGAATTTTTTTTTTTTTGTTCTTGTCAATTTATCCACCAATCACTTTCCCATGCATGCATTTTGTGTTACGGAGCAGAATGGTCCTGGGGGCTGCAAAAAAATGCCATCGCATTTAATAAACATCTTGAGAACGTGATGATGTGTGCGAACTGGGTGTAGAATACCATACAATCATCCGGTCTCTCCCCTTCTCTCGGCGACAGGCAAACGAAGAGAAGCGTGAGATGCATGACCTGGAGAGCAGCAACCGCAGGATCCTGTTCAACCTGTTGCCCGCACACGTTGCCACACACTTCCTCGACAACCAGTTTCGCAACAACATGGTGCGCACCCATTGCTTCCTTCTTGGGCTTCAGTGAACCCACTCAGAATCTGTGTTGTCAGTTTTTGGTCGGATCCTTCCCCAAGATTGGTTAGCCTAAAAATGTATAGGCAGCTGTTATCTATCTGCGCTCGGGTTTTGGGAGAAAAAAGAGCCATGTTTTTCTCGACACAAAAATAAACTGTGCATGGCTGTACTCACGGTCTCTGCCCAAATGTAGCGTTAGGAGTTCGGAGCAGATGTCGAAGTTTCAAAACTAGCCCTTACCTAATTCCAAAGTTATTAGCCATTTTCGGAAACGTTCAATGAGAAAATAGGGTGCATTGCCGGTAAGTAGTGTTGGCCATTCATTCATCTCCATGTGTTCCCTGGCTCCCTAGTTCACCATTTCGTCATAAAATTTTTTTCCAAAAGTCACACATTTTTTAGTTAGATATTGGTGAGTTCTGAAAGTCTGGCTGCTGGCCTCAACCACTAGAGCTACATTTGAATGGAGGCTGAGCGCAGGGTGATGCATAGTTTATTTTTGAGGTGAGAAAAACACAGTTGCCTTTTCTCCCAAACACCTTATACTATTCGGGATGTACTGTATCTTTCATATAAATATGGTCTGGTGTTGATGGTTTGTTTATTTTCATTATTATTATTTTGCATGGCACTGTTAATGTAAACACGACATCGGCTTTTTTTTTTTCACATTTTATTTTGAAAGGATATTGGCAGAGATTTAATCTAACCATTTATGTTAGTAACCCAAGCGAGCACCTCCCACCACACCGTATTCTCCGGACTATAGTCTGCACCCGGTGTATAGTCTGCAGGGCAAATTTGGAGTCCAAAATCACAGTTTTTGCTTAGATAGTCCGCACCTGGTGCTTAGTCGACAAAGAAATCTTCTCATACATGGCACACCTTGACACATGTTTGCTTTCTTAGCTCACAAAGAAGCTTATATTATACATAAATCATCATTAACATACTCTTTCATTCACAAATTCCGTCACGACTCGTCATAATCAACGATATTGAAAAACAAAAATCCTGTATAGTCCGCACAGTCTGACAGCCTAAAATTTCAACTTTTAAACATGTATAGTCCGCGGACTATAGCCCGGAAAATACGGTAATAGGTTTTAAGACAGCCTTTCAATTCTGGAGAAGAAACCATGAGAAAACCAGCAATTGCTTGTTTGCACTAATCCCAAGCAGCAATATTTGGCCAATCATTGGCCAATCACGGGAAAAGGTCCTTTGGCCAGTGGCCAGACGGCGGCCAGCCATTGGCTGATGACTGGCCTTTCTCTGGCCGTTGGCCAGTGGCCACTGGCCATCAGCCATCTGTCAAGCATTGGCCAATGAATGGCCACTCTTTAGCCATTGGCCAAAAGACCATAGCCAGCCATTGGCCAATGCTTGGCCTTATTCCGTGCTGCTTGGGATGGTGCCACGCTATGTAGGAGCGGTGCACCGACTGTTCTTGTCCCTGGCTGCAGGAGCTGTACCACCAGTCGTACAGCCGGGTGGGCGTCATGTTTGCCTCCATCCCAAACTTCCATGAGTTCTACATGGAGCTGGACGGCAACAACCAGGGCGTGGAGTGCCTCCGCCTGCTCAACGAGATAATCGCAGAGTTTGACCAGGTCAGCAGGCTCGCTCAGGTTGCCGATAATAGCTACAGGCAATTTATTTTGCTCAAGGTAACATCAAAGCAGGAGCTGATTTAAGAGAGGGGCCCCTTTCCTAAGCCTCCCAAGGGTGACTTTATTTTTATGGAAAGAACGACATACACCTGCTCTTCTTTTAGGCAAAAATTGTAAGTATTTGGTGAAACGACAATTATTGAGTCAGAAAAATTAATCTGGGCAATACTTCGCGCGTGAAGTCACATCCGTCCGTGATGTCAGATCTCTCTGTAGACCCTCCCCCACTCCCAGCAAAATTCCTTTCAGCTGCTGTAAAAAACAGTCTTACCAAGTGTTCTTTTTTAATGTCGGAACTCTGATGCCTAATAAGTTTGAGAGGCACTTGACATATTGGCTATTTGTAGTCAAACTTTTTTTGTTATTTGTTTATTGGTTTGCCGAGGTGTTTGGGTGTCGTGAAGCTACCATGAAATCCCAATAAACACCCATCTCATGTTTTCCCCTTTTATTTCTCGACTGTGGGTGGACATTCATTCGGGGTTTTACAATAAGTTCTTGAGAAACTTGTTGGCTATCGTGCAGAATATTTCCTAGTGATGTGTTTTCAAATACTCGGCCCTTGTAGAGAATAGAATGAATGAAAACTGATATTGAGCATTGGTAAAGTCCCTTGTTTGTCAGTCCAAATTCAATTGCATCTCAAAAAAAATGCCATCGGCTCCTGGATGAAGGGTTGTAAACAAAGTGAAGAGTGCCCCAACGATTTCACCCTCTTGCTTCTGCGATTATTCCTTCCTCTACTCGTGCTTCCCTTCTTTTCCTTTCCCCCTCCTCTCACCCTTTTTGGCCCGGTTAGCCCAAACCCCACGGAAAATTTCTGGTTACTCCTCCTCAGAAGCGTGCCTCGGGGTTTATAGAAGCTACTGCCTTGTGGGCTTCGAGCACTGCTATATTCAAAACTATGCGTGCTGGTGTCCACACTCAGATGCACCTGTGTAAACTCAAGAGTTGAAAAGTTCAAGGCATACCTCTGGTGTGACTGGTGTGTAATCATATACTGAAGGTGACTGAGATGTAAAGATTACTCGTAAGAAACACGGAGGACTGTCGTTTGCTCTACAGGCCACCGAAAGAAAAGATGCGAAAGAATCGGCGGGTGATGGAGGTGTCCTTATTTCAACGCAGCAAATAGGAACTCTGCACGGGCACATGAAGCTGTCTATCTAGCTAGTGGTGCCACGTAGCAGTGACGCCACAAACAACTGAACTGGCAAAGTGTATTTCCTGCACAAAAGCGTGTTTTGAACTATGCTTGAAACATGAATTTTTTCAGCTGCTGGACGGCGAACAGTTCAAGGCCATCGACAAGATCAAGACAACGGGGAGCACCTACATGGCAGCCATTGGTCTCATGCCCGAAGCACGCATTGCGGTGAGTAGCAGCTCGGTTCCGGATCACAACAGAGCACACACATTTGTGACAAGCCAACGACGGTCTGAGAAAAGGCATCCGACGTAAGGCGGGTTTCTTGCGGTCTTTTGCTCAGGACGACCACGAGTCCGGAGCGAGCTACATGACCACCATGGCGGAGCTGGTGTTCACTATGAAGGACTGCCTGGCCGACATCAACGAAAACTCCTACAACAACTTCATGCTCAGAGTGGGTCAGTGCAGTGCCCCTCCTTCCTCCCGTTAAATGCTGGGTTTTGTGAAGCGCCGTTGTGCAGTGGAATCATGTCCGTGAGAAATCTACCGTAATATCCCTGAGTCATCGCTTACCCCACTTTTTGGGCAAATATTGATTTCCAAGAAAACACAGTTATTACCCGCCCCTACAAATACCCCAACGCGGACTCCGCGATCTGCAAACATTCATCCTATCCGAATGACGCGGCCGTGGACCTTACAGTTGGAGGACGTCCGTGACAAAGTAAAACGAAGGAGGGAAAGACACTTCTTTTGTTTACACGTTTCCTCTCCGATTTCTACGACCTCGAAGTCGTAAGACATAAGTGCAAGAGGAAAACAATGAAAATAACAAAATACTTTGTTTTCCTTACAAAAAACTTTGTAAAAAAAAAAAAAAAAAAGTTAAACAGATAGCACAACATTTAGGGACCGCAGAGGTGCAGCGAATGCCCACTATCCTGAAATGTAACCGCAGAGTGTAAGGTCAAAGACCGTCTCCACCGAAGTAAGGTCACCACAAACCCGCTCCTTCACTCCGGAAAGTCTTGACCACCAAAGCGTAAATAAAGATTTGCTGGAACGCTGCACACAGACGTTTGTACAGTCAAACCCGTTTATAACGAACAGCAGGAAATGCTACGATCAGTTCGACATAGCAAGTAGTTCGATATAGCAAAACCCATTTACAACAAACTTTTACGATGTGTTCGTTGTACACGGGTCATATAGCCAAAAAGTAAACATGTAAACTCGTTCCACTTATCCACTCAAGAAATATATATTTATTGAAAGTAAACAAAAAACCTAGGCACAGTACGCAGTAATCTTCGCTTGGGATTTGGCCTTCCCAGCGTCTACGAGAATACCGTTCTCGACGCGCGACACGGCGCGTGCGAATTCAAGTTTGCTACCCTCGATGCCCGAGCAGTAGCAGCGCAACACGTCCACTGCCGAAAGCGCTTCATGAAGCGTCGGATGTGGTGGTTCCTCACTTTCGGAATCCCCAGATTCCTCAGCGTCGTCAGTGGCAGCCGCTGCAGCCATATCGGCAACAATGTCTTTGTCTGAGGAGGTTTCAGCCACAGCAATGTCGTCGTCGATCATAACGAAATCGTCCAGTCCGACTCCATCCGGCACCGCACCAGCGAGGCAACCGAGCTCCTCCCAGAGCTCGGCAATGTCACTGTCTTCTGCTGTTGGAATGGGTGCTTCATCACTTTCCATGCAGAGTCCTGCGTGACGGAAACAATTACGAATGGTGTCCTTGGTCACGTCGTTCCAGGCGCCGTTGAGCATCTCGATCACGCCCAACAAGTCGATTTTGAGATCTCCGCCTACACGTAGCTTGATGATGAGCTGCTCTACCACACGCTTCCGGTATCCTTGCTTGAAAGCTCGAATGATCCCCTGGTCAAGCGGTTGGAGAACTGCCGTAGTGTTCGAGTTCGGCGGCAGGAAGCACAGCTCGATGTTTCTAAGGGTGGTGCCGCAGTGATGTGCTGAGCAATTGTCCAGGAGCAAGCAAATCTTTTGGCCACTTTGTGCAAGTTTGTCGTCCCAGTCGCGGAGCCACTTATCAAACAAAAACCTCGTCATCCACGCCTTGCCATTGAACGTGTATGTCACAGGCAAAGGGCCGCATCCTCGTAGACACACGGGCGACTTGGACTTTCCAATTACGAGCGGACGCAGTTTTGATGAGCCGTCCATGTTGGCTGTCAACAGTACTGTGATGTGAGTCTTGTTCATCTTTCTGCCGTGACACATCTCATTCCGGTGCGCAAGGGTCCTGCTTGGCAGCATTTTCCAAAACAAACCAGTCTTGTCTGTGTTGAAAATATCACATGGCTTGTATTTCGCCGTAATGGCCGGCCAATTGTCGTCGATCCACTTTTTGACGCCTTCAGTGTCCACTGCACATTTCTCCCCAGCTACGACTTTCCCGACAATTAAATACCTATCTTTAAATCGCTGCAGCCACCCAGATCCAGCGGTGAAGCCCTCAACTTGCAGGAGAGATGCAAAATCTCTAGCCTTGCTTTGCAACATCGGTCCGGAGACTGGCAGGTTCCGCGCACGGATGTCCAAAAACTATTGGCACAGCGCTTTTCCCACCTTGTCGTACGCCGGCTTGCGAATGCGCCTGCTGTCCGCCTTTGGCCGTTCACAGACTTTGTTTCGGATAGCGGACTTGTTTTTAAGAATTGTACTCAGCGTACTTCTGGGGATCTTGTAGGCGGCGGCAATGTCCGATTTCTTTTTGCCGTCCTCCGCACGATTGATGATGTCGACCTTGTCGGAAAGTGGCAGAGCCTGCCGCTGCTTCGTCGTTATTTCGGGCGCGAACTAGCTGGCCCGCACAGTGAACAGAAAGTGCAATGGGGACAAGAAAGACAACAACGAACGACGACTGAATTAACGAGAAGAAAAGAGGGAGGGAGAGGGAGAGAGAAAGAGAGAGCTTTGCCTGTGGTTGACGCTTTCAACGGCATGTGACAGTGCTATGGAATCTGAAATGCGATAGGCTTATTGCCTCTTGGGGCGTGGCATGTCAAGCCCCAAGTGAGCGCGCAAGGTGAGGAGAGTCAAACTAGAGTGCCTTCAGGTTCTCTTTGGCGAGACATGAAGGCACCCAGGTCAAACTAAAGTGACTTTAGGTGAAACAGGGCACAAAGGGAGAGGAGGCAAGAACTTCTCTTTCTTTCTCATCTCTTCCCTTCCGCCTTGTAACCACGCGCTAGAAAGATTTTTTTTTCAGCTTATTTCTTCTTGTAAGCAACCACTTTGCGCTTAAAAGATTTTTTTTTTGTGCCCCATCAGAATTGCTTTTCTTCGCTTATTTTTTTCGCAGCTTGAGCTTTTAGAATTTTCTTTCTCTCCTACATTTTTTTCGGGGAAGGCACTGGCAATTGTTTGCGCATTTTTGGAAGCTTTCCCAGGGAGAAAAAGTTCAATATAGCCAATATGTTGTTCGTTATAAAAAGTACTTTTAGATGCGGGGCATCTCTTGCTCGGGTCTATGTCCCGCGGCGTCGGTGTCGTAGTCCGCAGTCACACTACGCACGCGCAACTCTCCTCCTTCCCTCTCTCCAACAGCTGCGCGTTACTCTCTCCGCTCTCTCTCTCTACCAGCTGCGTGCACTGCGCGTGCAATCGCTTCTCCTCACACCGCGCGCGCACGCGCAACTCTCCTCCTCTAGCCTCCTCTCCTTCAAGTGTGAAAAAAAATAAGCGGCGAGCGTTCCAAGTTTCTTTGCCGCGAGCCGCGACGAACGCGTAGGGGGTAACGCTAGGGCAGTCGGTGGCGCCATCTCTCGACGTCAGCACGCAACCGACTCTTTCCTCGGAACCAACACGATGCTCCGCGTCACCCCATGGTTCCCCTCGGGAAGATGGTGTAATTTTTACATGCATTTTGATTTAAATTTTTTGTGAGTTCGATATCGACAGTAATTCGCTATATGTGGGTTCGTTCTAAACGGGTTTCACTGTAGAGCGTCCCATTTCAAGCTCCGTGTTCGTGGTGCCATCTATGCCATCCAGCAACGCCGCCTCAACCCACGTTGATAGCACGTTGCCCACAGGTGCACGACTGTATGCACCAAACAAGGTTACGCAAGAGCCTGCTCCTCGCGATTCACAAGGCGCCTGACTTGGCCCGACGCCAAAGTATTTGCCAACGGAATCGTTGGCTTTCCAGCGTCTTCAGCATCACTCTTCGTCCTTTCCTCCGCTCGCTCATTGCGCCTTGTTAGTTTTTCTATTTTATTTTTTATTTTATTTTTTTTTTAGCTAAGAGGACATAGCAATGTTAGAAACATGGGCGTACCAATCGGGGGGCAAGGGGGCTTGCCCCCCAGTTCTCAGAGTGGGGGGCAAGGCATGTGTTTTGCCCCCCCCCCCCTAAACAGCCGCCACTGGGCAGGGTAAACACTGGCCGGCGGCGCCCAAAAGATACCGAGGGCACCGCCCCGGCCCTGGTGGGGGGGGAGGGAGGGGTCTAATTTTCCCCCTTACTCAAAAACAAGTTGGTACGCCACTGGTTAGACACATGCTTTTGTGGAACAAACGTTTGCGCTGTATGCTGATCGGCGGTCTTCATTGCATTGGGTTGGCGGTCTTCAAGCAACAGACTTTGCAAACTTTCTTTCGTGAGTATTTCTTGCATAAAACAATGAAACTAATTTGAGTTTTTGAGTTTAATGTATCTCTTGTGCAGCCACGCTTGATATGTACAAAAAAATGGCCGTTTAGCTTTTTCTAAATTATTTGTGCTTGCCCGAGACATGGCCCACCCCACTTTTGTTTTATGAATTTCAGGCAACAAGGGGATGGGCGATGACTCGGGATATTACGGTATAAGCTCATCGCTGAGGTGCGACGTCTATGTGCAGGGCTCAACATAGGGCCCGTAGTGGCAGGGGTCATTGGAGCACGGAAGCCGCAGTACGACATCTGGGGCAACACGGTCAATGTGTCCAGTCGCATGGATTCCACGGGCCTCCCAAACCATACTCAAGTGAGCATCTTCTTTTCCAACCGCAAATCTATTGAGAATTCTTAAAGAACACATGCAAAGGAAAAAAACATTTTTTTAAACAGCCTAAATGGAAAAAGTATGTTATAAAACGAATTTACAAAGAAAGAAAATTTTTAGAGCTATATTTACGGCGCAAAACGAATTTGTAGTTGGCGCCCGCGAAGCGCCGCTGGTCACGTGGTAGACCTGTGCGTCGCCGCCGCCGCACGCTGAGCGTTTTGCGCCGCAGCTTCAACGCGTTTCTCCACGCCGCCGTCGCCGCCACCGCACAAGTTCGTCTGCTTCGGGGCGCCGCCACCGTCATCTGACCGGCGCACAGGTCTATCACGTCTGCTTGCGCTTTTCAAAAGCTTCATTCGGGCTCTAAAAGTTACCTATTAATCTTTGTTTTTTGTTGCACTTCAAACGAAGATAAATAACTAAGTTTTCGAGACCATAGGAAGCTTCCGAAAGAGCGCAAGTACCACGTGACAAATAGGGGCCAGTCACGTGATAAATATGGGCCACTTTTCCGCGGCGCCCGTGGACGCCAACTACAAATTCGTATAGCGCCGTAAATATAGCTCTAAAAAAACTTATTTTTCGTTGTAAATTCGTTTTATGACTTCCTTTTCCCAACCCGGCTGTTTAAAAAAACATTTTCTTTCTTTGCATGTGTCCTTTAAGGGGACACACTTCCTAGGGGGTGAACTTTTGAACCCTTGTATTAAAATTAATGAAATTTACAGGGTAGGCTAGTGGTCATGTTAGAGGGTGTATAACAAAATTTCAGGTCTGTCGGTTAAATGAGAAGGGAACTAGAGTAGCTTCTATCAGCAACACACCTACATTGTTCAGTTAATCTATCGTCAGGAAACTATCACATTATTTAAGATTTTTATTTGCTAGATATGTCGCAGAATGTTTAGAGGGTGCGGCTATGGAAAGTTTTTTCTAAAAAGTAATTTATTTCTATAAATTTTCTCTTCTGCAAAATTGGTCAACTTTTTGGTCTTCTGTGTTTTCGACAAAATGTCAAAATATTTTTTATAAGAGACATCCGTAAAGGGACGAAGTTTCATAGCCGCATTCCTTATTAAATTTCAGTCAGGAAAAGGGAAAATGAGCCTTCCCTGTTTTGCCATTATCAAACGATAGATTCACTAAAATGGAATTTATACCAAAAGGTGGAATGGAGAAAAATGCGTTCAAAGTGCTCCAAACCCTTTCCTTGAGCTTTGGTGCTATGCAGTGAAAATAATTAAACTTTTTGGGAATACTCTCTAGATGTATGTGGATGTAAATATGTCATTTTTCAAAGTCAACTTTTTGCAGAAATTTTTTTCTGGGCAGTGTTTCCCCTTCTTCATTCACTGCTGTACTCAATTCACCTTTAAGCCGACATTGCTGTGGAATTAAGCTACGATCGAGCTAATTGGACCAGTCGTACGTCAATCTTTCGCCACGTGATCATGCTCTCGCTCCAGCCTGTGTACAGAGAGCAAGGGCAGGGGATGAGAGAGAGGCGGTTGATTTGTACGGCAAACGCGTAGCTCCCACTGCCCCATCAGTTTAGGAGCAAGCGGAGTATACACCGATGCCATAAACCAGTTCACTACACCTGACCGGGCGTAACGAATTATTTGTAACCCGCAAAATCCCTCCGCAGGTCACGGAAGAGGTGTACCAGCTGCTTCGGGACGGGCCCTACGTGTTCCAGTGTCGCGGCAAGGTCAAGGTCAAGGGCAAGGGCGAGATGACCACCTACTTCCTGGTTGACCGCAAGGCGGCACCCGGCGGCGGCCAGCACCACCAGGCGCCCACCGGCACCGGCGCCAACCCGAACCAGCCCAACGGCGTCGGGCAGCAGGGGGCCGTTCACGGTGGAGTGCCGACAGCGCTCACGTTCGTTGGCAACCTGCCCCAGCAGAGGGGGGATCCTCAACCCCCAAGTCGCGCAACCGGATGGCGCCCCAGCAACCGCCGCCCTCGGACACCGACGACGACCCGCACCCCTACACGCAACCCAAGCCCATCATCGTGTCCAACACGCCGCCCCGCAAGAGCTCCTCGGGGTCCAGGACGAGGACGAGGGCCGACCAGCGCAATCCGACGGGCAGTGCAAGCTCCAAACCGAGGTCGCTCGGGCGCGGAGACCCCTGGGAGAGCCTCAAGCAGATCGGGGAACTGGTGCCCCCTCCGCCACCGTCGAGCCACCCTTTCGACACCACGGACTCCCAGAGGACCCAGCAGAGCTTCCGTCCGGCCCAGGCGGAGACGCATGACTGGAGCGACGGCAGCGTCGTCGAACACGCCGAGACGTCCTCCGTCAACCGCTCGTCGTCATCCTCTTGCGGCAGCTTCGAGCGGGTCGACCTACCGTCTCCGGGGTTCGAGAGTTCGGCCATGTCGCCAGGGCCGTGGGTCTATCCCCAGCTGCCCTGCGACCGCAAGTCACAGAGACCGAACGACCCCTTGACCAATGGGGACGACTTCCCACAGGTTGGACGCTCCCCTTCCCACAAACAGAACTCGTCTCCAGGGTTCGTCGACCGCAGACAGCGATCCGGATCAGCCTCGGACGCGTCCCTTCCGAAGCATGGCGCATCTCGGCAAACGGAAGGGGATCCGTCGCCGCGTTACGGAACCTCGTCCGGCTCACGGAAGCGTTGCCGCAAGGTCGCGTCACCCACCGTCATCTCGCCCGAAGAGCTGCCTCGGAAACACCACCGCAGTTTGAGCCGAGAGCCAGCGCTGGGAGGACTGGGACAAAACGAGTACTCCTGTCCCGTCGAACTCGCACGCTTCGACAAGCCCGCGGTGCCAGCTCGTCCGTCGCCTCCAGAAAGGAAGTTTCGAGAGGTCGAAGCCCAGAGGACCCGACCCCCCGATCGGACGCACAATGCGAACCAGGTGTTGATGCAGCTGGGGAAGGACATTGCAAACAACAACGGTGCTAGCGGCAGCTTCCTCATGTGCCTCCAGGAGACGCCCTTTGGCAGGCAGTCTGGGAACGGCGTGGCGCTTCGACTCGACGCCGCCCCCGAGAACACCTTCGAGCTAACCCCGCTGGACGGGAGTCCCGCCGCCAAGCGACGCCACCGGCAAGAGGAGCCTGCAGGCCAGCAAAGAAGCGCCGTGGTTCGCCAGCTCCTCAGCCGCTTCCCGGCCGACTACGGGAAGACGTCGGACGAAGAGGAGGCATCCGACAGCGAGGACGAAGGCGCGCCCCTGATGGAGGACAGGGGTGGTTACACGACGGACGACGCCTCGCTCGCCAACGACCACGGACTCACTGACGCCGAGGGGGCGTTGAGCGACCTCAACTCTGTACTCAACGACGCGGGCCACGACGGAGACGTCGACGACACCAGCGTGTCCTCCCGCGCGAGCAGTCGTCTGCTCAGCATAGACTCCCTGAGTGCCGCGTATGACTCTGAGTATGACAACTTTGGGGGCATCAAGGCCGGCTTGGTGGGAGGGGGCACGGAGGACCTGAGGTCACTCACCGACCGCATTGCAAGGAACTTCGGCCAGTGCGTGAGCGACGAGGACGACAGTGACCTGCTCGCGTGATCCTTTGGAGCGGAGGATGTCCCTAACACTTGTCATGCAATGCTCTGTCTCTTTAGGACAATTGCCAGCGTTCCACCAGGGTTGGCTAGAGTTGTCGAGTGTAGTTTGTTCACGGTTGTACTAGGACCAAGATGGGGACGAGACGTGACAAGAGAGTTAAGAACGACAATTGGACGATTTGAGCGGAAGAGGACAAATCTCAGCATACTGTACGGCACGGCTGGCGTTAGCTACAAGGCATAAGCGCCTGTACAAAACTCGGTGTTAGCACTAGTTGGCTTTTTATGCCAGCGCTGCATGTCGCTAAGCCGCTTCCATCTATAGCGCCTAAAGTAAGGTTGGGGTGCTTGGTCAAACTGTCACCCAAGTATATAAGGTAGATATTGCAGAAGCAAGCCACACAGTCAAGCTGCCCGGGCTAGAGGCTCAACTTGTGGCTTAAGTAGACTTTGTGTTGCAGATATCAATTCAGCTCGGAACGCATGCCTCCCAGAATCTCCGAGGTACAGCAGCACCGTTCGAGGGCCAATCATACTTAGGAAACACGACGGCAAAAGAACCCATATCACGGAATATTCTCAGGAGCTTATGCTATGCCTAAATTTGTCACCGAGCATAAAAGCCAAGGTCTACACTTCTTGGTCTAGCCACAATCTGATCTGACCAAAGACTGCTGCAAAAGTTGGTATGGTATGGGGTCTAGCTGGTCTCTTCGTGCCGATAATGTCTGCGGGTGTACCTTAGGTTGCATTATTGTTGGCCCAAACTCGTCGCTTCACTGTGCTGCCCAACCACTTACAACATTGAGACTACACCTTTCGGTTATACATAGTCATCAAGATTGTCTCCTAGTTTCACAAAACAGTGCAAGCGGCACTTATTAACGCCCTCGTTGGCTAGCCCAAGGAGCATTTTGGTGTGACCGTTCGTACATGCCCCCTTGTCTGTATCACCATCAGCATCGTACAAGAAAATATTGTGTTCTCATTAGATGCATGAGGCAAAGCTCGTAATTGTTGAAACCTTGTGCTTTTTGGGTAGGAAGCCAGCTAGAGTTGACACAGTCGAGGATCGGTCATTTTCGTGTCTATTTACGTGTCTCATTATCTTTTGTATGACGCTGGCCTTGTTTACGCTTGTCTGTCGAGGGTCCAACCATGGTGCGTGCTCGTTCCTCCACGCATTCTTACCTTGTTCCACTAGCGCAGGATCAAGCAGACACCGAGCACGCACTACGGCTGCAGCGTTCTGTACGACCGTCCGAGAAGTCTTTCTCGCAGGGCCGTCTAGTCAGTCCTGCCCTTGCAATAAGGTTGTCGCCCACCAGGTCCCGAGACCGCGAGACAAGCGATCAGCTCTGCCTTCGCAGCGACTTCCGCAAGTGCTTTGAAACGCCCGCGTCGCAACAATGTAGCGTCCCCGCCCCCATTTCCCACGCCAAATCACTCTTGTACATAGCATGTATACAGAACAATGTTTAACGACTATCACGCTAAGACTACCCTTTCCTAGTTCAAGTTGTCCAACCTGCCTTTTTGGGTACGGTTTAGCTCGAGTTGACGGCCACCCGAGGTGATGCGAACCTCGTTAGAGGGACACTGGCAGGGTATTTATGCTCGCCAAGGTTTTTATTTGTACATGACATAAGAGAGCCCAACTACCCAGAACACAATTTGCGGCTCAAAATTTGTTTTCTTTCCGCCCGAAAACCGCCGATTGAGAACTGGCCAGTTTGAGTCGCGCTCACTTTCTTCTCCATGGTTATGTGCAGTTTCCTACGGTTTAGACACAACCACCAAGTATAATCAAAGTTGTGAATCATCGAAGGCACACGCTAAATATTAAAAATAGAAAAGAAATATGATGCCCATTTTTTGTGGCTTCTAAAAGGTTGCAAATATGCTGATTGGGAAACAAATGTATCGCAGCCACATGACTTCTGCCAACTTTCTCTCCTCCTCTCTATTTCTTCTTCCTCCCCAGTCCAGTTTGTTTCGAGCGGTTGCATTTTTTTTACTATATTAAAAAATACTTGATGCTGAGCAAAACATTGGTTGGGTAGTCTTCCGACACCATAATAAATCGTCTGGCAAAAAATATTTGGTGGGGGGTCAGTGTCCCTTTAACGTGAGGTGCCGTCTCAATTAGATCTGCCCGTGGTTTGCTCAGTTTCATTCAACTTTCCTCACTCTTTAAACGCGTATCACCGGCCATTCTACCGAGCTACTTACACTTGTTGCTTCAGATCAGGTGGCTCCCTTATACATTTTATAGGATGATGCCAATAAGAACACATCATTGTTGTTACGAGCTTGTAAATTTCACGGTTGGTAGACGCGACACTTGCAGCTCACTTTTTGCCATCTTGGAGGGAGAAAAAAAAAAACTCCCAAAGTGATTTAATGTTTTGCATAGACATTCACAAAGAGACCAATCGTGCTTCGAAATGATATGTGCCAAAAACTTTTCCCTAGGGACCGCCACACCCGCCGCAAGAAAGATGTAAGGCCTCCTCATGATGCAACGTTTGAATCATGAGCCAAAAGCAAGTTACCATGTGCTTAAATGTGCTTGCATATTTTGCCTCACCCCTGTGTTTGTACACATTTAAAGCATTTTTTAACTGTGCGTCACCCAAAATATTCATATTTTCAACCATCACCGCACGCATGACGACAAAACCTCCGAGACAGCATGCCTCATGCCCTGAATACGAGTCAAAATGTGCTTGCACATGAGATGTCCCACTTAGTTTGGCGCTGCTGTTTTTCAAGTGCACTTTCACGCAACAGTCTTTTCTGCCAAACGACACCACACTTGTGTGCTGCCAAGCCCGCCTTGGATGTTGTTGTGCATCGACTGAGCTTTCTATTCTTATTGTTAGATGACAACAAGGAACTGTTACTGCTCACCACTCAAAGGATGGTACCTGTACTTAATGCTAGAGACAATAAAAGTAAATACGACTATACTCACTGGCTTGTGCCGACTGGTGTGTTTATATTTCTCCATTTCGTACACCCTCTACATATACTGTACACTCAAAGCTTTTTGCATTCTGTCCAAGCTGACATAGTCAAATCCACTTGCCCCGATTATGTGGAAGGCCTCTCTTATCAAAAGTTTATTACAACTGCAGTGGCATCAGTGCAAGGTAAGCCTTGATCAAAATTTCATACCATAGAATACACGCAATCACGCCCATTCCATATTAAGTGCCCATATCCAAATTTTTAAGATATGAAAAAATATGCACAGTACATTTATATGTAAAATTGATGAGTGGACAAGCGACCATCCCCTATTTTTTCGTGATTATCTCTAAATTTTAAGTGGGCGCTTGCCCAGTATTTTACGGTAGTTCTATTTAATGTCTGTAGCCTGCTTGCCAACCTCTCCACTACGTCCATTTTCTCTCTGTCTCTCTCTCCCTGTAGCCTGCTCATTAAAATATTAATTAAAAATATTTACTCCTAGCATTTAAAAATTGTTTTTTCATAAACCATGCTATAGTCGGTGACAAGTCAAGAACGAAGTGGAAGCTCCTCCCACCCCTTTACACTTCAGTGGAACGAACGGTGGAGAGGAGGTCACCTTCTTTCCAGCGTTCGCACTACTAGGAAAGAGGTGGGAGGAGCTTCCACTTAGTTCTTGACCTGTCACCGACTATAGAGATTAAAATCCTAAAAAAGCTGTTTTACGAGGAAAAAAAATGACACCACTAGGTGTGCTGCAGGCCCAAGGTGGCAACGACACTAGTCATTACAACTGTTAAAATAACTCCACTGAGCTCCCTTTGGGATGTTTAGCGTAGCCTACTTTTATTCTTTCCTAGGAAAATTTTACATTTGAAGACAGGTTCTGGAACAAACTGGGAGATGTCGGATGTCGACAAACAGCGAACGGAGATGAAAGTAGCACGAGTGACCAAGGATTCTAACACTTCCAAGAAAACCCAGCAATCTGTCCCGTTAGACAACTCATTCCTATGGAAACCTTCAGAAAGACTGTGAAGCACTACAATTTACAGCATGGCCGCTGTGGGATGATTCCGAGGTGTGCAAGGGACGATTTGCATGTCTTGTCCTTGCCACTCGAAGCGTGCTGGTGACTGGTAAGTTGAGAGGTGATTTTTAGACACCCAGGAAACTTCACTGCCAAAGCAAGCTGAAAAACAAAGTGATAAACATTCTGAAGTGAGGCATCCCAGACTGCTCAAAGGTGATGTTGGGAACAAAAAGTTCTGAGCTCTAGCATTTTTGGGCAAATATAGGGTGGCTCAAGTCACCAGGCTCGATCTAAAATGGACCATAAAAATCGACGCCTGCACGTAGCAATCTAAACTTTTCATCAAAGGTGTAGTTCACAGGTCAGTTTTTTCTTGTAAAATTACAAAGCGTAGTTCTTTTTCTGTAAAAAATAAGGCCAAGAAACTTGCCTGGGTCAACGGCGGGCGGCGACGCAGACGACCAAGTCAAAGTGTGGGGTGTGTTTGACGCTCCTATTGATAGATGGCGCTACCCCCTTGTTCCGGTCAGAGCTCTGGTTTCGGTTTGCTTTTAAAGAAATATCGAAAGTGCCCGCATCGACCATGGTTTATTGACACAAACATAATCTTTTTGTAATCTACCTTTAGAAGACAATGATAGCAAAACTTCAAGTAACAAAAATAAAAGAAAACGCGGTTGCATAATGACAACGCTGACGGCGCTCTTGCAGCCGGCGGATTTCGTCTGCGTGTCGTCTGCTTTCTTTCGCTGGTCGGTTGCATCCTCGGACGCTGCTTCCGAGATCTTTTTTTGTCGCGGTTGGTGGGAAAACAGCCACAATGCGTCACTTTGGACGCTATTTAGACAGCACTTCTGAGACACGGGAGGCTGCCAAAGCAAACTCCAGATAAACAGCAATTAATGGCTCTGAAAAGAGCCTGTCAGCAGAAGCCCGCGGTTTTCGCGGTTGTCAAAGCCACTGGTCATATGTACAAAATGGACCTATTAGTTCGTAGTTTTTTGCGTTTTCCTATTACTTACCATGTCGTCACTCATCTGCTATCTGTATATGTCATTTGATCCCCCTCATGTAATGCATTTCATCTGAAATGCCTTTGAGGTATAATAAACTGAACTGAACTGAACTGATAGATATGTGCTCTTGAGTTTTCGTTGTCTTCAGTCCACATGTCCACCTCGAACTTGGAGGCACTTGTGCAGTCTTCACTCATAATCCCTGAAGGCTCCTCCCGCATGTTGTCCGTGATCGCATCGAAGGCGGATAGAATGCGCTCTTTTAGTTCCCTTATCGTGCGCACGCGAACTGCGTAAACCTGGGCTTTCACGAAACCCCAAACAAAAAAATCACAAATTGTCAGGTCAGGGGATCGTGGGGGCCAGGGCATTGTCGGTGACCCTCGACCCATCCAGTTGCCGGGAAAGGTTCTGTCAAGCCAGTCTCTCACTGCGGTGGCGTAATGCGGGGGTGCTCCGTCTTGCTGGAAGATGCACACCTCCCTTTGCATGTGCGAAGCTTCCAGCTCTGGCAAGACGTCCTGTTTGAGCATGCGAAGGTAGGATTCGCCAGTGACCGTGCCCTCAAAAAGAATGGACCGACAACGCCTTCCCTCCAAAGTCCACACCATACTACGACCTTTGGTGACTGGACAGCCTCTTCAATGATCCAGTGGGGGTTTGTCTCGGACCAGCAGCGGGTGTTCTGCTTGTTCACGTGCCCATCCAGATGAAAAATAGCTTCGGCCATGAAAAGCAGAAACGGAAGGTGGTTCCTGTTTGTGGAGATGCGCCCAAGTTCGTCCACGCAGAACTGCTTTCGCCGTTCATAGTCATCTGGCTGCAGCTCGAACAGGACCTGTGGCTTGAACGGATACATTTGTTGGCGGATCACCCTCCAGACAAAACTTTTACTGATGCCAAGTTGTCTTGCGACTTGTCGCACGGACAGGGGTGGGTTCAATGCAAATGCCGCAAGCACGGCGTGACGCTTGTTCTGCTGTGGCGACCTCTCTTCGAGTACTCGCAGCCTGGTCTGCACAGTGTTCTCCGTGTTGAATCAGTGTACCCAGCGCATGACAGTTCGACGGGTGGGTGGACGCCTACGAAAAGTGGCTCGAAACTTCGATCTCACTTGCCTCATACTCCTGGTTTCTGTAAATCAAAGGACTACCTGTGCCCTCTCTTGGACGATCAGGTGACGCATTGTAACTGTTTTCTCACCAACCGCGACAAAAAAAAATGTCTCGGAAGCAGCGTGCGAGGATGCAAACGACCAGCGAAAAAAAGCAGACGACACACAGACGAAATTCGCCGGCTGCAAGAGCGCCGTCAGCGTTGTCGTTATGCAACCGCGTTTTCTTTTATTTTTGTTACTTGAAGTTTTGCTATCATTGTCTGCATTTATTTTCAAGCCAAAGGTAGATTACAAAAAAAGATTATGTTCGTGTCAATAAACCACAGTCGAAGCAGGCACTTTCGATATTTCTTATAAAGCAAACCGAAACCAGAGCTCTGACCGAAACAAGGAGGTAGCGCCATCTATCAATAGGAGCGTCAAACCCGCCCCGCACTTTGACTTGGTCGTCTGCGTCGCCGCCCGCCGTTGACCCAGGCAAGTTCCTTGGCCTTATTTTTTACAGAAAAAGAACTACGCTTTGTAATTTTACAAGAAAAAACCAACCTGTGAAATACACCTTTGACGAAAAGTTTAGATTGCTACGCGCAGGCGTCGATTTTTACGGTCCATTTTAGGTCGAGCCTGGTGACTTGAGCCACCCTATATAGTCGTTTAATTCCGGTCTTTGCGAAAGAGGAGAATAGATGCCCAAAAGCACAGTCAAAACAAGAACGAGGAGCTCGGATGAAACACTGAAGACAACCAGCTCGTTTTTATGTTGTATCTCTTTTTAATCAGAGTAATCTTCACCCGGCAGTACTATACAATTCTTTAAAGCCAATGCGTTCAACTTGCAAGATTGCTCTATTATAAAGAGTAGAGACATTTCACAGCTGACTGTCTTGTAATTTACGATGTTGGAGCGTTTGGAGGATGATATCTTGCTAAACTTCCGAATGGACTGTGCATTGTTTTATAAGCTTATTTAGCAATTCCAAGTTACTTCGGTGCAAGTAAACTACTAGTAGCTTTTTACCTTGCATTCTTAAAGCTGTTATGGTTTGGGAAACATTTTCCACACCCTCAGACTGCAAACAAGAAAAATAGTTGCACACCGTCCGGAGCAAGAATATTCTTTTATTGCCAGTGGTTAGCAGAAATAGTGTACCTTTGCCGGAATTTTTTATTAGCATTTTCTTCTAAGTAATGTTTTTACATCACCAGATTTGGATCTCTGAATGCAAGGAGTGAGAAGTTAACGTAAAAGGACAGAAAGACAGGATAAGTTTGCTTGTCCATCAGCATATCCCCTTTTTTTATATTCCACTCTTCATATTTAAAGTGAAAGAAGTGACTTTATTATTTGCACTGGAAACATTCAAACACTGAAACAAAACGAGAAACTGCATCCACAATGAAGTAACAAAATTGTATGAAAATTAATAGGGTTTCCCCATATCAACATGTTTTTACATTATGTTAAAAAGTTAGACTCCAAGCTAACCTGAGCACATTGATCTCTGGCATTCCTGGATCTGCACCCTTCTTGAATCCTGGAACGAACAAGGGAGAACTGTTACCAACGGGGCTCTTGAAAGTCTGCTTGTCGATACAATCCAAATTGTACTTGTGTGCGTGAACCTCTCAATTGCTCTTCCAGCAATTATCGTTCTTTGGCATAAACATTCGTTTGTAGCATGTTTTTCACCAAACTTCATGGGTCCTTATCGTTTTGTCAAACCATATTTTATGAAAACATGTTTCATGAACGTTTCATGGCCACAGGTTTCGTCGACACTGCAATGTTTCGTGGACACATGCCTTTGCAACATTTCGTCAACATTTTTTTTTTTTTTTACTACCGTAAAAACTGGGAAGCGCCCACCCCACTTCCACTGAAAACTGGGTTAATCTAAACGTGGGCACCTGTCTCGGCAAATTGGTAGAAACCAAAATGGCAGCCAATAAAGAGCTTTGAAGGCAGAGTGAATGGAATCAAAGAAAGCACATTTATTTTTACATAATATCCAGGTCATCGCCGCTGGTGGTCTTGTGGCCGCCACAACGAGGTGAATCTTTTCGACTGATGCCGGCGCTTTCGAGGCGGTGGGCGCTTAAGGGGAAGCGGAAACCCTTCTTTCAAAAATGAGATAGAGGTTGATTCTAGCGTAGTTTTATCCCGTGAATCTAAATATGTTTGTTTTCCTTGACGATGTAACTAAATGCGAGAAAACACGAGAAACCTCCAACCAGTCGTTACGTCATAAGACAATCTTTCGGCCGCCAAGCATGTGTCGCTCGAGGGCCGCACGTGCAATTGCAAGCTTGCCAGGTATATTACCCCGCACCGATACCAGTCGTGACGGTTTTATAGCACAGCTCTTAGGTGCTCATTCCCGTGTTTTGTGGCGTCGCCGTCGCTGTGGGCGTAATTGAGCGCATTGCATTATGAGACGTCGTAGACCCATACACTGATTCAATTCCCTGCTAAATTTAATAGAGAAACTGAATTGGTGTGTAGGTCTGCGACGTCCCATAACGCAACACTGCGCATTCGGTCTCTCCGCTAAACTTAGCAGCGAAACTGACGTCACATGACCTCAACACCAATTCAGTTTCCCCGCTAAATTTAGCGGGGAATTGAGTCGGTGTTAAGGTCACGTGATGTCAATTTTCCTGCTAAATATAGTGGAGAAACTGAATTTGTTCATAAGTGACACCAAGTCATGTGACATCATTTTCCCCACTAATTTTAGCGGGGAAACTGAATTGGTGTTGAGGTCATCTGGCGTCAATTTTCCAGCTAAATTTAGCGGGGAAACTATGGGAGGAGGGGAGGTTATGGAGGAAGTGGAGGGGGAGAGGTGGAGGAGGAGAAGGGGAGGGTCCCCCATACCCTCCCTTCCTCCTCCTGTGTATCCTCCCGTGACGGTATATTGAAAAATAAAAATACCTCAAGAGCTGTGCTCTAATTTCGCATTAGAGATTTGTAAAAGTCTCAATTTTTTTCCTGCCCTTTTAAAAAATAGCAAGAGTGTGAGTGCATAGCTTTGATAAGCACTGAACATGCGCAAAGCGGAGATTCCGAAAACTCCTTTGTGACGCCACACTCCCGGAAGAAGGTTCTTTAAAAATTATTTTCTGCAGCCTCTGTGCACCAAATTAAAAAATAATTTCGATATTCGAGATCCTAGAGATCAAAAGAAGACGATTTAAATGTGTTTCCTCAAATACAAAACCGCTTCAGCTTTCCTTTAACGTAAATTTGCAGAATTCTCAAGTTTGGCAAATGTTAATAGTGGGCGCTTGTATCAATTGGGTGCTTTTGCAGAAGTTTACAATAAGCTGATTGGATTGAATTACTGGCTTTATATCTTTTGCTGGAACATAGCCTCCTGTATACTGGTAATAGCTGCCCAAATGTGCTGGAGACTATTTGCAAATCGCCGACTATCACCACCAGGGTGCGCCGCTTCCACATGCACGCTTTTAATGAGTATGCATTAATGGTGCAGAACTATCAATACTATTGATAGTGGAAGCCAAGTTTATAACTATTGATAGCGAAAAACTATCGACAGTCAACTATCATAAAACGATCAATATTACTATTGATAGTCAACTATCGTAAAACTATCAATAGTATACTACAGATTGTTGACTATCATGAAACTGCAGCCAAAGCTACAAGCGTGAGCTAGCCCACGATTCAGGCTTCAAGATGTGCATTTGTAGCAGCAAGTGCTCGCTTGTGGAAGGAAGTTTCAAAGCACCGGTTTCGTGCTTTACGCACTGGTTGCAGTCTCAGCTTAAGGGTGAACGGAGTATATACCATAGAGTTATTATAATGCATGCTGGAGGTTCAACTGGCGCTAGTGTGCTGACGCAAATTGAACCAGACAGCAACCAGTCGGAAACTGACTTCCTGTAATGCACTTCTATGGGAAAAACTGAGTGCATTTTCTCCCTGCGCTCGATCATGAGAGGAAATATCCAGAATAATTCGTATGCACTAGGTAGCTTGCAACATTTCTCAGTCAGGAAGACAAACTAATTGGTCAGTTACAGCATTTGTTTTTTTCCAATTCATTGCATTAAAAATGGTGCTAAAACGGCTTCGTACGTGTACTGTCAGACACTGGTAACGCGAACACGACGTCGGAGCATTTCAGTATAAGAGATATTTGTGCCAAACTAACAAAGGACATCTGGAAACCAAGGGAGACGGCAAGAATTATGCAGTAACACTGGATCAGTAACTACCGTGCATGTATGATCAAAATTAAAGGCCACATAATATATTAAATTTTTAAATAAGTACTGCTTTATTCTTTCTGCTCTGTGCGAAGTTGCTTGTTCTACGTTCAAAACATCACCCGCACGCTCGAAATCTTTGAGAGCAAGTGCCCGATAAAAGCTGCCCGGCAGAGAAAACAATTCAAAGAGATACCTTTCATAGCTCACATACTTTATTCTTCATGTTTTGAATGTTTTAACCACTCATAATGATGCACGACATGGTCATTTTCGTTAGGTGACAGGACTGGCATATTAGCAATATATAAGCGTCACCTGAATGCTGGCAAACCTTGAATACCCTCTATATTCCTTTCGATTGTTATTTTGCTTAAAATCGTCGCTTGTTTTCACACACCTGCTGCGGAACTGTGAATAAAAGATGTCGATAGTGAAATATTTGTTTTTTATAGGTTGTCGTAGTTTTTCTGCTGTCTTTAGATTGCTTTTCGGGAGTTTGCACTTTGTTTTTTTACAGGCAGAATTTAATCAGGAAAATGAAAATACCTTTGTCTCACCTGATAACTAAATTATGCATTGCATCATGGGGTCAGGAGTCATGACTTTACTCAAATGAAGTGTGGCGTTTCTGTTTTTTTTTTTTTTCAACCAAACAGGTTGCTAGCAAGAAAGGAAACAATATTGCCTTAAAAATACACAAGTTCCTTTCTTCTGTTTTCACTGAAATGATGCTTTATTGCCAACAATAGTGTTACTTTGATTAAACAAACTTTCGTTTTTATGTTTTATTTTGATTCAGTAAATGTTTATGTCCCCAAACCTAATGTAATTGAAGAATGGAAAAATAAAAGCATCGGTAACTAACCATGTTGGCTTAGTATAAGCTTTTTATCTGGTAATGCTCAATTGAAGTATCCACAACCAAATTTCTGTTACATTTATTGACTAAAAATTATTCCTCTATCTATTACATGATGAATCCTATATTTCGAAGTTGTATTTTATACCAAATGGAAAATCATTTACCAGCCACCATTATCAAAATCTGCCAAAATATGACCGAGCATAAAGTGACAACCGGTAGTTCCCAATTTTCGGGACTTAGCTTTGAATCGTCATCAGCAGAAAAAGATTTACGTTCCCCAGCAGAGTGCCAATTTGCACCTGTCAGTGTTGAAGACCAAGAATATATAACATCTGAATAATGAAAGAAACACAAGCGTGAAACAAACTCGAGAAAACCCTGAGGCTAAATGTTTCCAGCGAGTGTTTTCCTTAGCTGAAAGGGCAACTCCGCTTCATTTTTGTTTTTGAAAAAGCAGTGGGCTTTGTCAGTATCACCTAGGAAGGCCGCACGTCAAATATTACAACCTAGTTCTGTCTAAAATGTTTCTTAAACGGTTCAGCAAACTTTGGAACGCATCAAGTTGCCAAAATTGGCTGACTCTAGCGGGCAAACTGAGGTGCAATCAACATCGCAATCAAGGCTACGGCATTGGAGTGACCAACATTGAGCTAAACGTCATCAACATTGCCCCTTTTAAGGGCGAAGCTCCTTAGGGTCTAGCCTCGTCCGTCCGTCCGACGGCGTCCGTGCTCACATAAAAAGAAAAAATGTTTGCGCAGTCGACAGGATTTGAACCTGTGCGGGGAGACCCCAATGGATTTCGAGTTCATCGCCTTAACCACTCGGCCACGACTGCAGGACGAGTAGGGGGCTCTGAGATGTGGTAGTAACTCAAGAGCTGGGGTTTCTGTCGTGGATGAAACGTTGCATGTAGCCACTCAACGTCTATACAGGAGAGGGCGCTGCAGTCAAATGTGTATATAATCGCGTTAAACTTTGCATGCATTGGCTCAACGTTTATAGACGAGAGGGCGCTGCAGTCAAATGCTCAAATGCGTATATAACCACGTTCCATACCACACATTCTCTTTCTGACATGGACCACTGACTTAAGTGGTGGAGATGCGTTCCCACGACTTCTAGCGGATCCAAGCTGATCCGCTAGAAGAACCACTGGCTCTGCATTTCACCAACCATAAAGCAGTAATAATGAATTCAAAACGCAACCCGGAACTTAGCACTACCTATGAGCAATAAAAAAAAATCAGCACCACATCACCTATGAACAATAAAATCAGTATCATCAGCAACACCAGAGCTTCGCCCCAATCAACATCATTCACCACGTGGAGATGCGGTCATTTTGTTTGTTTGTACTTCTCCACGCAAGCGTAACAGGTGATGTCAGCAATGTTTCTTCTCAACGCTCAGCAGTGTCCATGTGATTGGCGTAACGTGCCCGCGCAGCGCGCTTTTGGGAGCCGTTCGGCCGTTCCATCGTTACCGCCATCTCCCACATCACAACCGTCGTCATCGTCCAACTGTTTGTGATTATTGTCTCATGAAGTTTCGTTCACACTACGTGTGCAGACTGATACCGCAGTTGTGCAGACGTCATCAGATATCGTAGACGCCAAAACGTGGTGAAGACTGTGGTGCAGACGACACTTGCACCTGGCACACGCATGCCAAAACAGTGGCCCGCCACGATTCCGCCCGCCCGTCGTTGCGTAGAAGACCATGTGACATCTCATACCACGTGGTAACCATGTTTTTGGCGGCCAGAAGCCAATGTTGCCCGACGGAGCCAAAGTTTCGGCTTTGATTTCTGCTCATGCTTAAAGTAAGATTTAACCAAATATATCCCATTTTTGTGAAGCAAATGACGTAGTGGCTTGTATTAGTGCTTCTTAATGTGAAACCACTCATTATCCCGAAATTTCCGGAACTGAGCGGAGTTGGTCGTCCGGTGGCTGCGCTTGCAATGCAGCGACCAAGGGGCGTGCGCGTTCCAGCAAACTGTCATACAGTCAAACCCATTTATAACGAACAGCAGGAAACGCTACAATCAGTTTGATATAGGAAAAACCATTTACAACGAACTTCCACTATGCGTTCGTTGTAAGGCGAGAACTTCTCTTTCTTTCTCATCTCTTCATTTCCGCCTTGTAACAACGCGCTGTAAAGTTGTTTTTTCTTTTTTGCATGCGTGCAGAGTTTGTTTTTTAGCTTATCTCCCCTTCTGAATCGCTTCTCTTTATAAACAAATGCTTCAGGATGAAAAAAGTTTTTCTGTGCGTGTGTGCAGAGTATATTTTAGCTTTCTACCCCTGCTGAATCACTTCTCTTCGCTCAAATTTGTTCACAACTTGAGCTTTTGGAATTTTCTTTCTTTCTTACTTCTTTTTGGGGGAGGAACAGGCTAGAAGACGATTGTTTGCGCGTTTTGGAAGCTTTCCCGGGGGGGAAAGTTCGATATAGCCAATATGTTGTTCATTATAAAAGTACTTTTTACATGCATTTTTATTTAAAATGCATGTAAATAATTCAACAATAATTCGCTGTACGTGGGTTCATTCTAAACGGGTTTCACTGTAGAGATCAGCGATTTCCGGCTTCTGGTTGGCCAAGAGAGCATGTTCAGCCCTCCATCTGCGTCTGGTGCACGCAAGGAGGTTATATTAAGACTTCTGGAGTGGAGGTGGTGCCCCGTAACTGACGCCGAAAACACCAACCGTCGCAATCTTACTCAGGGCAGAAAACGGATTGACGTGGTCTGCAGCGTACGACTGCTGATTTTTGCCTCTGAAGGCAAGTATGTGAAACAACAGCAGCCGTTCCCGAAGGCAATGGTGGGCTCCTGCGTCATTTTCGGCTGCGTAAATTGCGTGAAAACGGCAGGAATTGGTTTTCACGTGTAAGTATGCAGCAAGCACGTTGCAACGAATCGCGCTCGCTCGCTATAGCTTACTACTGCATGTGAGCAGGCTTACGGGAGAAAGTTCAATGATTATGTGCATCTGGACAGCAAAATAGAGCCTGAAACATGTTTGCACGTTGCACATTTCCCAAAGACAACACTTGGCGTGCTGCGTGGGAGTGTGCTGTACGGCGGGGGATGGTTGGTCGCCTACGAATAGTGACGTTCTGTGTTCAGTGCACTTCGAAGGTTACTGCTTTGACACAAGCAGTCAAATGAAAAGACTTTGACCGGGTTGCATTCCCACTGTGTTTCCTGCATTTCCACCATACCTGCGGGAAGCAGTGAGTATTGTAGCGATTGTGACCGCTTATCAGGGGCGGATCCAGAACTCCGTTTTGGGGGGGGCGGAACATTTTTAAGGATACTATTCTCCCATTCTTTCTTGTGCAAGGGGGTCCACCCATGTCAAATTGCCCTCCGAGGAGGGGGCGGGAGGGGGTCGACTTTGTTTGGGGGGGGGGGGGCGGCTGCCCCGTCGCCCCCCCTTGGATCCGCCACTGCCGCTTATATTGTATTCTAGTTACTTGCATCTAAAACTCGAGACGGTGCGCTTATAACAGCCGTGCATCTGCAAAACAAGCACTGTAAACAAGTTTATTTTTGCGAGTTTGATATTTCTCTAATTTCTCAAAGTGCCGGCTTCGGTGATAGTTCAAGTGCATGAATTTTCGCGATCGTGAGAGGTATGATATGTATTCATTACCAGGGGTGGATTTTTCACTCTATCACTGGGGTTAACACGCTCCCCAGTGATAGACGTTCAGGCACCATAGTGCCCGTCTGAAACTGCCGGCAATTCTTTTCCCGGGTTGTGGCGGCACTCTGTTGGCGACTATCGGTTCTGTCACAGCCTTAGATAAAACGAACTGTCGATGAAACGTCGCAGTGTCGACGAAACGATCTGTCGATGAAACGTCGTTCGACGAACTTCTACCGGAACTGGGTCTTGGACCCAGGGAATACAGCTAAGCCTAAGTGAAGCAGGCTTTAAAAGGAACTTACCTAAATACAGAATCGCCGGAATGAAGCCCCAGTGGAACACTTCTCTTGTGACGGTTAGCACCGCAGCCACCTTTTGCTTCATTTCAGGACTCATGGTCAGCTCTTCTGTGGTAAAGAAATCGACGTTCAAGAAGTTCAGGCAACCTGGGAGCAGACGGCGAGTAGAGTTGGTCGTGGAGCAGACCACGATGCGTCGCGAGCTACGCTAGCTCTGGATCGACAAGTAAAATAACTCCTAACCCACCGAATTTGAGGGCACCTTGCGCCACCTAGCTACAGGGTACTATGCTCGGGGACAACTTTTTGTGACAATGGAGACTTGTTGTTGGGCTAGTTGGCGATGAACGTTTTGAACCATGGTTAAAAGCACTAAAAAGACGAACACTAGCCAGACGACAAACACGACCGTGTCTAAAACGCGCAACATTCGTGCGCCACTAAAGCGGAAGCTGCTCCCACCCAGGCACGTAAGGAAAGGCCCGCAATTCCTTGCAGAATCACTGCGACATTTTCTTTAAATACCCAGCTCGGGAAGTTATCTGGTTGGCAGGAAGCAAATGTCAGGGTGTGTCTTGTAATGATCGAGTTGCTTGGAATATTTTTAGAGCGCAGCTCTTAGGCGCCTGTTTCCGGACGTCATGAGGGTCACCAGTGACGTCACTCGTGACGTCACCGCGCGTTGCATTATGGGTAAATTTCCCCGCTAAGTTTAGCGGAAAAGTTTCCGCTAAATTTAGTGGAAAAAGTCCCCTCTAAATGTAGCAGAAAAATTTCCCCGCTAAATTTAGCGGAAATACTTTCCCACTAAATTTAGCAGAAAAAATTCCCCTAAATTTACTGGAAAAAATTATCTGCTAAATTTAGCGGAAAATTTTCCTGCTAAATTTAGCGGGAAAAATTCCCACTAAATTTAGCGTGAAAATTTCCCGCTAAATGTAGCGGAGAATTTTTCCCGCTAAAATTAGCAGAGAAAATTCCCCTCTAAATTTAGTAGGAAAATTCCCTCGCTTAATTTAGTGGGAAAATTTCCCTGCTAAATTAAGCAGAAAATTTTCCGATAAATTTAGCGGGAAAATTTCCCGATAAATTTTCCTCTAAATGGGAGGAGAGGAGGAGGGGAAGGTATGGATGAGGAGGAGCGGCATACCATCCTCTCGTACCTCCCCTCAAGAGCTGCGCTCTAATTTGGTGTTCCAGGGGATTGTAAACGTCTTTAATTTTTACTCTAAAAATGAAAACGTGCCACACTGTGTAACTGCCTTTCTTTTTCTTGCTTATTTGCCATGCTGTGTGGTATTTGACTTACCTTACTGTGCCACGAGGTCGATCCCACTCTGTAGCTGGATGTTGAGGACTGCTATGGCCAGGTCCTTCCGGAAGCTGCCGTGGGCTCCGAGTAGAGGAATCACTCCGAAACACAAAGATACTGAAGAAGCTGGTTTATTGGACTCCTGTGCCACCACGCTGTGCCCGTTGGGAAAACTAATAAATAAAAGGAACGGAAAGTGTCGGCGCTGTTGTATTAGACAGATTCGTGGGACGAGGGGGAAGCACAAAAAGAAAGAGGCTCGTGACGAGAGCTTCCCCCAAAACAGAGAGTCCCGGCCGCCGTTCGTGGCCGGCTTATCTAGCCAGCGGAAAATGTACGCGCCCGGGGTAGGTGGTGTGGCTTATCCCGCAGATGGGCCGCGTCCACAATCATTTCCAAAGGGTGCGCCGGAGGCACATTCACCCAAAAGGGCAAGGTAGACACGCTCTCTTCGAGGAATGCGGCCTTGCCCCGTATCCGGGATGACGTCGCCATAACGCTCCCCACGGCCTGCGTGTGCTAGATAGGGAGACGGGGAACACGTGGTTCCCACAGCTGTAAAATTCTGCAGCTTCTACCTCGCATTATTTTCATGCGCTGCTGCCATTGATTTATACATCACCCCTAACAAACCCCCAGGCTGAACCCGCCCCCCCCCCCCCCCTTTTAGCATTGACTATCCTAAATAAACCACAGGTTTTTTCTTGATTGTAATCAGCATTGTATATTGTCACGAATGACAAATGATGAGGCGGCGAATAACTGGGAAAGTATGGGGCGAACCAACCGTCCTCGTGTTCCACCATGAGAACTGCACCACTGCACCAGAACGACACAACATTTTCGTATTCTTGCGCCCAGAACCGCGCATGGGCATTGGGTACACCGGCCATGAATGAGTGAAGTGTGAAAGCGCCGGTGTCGACATCTGTTGAAATCTACGCCACGCGCCTCAAGTAAGTATTTGATTTCCTAATTTATTATTTGTGCGAAAAAAAATGTCAAGCTCCTAAAAAAGAAACTTAAATACCTTGAGATAATTATTACAAAGTTTTAAGTTCAATGCCGCCAAATATGACGAAAAGCAACAACGGCAACCAAGGCCGGCAACACTGCCGAACGCTGCCGTCTGCCGTTTCCTTCGATAGCATTTTTGGATCTTCTGGTTGGGTGGTTGGGAGGCATAGAGGTCAAAATCCAAAATAAAGCGTAGAGTGCCGCGTTTCATCGGTGCGATAGCCCTCTTGCCCCCTGAGCGGAGAGACCCGACAGTCCCGTGGTCATGTTGTCGATCGTGCGGCTCAGCGTGTGCGCCCATGCGCTCCCCAAGACGTCGGCTGGCCGACTGCTTCCCCTGGCCAGGTGCACCATTCAGCTGCAGCAGTCGGCGGGTATCAAGAACAAGCACATCAGGGAGCCCGTCGAGAAACCGAAGCCCTTCCCGTACGCCACCAAGAGGTTCTACTGGTACCACGACCTCATCGACAAGGTCGAGTCGCGCTTCGACGAAAACACGAAGGTCATCGTGGTGGAAGGCAACATCGGTGTCGGGAAGTCGGCGCTCGCCAAGTCGCTCGCCGACGAGCTGGGGATGAAGTATTTCGGCGAACCCTCATTCGATCAACTGTACGTGGACGAGTACGGGTTCGACCTGCGGAGCATCGACCATTTGGCTCCGGAAGCGTGCCGCACCTGCGACATTCAGAAGTTCTACGAAGACCCGCACAACGTTAACGTGGCCAGCATGCAAATGATAATGTTCAAGCTGCGCTTTGAGAGGTACCTCGACGCTTTAGTGCACCTTCTGAACACCGGTAAGTCATGTGATTTTCTTCCATGCACCTTGGAAGAGGGCAACTGTGCTTATTTTATACTGCGATGAAGCTGTGTGCCGAAGCTAGGTGGGATACTAGGTACCGGATACTATCCTCACTATGCAGAGGCGCATCATTCTAAGCTAGGCTCGCTCTAAGAGTGTTAACATGAATTTAAGGTATAAATATTTGTTCTAGGTCACGTCACCTTGGTCCAAAGTAACTTAGCAAAATAATTAGATCAGCATGGGTTTGTCCATTTCATAACCTTAAAGTGGGTCATGTCTCGATTTCACGTAACTTGGCAGTTGATCACATTGCTCTCGCTCAGCATACCTAAGGTGTTCTGCTGACAGATTCGATTCAGTACCTTGCTACTCCAACCTATCAATTTGTGAATATTTGAAATTGGCACCGTTTATTGTGATTGAGTTAAAGCCCCACATAAATGAAGTGGAAAACACTTGTTGTGCACCTTTAACGGGATTCATGCTTTTCGCCTTTCAGGGGAAGGAGTTGTCCTAGAGCGCAGTCCGTTCTCCGACTTCGTGTTTGCAGAAACGATGCACAAGTTCGGCTACATCTCCAAGCTGGGTAAGCGCGACTGAGTCCACAAAACGTGCACGGACCCCAGTGTTGACGGCCGTGCTATTTATCCCTGCGCGCATAGCTTTGAAGGCTTACAATTTGATGAAGGAAGCAGGGCTTCCGGAATTGCTCCGCCCCCACTTGGTCATCTACCTTGATGCTCCCTCCAACGTGCTTCTTCAAAGGATCAAGGAAAGGAATATTGTAAGTTTGTCGTATACCTCCCTTTTCTGCTTAGCACTCTACAGCTGTGCCTACAGAAAAGTTTATTAAAGGAACCATGAAAAATCTTTTTTCACTTTGGCTTAATAGTGCTTCAAATAAACTCTTCATATTCATAAAGTATGAAACAGGACGAGTAACCCACATAGTCGGGCCTGCCAAAGCTTGAACACGCAGCTTAAGAGGTAGCCTTAAAGCTAAGAGAACAGGAAAAGTAAAAAAAAAAAAACATCAGTAGCACTGTTTGAAAGCACAATGAATCGTGCTGGAGACCCAGTGCCATCAAGAGATAATCGCACATGGGAAGGAAGAGTGCATCTGTTTTCTTACCACCAACTTCTGTTTCATGGTCCCTCGAAATATTGCATTGGGCATTAAGTGAATATGAAAAGCCTAACAGGCATCTAGGACGTTAGGAATTAAGGGCTCACCCGTAATGAGCCGAGGCTTTCACCAAAGGTGTGAAATTTAGAGGCATAGCTTTGTTCCTGTAAAAGATTAAGCCAAAACTCCTGACATCCTCAATGGCGAATGCAAATGCAGACGACTGTGTTAACCGACGGTTGTGCTTGGGGCTCCACCTCCTGTTGGGTAAGCAAGTAGACGACGGCATCATCTGCTTTCAACCGAATGCCGCCGTTGGCTTGCTGTGCCTAACGGGGAGATGCAGTGATGCGATTGCTGCGCCTTTTGCGACAAACTGCACCAAAGTGCTTACCCTGTCACATCCTGCTACATTTCATCAAAATGCGGACAATTTGTGCCAACACTGTGCCAAAAGCTAATTTCATGTTATCAAGACAGAAACTAAAAGTGCAGTCGTCGCTACACTTCCAGATTAATATAAGCGTGCACAAATTTTCTACATCTTTGTGTGTTGCTCTGAATAATGTGCGATTTGATATGATCTTTGTATCAAACACGACATGATACTCGAAAGTTTCGGGATATTTCTCATTGTTCCTGGTCTCTTCGGGCGGTTTAATTAGCCCTGTTGATTTCGCTTCTTACCGCGCACTTGTGCACTACAGAGAAACTGCGCCCGTAGAATAAAATTTGCAATTTTGGCATGGTAAAATGGAACACAACCGTGCGTCATGTAAAACAAAAAAATGGTGGTGAATGCTGACTGACAACATATATGTGGAAGTAAAACTTTCACAATAAAATTGTGGTTACTTTTATCATTTATATGATAGACCGCAGCATTCTGAAAAGTTTGTTGCAGTCATGTTTTTTTGTTGTTTTTTAAATTCGAGATTTAAGGAAGATTTCTTTGAACTTGGCGATTGGGAAAGGGTTGATGAATCACAGTGATTAGGTGTAGCTGAACTGCACCATAGATTTACTTTTTATGTTTAGCTAACACCTCTAACGCCACCTTTGACGTCCACTTCCCAAAATGGCCATCCCTACAACGCCTTCCACCTTCGGTGCAAACGATTTTGGCGACGACATCCGATCTACTCTTGTCTGCTTTGGCATTCCACGTCTATAAGATCGTGGAAGTCGCCAATCAGCACCCTGCAGCTCCAGTCGTTGCATCTGCCCGATCCCACGAATCTGACACTCCAACGGTTCGTGCTCCTGCACCATGCACACCTGCATCCGACAAAATTGCTGCCCTTAGACAAGACGTGCAGGACCTTTGGGAACTCATCGCAAGCACTTTCTGCCATTCTCAGCCATGCAGCCCTGGCCCTTAAAAGTGCTGTGCAACGATTTTAACGTTAAAGGAATTTGCCTCTTCTACTTTTGACATTGTTTATCGTGTCACAAAGGACAGAAAACATAACTCCTTCCTTCGAAATGTTACAATTCCGCCGCGCAGTCGCGAGGCAAAAATTAGAATATTTCCTGACCCACAGCCGCAAGCGGCGGCCATGTGAACCACGCGGCATGACGTCAATCGGGGACTGGTAAAAAGACAGGAAGTTGTGCAAATACCTGCTCGATAAAAGGTAATTTGTCTATAAATCTTGTCATTCCAACATAAATATAAATGCATCCATAACCTGGTATCATCGACAAACTTTTATTATACGGAGTTTTAATTGCGCCATCTAGCCGAGGTCAACAAAACCGTCAGCTGTATCTGCTACCGTGAACAGCCGCCAGAAGCCGGAGGGGGACGGGGCCAGAGCCGGACGGAAATGGCCGGACTTGGATGAGACTTTCCTCCTTTCGTCATGTTTATCGCGCTGTGCCAACATTGCTGCGCAAGCACGTGGTCATGTGGTCGCGAGCGGGTGAGTTCTCGCTGCTCACTGCTCGCTCCATAGAGAGAGCTTCACCGGAACCCCGCGCGTCCCCCATTGACGTCACAGCGCACATGACTCGGAAGATGGTGAAGGAGTTGAGAGGTGCCGAAAACCTCAATCTTTGTCCATTTTTAAAATAAAAACTAGGACATGCAGGCAAAAGCGGTTTTTTGCTCTTTACTTCAGAAAGGTCGAGACACCAACTCCCAAATTATTTAAGCAAAGCACTGAAATTGTTGCACAGCTCGCAGAGTCTCAACCGTCGTTCTCCTTCACCCCATGTGGACCACCAGCATTGCCAGTCACGGCCAGATCAACACTCGGCGCCGCCCTACTGCTGGTATTACCGGCGCTTCGGATCTTCAGCGGAGCATTGCACAAAGCCATGCAGCTGGAAGACGGGAAACGCAACATGGGATCGCTAGCGGCGACAAGCAGTTCCAGGGGTGGCCAAGGTCGCCTCTTCTACGTCACAGATGCTATCAGTAGACGAAGGTACTTGGTTGACACGGGCTGAAGTAAGCGTGCTCCCGCTAATTCCATCGACCACGTCCTTACACGTGTCTGTCAACTCCAAGCTGTCAACAACTCCAGCATTCCCGTCTACAGGAAGCAGTCCATCCAAGTCAACCAGAGCCTGCAAAGGGCCTATGGTTGGATATTTCTAGCCGCCGACATCAGTCACGCTATAGACCTTTGCAAAACGACCTCTCTGGCTACTTCCATTTTGCGTCTCGAGCGACCCCTATCAGCCAGAAATTTCTGCCACCCGCCTGAGCTGTGGAAACCCGGTCAGCACGACTCCCCACGTGCATTGTGCATTCCGAGTTCGCCAGCTTTTCTTGAGAGCTTTTACTTTATTTGCCTGTTCAGGATGCTTACCCCTGTCGTGTTATCTTCCACTGTGAGAACCAGAGAATACCAGGGCTCGTAGCCTTTCGGCCTTTGCAGGAAACGAACGAAGAAAGCGAACATCAAGCAGCCCTCAACACGGGCCGGTCAACGTTCTTGGAAAATTATTGCCGTTGAAATAATCTCCGAAAGCCTTCCCGGCTATGTTCCTGGTCTTCGCTAAAAATAGCTGATAAGGTCGGGTTTGCGGTAACGTTCGTTCATTTGCTTTGATGTTGTGCAAATAAAAAACAGCTCTCTTCAAAGTCTGCCCCAAAACTAGCCGGATTCCGTCCGATCGTCATGAAGTAACTATCGTCGACTCTGCATATTGGATATGTTGTGTTATTTGAGACCTTTCTCAAATCCTGTTCGAATAATGCCGCATTGTGCGGTACATACAATATATGTTGTTCTATTCGTGAGACTCATTGAATTTCATGTTGTGAACGGAGAATACCCATGCAGTTCGGCTATCCTGTGGTGTGGTCAAATATTTTCAGCAGTTAAGACCTTCGTAGATCGACACGGCTGAGTGTATGGTGCCGTAAAAAAGTCAACATAAAATAAAACAAACATTCTAGTTGCATTTGTTCTGTCACGCATGGACTCACCAGAAATAGCTTTCATGTGTTTGTTTTTATTTTTAAAAGTAGTACAATGCTTTCTTAAAAAACCCAAGAACTTCTATTAAAAGAAAAAAAGATTATAAAAAGAAAAAAAGAAAACACGGCAAATTAGCCACCACCAGCATCCGGAATCGTGCCTACGCAGGCTGCCACAGCCCACAGCCGAGAAAACTCGCAGCCCAGCACAGTCGGGCAACACTGACGTAGACTCTCAAAACCAGGGACGCGCGTTGTAAATCGCTTCGTTCAAGACTGCCGCTGGAAAGGTCTATACTGGGAGCGGATTTCCTATCCCACTTTTCTCTCCTGGTTGACATTTTTTGGAAGAAGATCCCTGACTCCAGCACAGGCCTTTTCATAACCGGTCAAACGTCCACACTCCACCCATTCGCCTTCACAACTCGCCAGACAATACCGTCGCTCTACGTGGACCTGCTGGGCAAGTTTCCCTCGCTAACCTTGGCTCCTGACTGGAACAAATTGGTCAAGCACGACGTCGTTCACTGCATTATCACCAGCGGTCAGCTCGCATATGCCAAGTCTTGTCGACTTACGCCAGAGGAATTATGTATTGCTCAGCAAGAATTTCAGCATGTGATGGAGAGAGGCATTGCTCGCCCATCCTCCAGTAGCTAATCGTGTCTTCTCCAGCTTGTTCACAAGAAAACAGGTGACTGGCGACCTTGTGGCAACTATCGCAACCTAAACTTAGTGACCCGCAGTCAACTTCGCTCGACGTCGTGGTATGGGGGTAAGCGTCCTGGTCCGGATGGTGACGAGGACCGATGATGGAGTTCGCCCGATGACAGCCCCCGGGAAGTTGATAATAAAAAAAACTAAAAGATGTTCGATCCCGCTGAACACATTGCGACGTTGGTTGGCTTTACAGTGGCCAATTTGGCCACGTTTATTATGAAAAAAAAACAAAAACTCAGCAGTGAGTTGTTTTTCTTGAGTCGTCCCCTGCATTTTTCCCAGTCTGGCTGGCGCGGACAGCTAAATTATTACATCGGGCAAAAAGCGACAATTTTACACTAAGCGGCGAAATTCTCTATATACAGGCACACTCGGTTAAAGCTGCAAGCAGCTCCAAGCGCGGGTTCCCCCTGCACCCCTCCCGAAACCCGAGACGTTTCTTAACGACCGCGGAGGAAGCTCTCCCACCTCGGCCGCGATGCCCCCGTAAATGCTCCCACCAAAACGCCGACACCAACATAGAAAGTTGAAAGAAAAGAAAACAATGCCGACGCAACTCTGGAAAGAGCGACTTTTGTAACAAAAATCACCTTAATTAATAAGCAGGATTTCTACATACTTAACACCCGCCCTGACCGATATCCCATACCGAACATCCAGGACTTCCCCATCAACCTTAAAGGGGCACTAAAGTCATTTTTGACAAAGGCCATTTCTGATCTTATATTCTTTAAAATGCGTTAGTTCCCGCATATAACAAGTCCTATATTACAAGACCGCTTATTCATTTCAGGGCAATAAAAAACATGTCGACTCTTTTTTCTCGCGGACTACATTCTGTGGACTACATTCTTCCAATGAAAGCCCTACAATATGCGCAGGTTCCGAATGATTTTATTATAACTCGTTTCAAAGAGGGTCTGATAGGTACACATTCGGATAAGCCTCCTCTTTTTCTCTGCGGGCGACGCCATCGCTTGCAACTCGCCGACAAGCGTCCTTCATCGACCACTTCACTCGGAAGAAAATTCTTCCCAAAAAGGGCGTGTCGGGATCTTTGAACACGCTTTTAACAAGGAAATAAGCTACGCACAATTGTGATTTCGGGTTTATTGGGATGCTTCGGGTGTTTACATTGAGTTGTCACTACAAAAGGACGATCTCAGAATCGACTTCAGTGCCCCTTTAAAGGGGCTGTGCAACAATTTTCAGACTTTGGCCAATTAACTGCGGAAATTAATCTGCGTCACCTATAAAACAGAAAACCGCATTTTCTTCCGAGCGCTAGTTCTTATTTAAAAAAAAAAAAGAAACAAATCGAAGGTCGCAGTGCCTCTCAACTCTCCACGCGACTTGCGAGTGACGTACTCTGGAGGTTTACGTGGTTTCCCCTTGGGCACTCTCTTTAGAAACCCCAGCCGCTTCCTCCGCGATTGACGACTTTGAAAGTATTAGCCTCGTCGAAGGTCGCGGTGAGCGATGGACACAAAGGACGGTTCGTCACGGGGCTGACGGCGAGTGCTGCAGCGGAGGGGGACAGGGTTTGTTGACTTCCGCGTACCCCCAGAGACGCCGTCATTTTAGTTCCCGTAGCCGCCACGGGCGGCTGCAGATCGGCAAATAATTCGTTTTTTGCCTTGCAATTACGCAGCAGAATGGCAGTTTTTCGGGGAAAGGTGACGCGTTTTGGTCACTTGGGCTTGCATGAACAATATAAAAAATGCTATATGACAATTCTTTGAACATTAAAACCGTTGCACTGCCCCTTTAAGGGATGCACAATACAATTTCAAAGCTGGACCTACAGAAGGCGTACCACCAGATCTCCGTCACTTCCGAGAATGTGGGAAGACCACAATTGTCGCACTGTTTGGCCTCTTCTAGTTCTTGAGAATGCCTTTCCGTTTGCAAAACGCCGCGCACAGTTTCTGGTGCTTTGTTGACGTCATTCTCCGCGGACTACCATTGCGTCGATGACATCCTCATCGCCAGCACCTCACCGGCAGGACATCTGCTCCACCTGCGCCTGGCTTTCGTGTGTTTCGTTGAGCATGGCCTTATCATCAATGCTGCAAAATGTGAGTTTGGCATTTTTTCATTGTAGTTTCTGGGCCACTTCGTTGACGGCAGTGGCATACGCCCTCTCCCTGACAAGGTGAAAGCGATCACCGACTTTCCACGTCCCGAATCGCTCTGCCAACTCCGCCGTTTTCTGGTCCCTGTCAACTACTACTGGCGGTTTATTCCGGGCTGCGCGACCACTCTGCAGCTTCTTAAAGCCCCCTTTCAAACTATTAAGTCTGCATCATCTTCTCTGGGCTGGTCCGATGCTGCTGGTCTTGCCTTCACTATCATCAAAGAGCGTCTCGCATTCACCGTGCTCTTGGCTCACCCAGAACACGACGCACCCTCGAGCGTGCTGGTTGATGCCTCCGGCTCCGCGGTTGGAGGTGTGCTGCAGCAACGCATCAACGTCAAGTGGCATCCGCTCGGTTTCTTCTCCAAGAAGCTAACGCCGACCGAACAACACTATGGTACTTTCGGTTGGCAGCTTCTTGCAGCTTACCTCGCTGTCAAGCACCTCTGTTCCTTTCTGGAGGGACGAGCCTTTGTGATCTTCACTGGTCACAAGCCTTTTACCAATGCATTTAGGTCATCTAATGCCAGTTACTATCCCAGAGAAACGTGCCACTCGGCATTTCTGGCTGAATTCTTTACCGACATTCAGTACATCAAGGGCGTCCACAACATCCCCGCTGACGCTGTCAGTCGCATTTGTGCAATCGAACGCCATGGATGCGACCTTGAACGACTCGCAGAGCTACAGCAGAGTGACGAAGAGCTTCACTCACTTCGCTCTTCCGTGACATAGTCTCTGCATCTCGCAGACGTCTACTTCCCGAAGCTAGGCACAAGCGTTGTTTGCAACGTCGACCTTGAGTTGGGACGCAAGTGGCCTCATCTTCCTCCGCCCCTATGTCATCGGCTGTTCCAAGACCTGCATGGTCTCTCACACCCAGGAATTCATGCTTCACAGCACCTCATCGCGGAAAGTTGTCTGGCTGGAAATGGACACCGATATTCGCACCTGAGCCCGGGCGTGCCTTGCTTGTCAACGGTGCAAGGTGTCACATCGTACCACCATGCCCTAGGTGGAATTTGCTGTTCCAGACCCATACATTCCCACCGTCGTCGCCAGGTTCACGCTCCAACCAGAAGCCACTCCCATCGTCGACACAGCTGCCGAGACTGTCACGTCCACGATATTGTCCACTTGGATTGCTTGTTTCGGAGTTCCCACTGAGATCATCGCAGATCGTGGACGACAGTTGGAGCCAGCCCTCTTCCGACAATCGACAACTGTCCTCGGCATCGTGCATCTCAACACTATGGCCTATCACCCGTAAACAAACAACTTAGTCGAGCGCTTCCGTCAGCATCTCAAGACGTCTCTCGTGGCGCACGCCGACCCGGAACAATGGGTCACGTCCCTGCCGATCGTCCTCCTGGGCTTGCGCCCTGCCATAAAGGAAGACGTCGGTTGTGCCGCATCCCATCTGGTATACAGTGCACCACTACGCCTTCCCGCTGAGTTGATTGCCCCGCCACACCCAATGCTTCAAAACCAACTGCCGTTGTGCCCTACGTAGAGGACTGAACTCGCCTTTTTTCTGACATTCATGCTGCTTGCGCCCTGCCATAAAGGAAGACGTCAGTTGTGCCGCATCCCATCTGGTATACAGTGCACCACTACGCCTTCCCGCTGAGTTGATTGCCCCCGCCACACCCAATGCTTCAAAACCAACTGCCGTTGTGCCCTACGTAGAGGACTGAACTCGCCTTTTTCTGACATTCATGCTGCTTGCGCCCTGCCATAAAGGAAGACGTCAGTTGTGCCGCATCCCATCTGGTATACAGTGCACCACTACGCCTTCCCGCTGAGTTGATTGCCCCCGCCACACCCAATGCTTCAAAACCAACTGCCGTTGTGCCCTACGTAGAGGACTGAACTCGCCTTTTTTCTGACATTCATGCTGCTTGCGCCCTGCCATAAAGGAAGACGTCAGTTGTGCCGCATCCCATCTGGTATACAGTGCACCACTACGCTTTCCCGCTGAGTTGATTGCCCCCGCCACACCCAATGCTTCAAAACCAACCGCCGTTGTGCCCTACGTAGAGGACTGAACTCGCCTTTTTTCTGACATTTATGCAACACCTACTTGAGCACACCAGAACAAGACTTTCTTCTTCCACCGGGACCTCCATGACATTCCCTATGTTTTCCCACGTGTCAACAGTGCCCGTCGTTCCCTTCAAGCACCGTACACCGATCCCCATCGTTGAGTGCGGTGAAAAGATATTCACGGTGCGCGTGAACGGTTGCGACACAATCGTGTCCGCCGACTGACTCAAGCCGGTATTTATCGAGACACTCGCGCCAAATCAGCCGCCTGCTTTTCCCTCCGTGCAGGCCACTACAAGCTGCATCTCGACCCCCAGCAAGACTTCAAAAATCGTGCAATGGGACGAATCCGTCTCCAAGGGCGAGAGCTATGTGGCGATAGCCACAAGGCTCGGACATTGAGAAAGAAGACAAGCATGGGATACAGAAAATACAATTGAGTTCCACTTGAGATTCGAAGCTGGTCAGTCCATTGTCCTCCTGCAACCTCCACGAGTTAATACCCTGAAGGCGACACATACTGAATACATGTAGTGATTGTAGGAGTGTGGCAGATTTAGAAATAAACTTTTCATTATAAGCTCGACCACTGATTCCAACTAAGCATTCTTAATCCTAAATTTAGAATGAACGGAAATGTATTACCAGGTGCACTAATCGCTGGAGGTAACTCTGTCAAATGGCCACAATATTTTAAGATCCCTCCTCAAAATCATTCTTGAAAAAAACTAATATTTTTTTTTTCCGGTTAATATTTGTTAATATTGGTTACCGGTAAATAATTTACGGTTACAGTTTTTATAAATTTGAAATAACGGTTTCATTTCGGTTATGGTTACAGGTTTTCGGTTACGGTTACGGTTTAAAGTCCCTAGTCCAAGCCACGACCTCCTCTATAATGGGGCGACCAACGCACCTGCGTCGACCCCAGTGCGCCACTTTTTTTTTTTTTGCTTATTTATTATTTTCTAGTTTGCGTAAATCCCGCTGCGCCCCATGGCGCTGCACTTCATCCTCAATTGGGCGGACTGGGGAGCGCGGGGACGCCGGTAAACACATGGTTTTGGTGCGCACAGCTGCGGAACATCGCTCGCTCGCATGGTTTATTGCTGCGTTCCGCTGTGCAAATTCTTAAGCAAATTGCTTAAGAAAAAGCTAGTGTCAAGGAAGGTCCATAAAGTTGAATATAAAGTAGAGAATTTAGTGCAGGTTTGTTTTTTTTTGTGCAATATTTTTTTTTTAATAAGCAAAGCAAGTTGCTTTACAGTAATGAAAAGCAGGAAAGTGGTACCTGCAAGCAGCTGCATTTGAAACCTTGCATTGTTTCTTGATCTCGGCTCCTCGATTCCTTACAATGTCCATAGACGACAGCAGGCACGAAGAATGCATGCAACTGTTTTCATGCAGAAGATACCATAATTTTATTTCAAACTAATTGGTTATTGATAATCTTCAAAACTAGTCATTTTCAATCAAGTCTCAATGTGCTTCATTCGAGCATGTAATAACTCTATGATTCGAGCCATACCAGTTTGATTAGGCTAAAAGTTCGACCAGGGGCCGATCCAAAACTCCGTCTTGGGGGGGGGGGATTTTTCGTGTGCACCGGGGGGTCCACTTATGTCAAATTGCCCTCCTAGAAGGGGTGAGGGGGGGTCGACTTTGTTTGGGGGGAAGGCGGCCGCCCCGTCGCCCCCTCCCCCCTGGATCCGCCACTGAGTTCGACATACATTTTAGCTCGTCCAAAGAATTGCATTTTCTGTGCATCCCCCGTGAACCAAAGCGGATTGATGGTAATATATTCCAACTGCCCGAGGTGCTGTAATGTGACCGAAATTAAACATTGTACTATACCGCGATCGCAATCTAAAACAATTGAGAATTAGCTACGATCTCCTAATGTCCTTGGGAAACGTGGCAATAACCCCTGTTTAAGTTACAAGGTATATTTGCCAAGAAAGAAAATTTAGGGAATCACTTTCCAACCGCCCGTCGCATCACACGAGCTCGCCCGCGTATCTCATTACTTCAGTTCTGATTCTACAGTGATTTTAAAGCGGCATGATCTTGTAACTTCACTATCGACCTGCGCGGATAGACCTTACACTTTAAATATAAAATACTTAAAAAGCGTCTTTCGACCTCACCATCGACTTGCGCTTACGGAATTTACGACGCTTTTATGAACCATGCCAGCCGCAAATCGCTCACTCAAATCGACAATTAAAATAATACTTTGCTGTAAACGCTTCATTTGCTGAGTAGCCCGACGGTTAAAAAGTTGTAATTGCCGTTGGTCATTACTTCGTTTTTGCTCGAGCGAAGGCAATGCTAGATGCGCGAGCCCAGAGCTCTGTACCTTCTGTACAGTGCATTTCTTCACTTCACGCGCGTATAGCTTCATCTATGATCTTAGCTCACACATAAGATAAAATAAAGTATAAAAACGTCGAAAGTTTTAGATTCTGATCGGTTAAAAAAAGGGTAAGGTAAATCCACACGTACACGAACCCATCAGCGGCACCACCGGCACGCCGTATCTGAGGATGAACCGTGGCGGCACCAGGCGGATTTACCTGTCCCTAACCGTGGTCACGTGATATTTTTCGCACGGCGCAACTGTGACGTATTCGTGATTTTTTGGTACGCGCGCTCCCGTAGAAAGGGGAGAGCTGCGTTGGTCGCCCATTATAGAGAAAATCGTGATCGAAGCATGCGATCACTTTCTTTTATTAAGTTTAGAGTAGGGATTTTTGTTATACATACCAGTGTGGTGGGAAATGTGCATGTGGGGTGCTAACTTAAGTGGTAAAATTCAAGCGTTGCAAAATCCCGAGATAGAGGAAAGGGATAAAACACACCGAATAGTCTTGCGGTTTGTCTTTTTTCCGCATTTCTTCAGTCGCAGATTTTTACAGTGTTGAGAATTCAGCAGCTCGCTCGAGTCTTCTGGTGTCATCTCGTAAACATTTATTCTCTCTCTCTCTCTCCACAGTAAAACTGAGTGTTTGACTTCTATCCATAGAAATGAATGGGTACCCTGTGTGGCTCCGTGTACCCATGCGTTTACATTATCTGCTGTATATTTCCAGCCGTACGAAGTCAAGAGCAAGGTTTTGACCAAGGAATACCTGGACGAGATTGACAGGCTTTACAAGCAAAGCTACCTGCGTTCCATCCGGTGAGTGGAGTGGAAATGGGGAAAGTGCGGCCGGTTGTCCAAACAGGGCTTTGGGTCTCACTGCACTCTTCCACGACAGGGACCACAGTGAGCTGCTTCTCTATGACTGGACCACCATTGGGGAGTTCGAACTGGTGGGTTCCGTTGTTCACGGTTGCCCGTATCATTTGGTCAATGTTAATTTCCATTCTGCATTCCATGGTAGATACTAGAATTTACTTATACAGTAGTATTATGTTGCTGTTTGTTTTTCATTTGAAAATTAATGAATTTTTGTTTGTCGGTCAAAGTTCTTTTTTTCTGGAAACACAGGAGGGAATTAGAGACAAAAGCTGTCAAAAGCTGCTACATCAAAGCAACTACATGGATAGCTGCTTTGATGGAAGATTAGCAGAAAAAGAAAAATGTGAAACTGAATATCCAAGGAACTAATAAGAGTCTATGAAAAAGTCTCTCTTGCTAATTGCCTATCTCTCTAGGTTGTTTGTAAGACATTCATTGCTGGTACATCGTGGTACATTGCTAGTACATTGTGGTACATTGTGATGTAGGAATTGAAAATTATGAGATCAACAGATGACCCATGCCACTGTAATGTCTGTGTTAATATTACTTTCATGCCTCGTAAGTTCAGAGATAAGGTATAAAAAAAATCTATGAATGGTGAGATGAAGTACGAATGAAATAAAGCAAAACGTTGCTTGTACATGCATTCTGTAGGGCAGTGTTTCCCAAACTATGGGTCGCGACAGATTCAACAAGGGGTCGTGAAGAGTCTCGTGAGCTTTAAAAAAACGCGAGCTTAGCTTCTCTGCGCTAGCATCGATGAAAACGAAGTACAGCTCGCACCTTAACATTAAACTGGAAATGACAGTTGTGGTTTCCAAACTGCACCCTTGTTTTTAAAAAAACTGCTCTAGGAAACAAACCCACTTTAGTGGTTATGAGCAGTCATTCTTGCTAGCATACTTTGTGTTTGTTTCTTTTACTATGGTTCGATGTTTAGCTGATTTGCCCAGACTGTTAACTGTCAGATTAACTTTCATCAACAATTTTGTGTATTACTCTTCATGCACTGAAATAGAAAGCTTATGACATTGCAAAAGCCCCGACAAGGGTGGGTCGCGACACAATATTTTATATTTTTCTTGAGTTCCAGTGTAGCAAAGTTTGGGAAACAGTGCTGTAGGAGGTATTTGGTGTTTCGAAAATAAAAGTTGTGTGTGGTTAAGTATATGAAACATCTGCCATACTATGTAAAATTTTATTTTGCAGTAATGTGTTCAAGGTTGGATATGTAGTGACAATAATTTAAATGGGACAGAAATTATCCACGATCAATTTCTAACTTAATACTGAGTGGTGAAACAATGTGGCTGTGAGTAAGGATATTAACAACTCAGAAATTTTAGCAAGAAAATAGTTTATGTAATCTCGCCTAGGGATTTATGCTGATTAACTCGATTCCCTCGGCAAACCACCAAAGTCTGATTGTATTTTTGTCAACCGTGGTCTATTTGTAGGTCAGAATAAAATTGCTGTGAACTTTATTGTATTTACTATGGCCATTAATGTCTGACCACATAGTAGAGAAATTGCTTAGAATAGAGTTGGTTTCTGTATCAGTATGGATATCAGTTTTGTCTGCGTGGGAAACTTGAGCGAGTGGCATCTGCATAGATAATGAACTGCACTTTGTTGTCAGTGCTATCATGGAAGCTACCTAGTCATATCCTGGGTTATTTTATGATACTAGGAAGGACATCTTAAAGAATGTAATTCAGAGGTTGGGTACAATCTCATAAGTATTGAGGTTCATTCAAGAGGCATTTAGATGCAAGGAAGGGACTCTTGTTCTTGGTACAGAATTGCAAATGAGAACATTGTGTTAACAGCGTGAATAAGAAAGAGAAATTAGCCAACTGAATTTGCGTTTATCGGAAACTATATTTCCTGCATGTCAGTTTTGCCCTCAGAAACATTAAAACAAAACAGGCAAGCAGTTCTGAAGCAGTGGTACACTTCATGTGATGAAGTGACTTGGCAATTCGGACCTTGACAAGTTCAGATTTCCACTTTCAAGTCCACAGTCTCATGGCTTTGGAAAGTGACTAACATGTTTGCATTGCAAAGTCACATGCTAAAAAGGCAAGCAGTTTGTGCTCAAATGGCATGTGGCACTGTTACTCCCATTGTTCGTAAGGTCTACCAGCTTCTTCCAAGGATAAAACAAATAGTAGCAAGTAGAGGAGTTTGCAAATTGAAACATCTTTTCATGTGTGCTTTCACCGGACAATATGAACTGAAACAGTCCTTTATGCTTCTTTTGCTGCATCCAGTTTTTGAGAGAGAGCTGCAGTCTGAACAAGGAATTTGCGAAGTTGAGGCTGTATATTTCAGACTCTTTGACAAATTGAGAGATAATAGAGCTTGTCGGGAGTGCAGATGCAGAAAAAGCTGGATGGGGTGTTTTAGCTTATATTGTCCGTGGAGGTACCATGCAACTGGAGTACTACAAGGAATAAAATTATGCTAGTTCTAAAATGACCTTGACCAAAACCCCGAGGCCAGAAGAGCAGAAAAACAAAGTCTTAAGGCTGTGTTCTGCTATCACTAGTTTTTTTGTTGTTTTGTTTCTTTTTCAGTCATAAATTTCTATACCCTCACAGAAGTGTAGTTAAAGTCTTACGAGGTCATTTATTCGCTCTAAGATTCTCTTGGCAAAACGTGCCTCATCTCCATTTCCTGAAGTGTAACAAACGCAAGCTTTAGGGATCTGGCCGCACATGCCTAACGTAATTATATCTTCTCCAAACCTCTGAAAAGGTGGTAGACGACATTGAGCGAATCAACTTTGAAGCACTCTTGGATGACCCTTACGGCCCCATGCTAAAGGACTGGAAGAAGAGGGAAGATGACTGGAGCCTGTACCGATACGAGTGAGTTGATGCACCGTTCCGTAGGCCAAGTTCTAGTGGACCATGTCGATGCCTTTAAGTTCTCGGGCGATGCCATAAACTATTCGGGTAAAGCTTCTCTGCAAACCACTATACTTGGTTTCATAGCTACCTCGGTGGCTCTGAGAGCAAGCGTCGTCCTGCGGGTCCCCAGGTGGCAGGTTCGTGTCCTGGCCGAGGGCCCGCAATCTGATGGAGGCCTATGTTGCAGAGAAAAACTGTGATTTCGGTTGCAGGTCAAATGATTCCCAGGTGGTTTAAATTAATCCCCAGTCCTCCGCTGAGGTATGCCAGATGCCCTTCGTTGGTTTGGCACGTGAAGCCCCAGAATTTGGCTTTGAATCGGGATAACTTGGCAAAGGGAAAAAGCTAGGCCCCATGTGTGCCAATCGGAGCAATGGGGCAAAGCGTGCAGCGTCCATGCAGAGAAAAGAATTTTAACGGTCCGTTGTCACGTGCCTTGCACCAATGCGGGCTAGCTTCCACGAGACCTAGCATTTTCCTTTTGGCAAGTTATGCTGAAGACGGAGTATGGATCTTTCCCCTGATGAACTTTTTGCTCTGGCAATGATCAGACAGCAACTAGGTTGTGGTATCAGCTGGAATCGGGAATGATGATCAGCTGCCGATAATTGTTTGGCACAATAACCCTTGCTTTGCAAGCATTTTAAGTGGCATCCAGCCTCGTGCCGTTGGTCTGAGCGGTGAATGGGCTCGCGATACACACTGTGCATTGCACTCGGCTTGTGCCCGTTCGCTGCCCGTGGCATTTTAAAAGGAAATGTTGTTTGAAAGGCCCATGTGTCAGGAGTATTGGATTGTGCTGTGACCTTACAAGCGTTCTCTTTGCCGATTTTGTAACTCAACAAAAATGAAGGCTTGAAAGCGGTGTTTATAATTTTCCACAAAGTTCGCTTTCCTGACATCACACTCCACAATGTTGTAAAAGATTGTGTATGGCAGTGTTCCCTCATCAATAGTGAAGTTCAGTCTCCTTGCAGTTACAAAGTATGGAAGAGCAGTGCTTGTACTTGTGCTTTGCTATGATGTTGCGCACCGTATTTACTCGAATGTAGGTAGGGTGACCCCAAATAAAATTGACCGCATCTCCACATGGGTGAATGATGTTGATTGGGGCGAAGCTCTGGTGGTGCTTGTCTGCGTAAACGCTGAGCCGCAGCATGCCGAGCCTTTCGTTCGTTTTCATCCATGTCAGAAAGAGAATGTGTGGTATGGAACGTGGTTATATACGCATTTGAGCATTTGACCGCAGCGCCCTCTCTGTCTACAAACGTTGAGCCAATGCATGCAAGTTTGACTGCGATTATATACGCATTTGACTGCATCGCCCTCTTCCTGTATAGACGTTGACTGCCACATGCAACATTTCATCCATGACATCCCCAGCTCTTGAGTTACTACCACATCTCAGAGCCACCTACTGTCCCGCGGACGTGGCCGAGTGGTTAAGACGATGGACCATTAGGGTCTCCTCATTAGGTTCAAATCCTGTCGACTGCGCTAACATATTTTTTCATAATTTTTTCATCATTTTTTTGTAATTTTGTTTTTCAAAATAGGGTGCGTGTCTAAGTATATGGGAAAACCTGTATGCAAGTTTCTGTTTCAACCACAATTCGGGTGTAGAAATGCTTCGTGGTCGCTCTTGCTACCAGATTTATGACGCACACCAGTCACCTAGCTGTGTTTGGAGATTTGTGTTTCTTTTTGTCCCACTTATTCCCTTCTCCAGGGATTATTTTCATCATTCTTGTCCAGCTTGCTCAGCACCTTCGCATTTAATTGCATCATAATCATAACCTTTATTTGCACGCTTCACCCTTGTTGGTGTTAGACTGGTGGCAGCTGATGAAACCCGTTTCCTCTGCTGATGTCTAACCCCTGGTTACGCTCAGTTGGTAGGAGTGCTCCACCTGTACTGAGAGGTCCCGGGTTCTGGTACCGGACCAGGTGGATTTTTCGGTCGCGCACCAGTCACCTAGCTGTGTTTGGAGATTTGTGTTTGTCACTTTGTCCCACTTGTTCCCCTTCTCCAGGGATTATTTTCATCATTCTTGTCCAGCTCACTTGCACCTTTGCATTCAATTGCATTATAATCAATGCTTTTACCGCTGTGGAGATTACTATATACTGGTTGGTTTCTCCGAAACATTTCTTATGAATGCTGTGCACCACAGGGAAAAACAATTGTGTTGCCATATTAGTCACTGCTGAGGACCAATTCCTTTTAGGTACATAGCTGTTCGGATAATTAAGTCCTGAAAGGCCAACGAACAAGCGGGAAGGGGGCAACTACTTCCTTGATTTCTCCTTTCCCTCCCAGAAAGGAGATAACTTCTCCTTTCTGCTGCTTCTTTGGGTGAGGAGGAACAGGAGGAATGAAGAGAAGGACTTGGAGAAGGGTTTTCTGCCTGGATGAAGGCTCTCCTTGCACGTCGGCCTTTAATTAGTTTTGCATAGTTAAATTTCTGGAAGTGACCATAGGGTTCTAATTAAAAACTTGCCTAACATCATCAAAGAGCATTAAACCAGTAACGTTTAGAGACTTGGAGTTCTTGGAAAGCATGGTGGCATGTTGGCAAAAGTCACTGCCTGTGCCACAGGTGCGAAGATGACGGAGCTAGAAAAACAGGCACTATGTGGGCACGTCGAAGTCTGTTGCCTTTTTGGGACCCAAAACAATGAAGCAAGTGCTCCTAAGTTTGATAAAATTGACTCATCTTGTAGTTTTTGCTGATGCTCATCAAGTTTATAATTTGAACCAGGGGCGGATGCAGGAATTTCCAGAGGGGGGCCAGGTGTTGGCCAGCGTACCATATGTTTAGGAACCCCCCCCCGTCCCGTTTTCACGCCCTAAATTTTTACATGTGCAGAAATCAAGAGGGGGGTCAGGACATCCGGACCCCCTCCTAAATCCGCTCCTGATTTGAACTACCAGTTTATTTTCACTAATTAAAAATGTAATTATGTGAATATAATTAAAAACTTAATTATTCTATACGCCATGTACAGCCTATGGCCCAGACTGGCCCAGACTTACGCCCGTTCACACCCTTGCAACCGAGTACAACCGAGAGAGACCGAGACTTGTTAAAACCCCTTAAAATTTCTTAGGACGAGAGAACACACTGGCACACTGGCGCCATCTATGCAGTAACCCTGGAACTGCATTTCACAAGAGCGAAGGTTTTGCGGTATTTCCAAGATCAAATGTGCGTAATACCATAAGAAAGGCTCAGTTTATAACGTTGACAAAAGTTTTTCGAGCCAAGAAAGAAAGGATAATGCGCGAGAGAAATAGAAAATATGCCGGACCCTGAGTTTGCACTGCTACCCAATAGATGGCGCCAGTGTACTCCTCTCGTAAGAGGTTTTAAGGAACCCAGTTTTAAGAGGCTGCAAGAGTGTGAACAGGCCTTTATGCTATGCAAAAGGCGTAAAATGCCGCATGGGGTGCCTCCAGCATGCTAAGTTATAAAACTGACTGGCACATTGCAACAATAGGAAATGTGGCCCTTCATTCTAACCTCTTTTTTAACAGTTCAACATTCTCTCAGCACGGCTTTTGCGCTGCCGCAGCTGGGAAGCCGCTGGGCCAGCTCGTACTACCACTCCCTGTGCCTCTTAAATGGTTTTTGCACAAACATTTTGCCCAATGTTCAGTGAGACACCCGGCACAAAATACAATATACCATAATTTCCGGTGTAGTTGCATTTTGTTTAATTTCTGCTTGTGAGTCTTGTGTAATGGTGTTACTTACATTCATTTCTCTTCTACAAGTATGCACCTTAACTGTCTTAATTTGCTGTGAGGCTTTAAAGGGACACTAAAGTGCCTTTTGAGATTGTTGTTTTATTATCATAACTCAATCTGCAAGCTCTAAGCATCCTAAAAGTCAGAAATTACATCTATGCACGGCTGATTTGTATGCTAAAAAGTGATAGAACTTCCCAACACTTACCATTGGTGCAGAATGACAGATGGCACTACCGAACCTTGCTGAATATGGTTAGGGTTGTTTGTTTTCGGGTAAAACCCGATTTCTCCCGATTTATACACCCTGAACATGTTTCAGGAGAATCATGTTAAACCCGATTTCTTCCCGAATTCCAAAACCACATAACCAACCTATTTATTTTTTACGCCGTACGGAGTTTGCGGTGCACACGTGCTAGCTATGATACCTCGGGACAACAGTGACCTACAGAATTCATTTCGCAAGCTGCGTGCAGCATTGTGGATGCTACACGACTCTCAGCCAACCGCCTAACGAGTGCGCCTAACTCACGCGTGACATTCTAGGAAGGTCGGCTGAGGAAAAGCGACAGTAGGCGTTGGGGCCTCGGAGGGACATTTCTGTCCACCTGCTGTGCAGGTAGAACGCCTTGGAACACAATGTAGCTTCGGGCCTGCTGCACGCAGCTTGTGAAATGCACTGTCAATCCCCCTTTGACTGCTGTTAGGTGTCAACGCTCAGCAGGATCTTTCGGAGTAGCATGGCCATCTCGCTGGCATCCAACCTTTCTCACGAACAACATCCGAGCCAGTCAGTCACGTAAACAAGTCGGGAAAACTTAACAGGTTTATTCCACATGGAAATACCTGATCGAAGACGACCGTCCCTCGAACGGTCGGGGTTTTCGTTGACACCTAAGGGAAAGGATAATTCCGTGGGCGGTCCTTCCCTTGAAGCAACCGACAGCAACTGGAGCTGAGAAACCGTGATGTCCCCTCGATTACCAGCTTGAAACAGACCCCTAATTTTAACACGTTAGCGTTAAGAAGCTCGTAAAACGCTCCAATAATAAAAGAAAGAATGTTTTGTTAAAAGTAGCGGCCTCTCGGAAGCTTTCTGAGATCGTAGAGTTTATGTTGATATATTGCGTGAATAATGAGTGCAAGTTAATATGTATACAAAGTTTTCAGATTACAAAACGCTTATTAAGCAGATGGCAGTAGAAATATATCCGGGACTGATTTTCTCTTGAAAGCACAATACTCCATTCCCTGCCCATCGCTGGAACCGACCAATGGAAAGGCTGCATCTCGCGGTGCCTGGACGTTATTATTGCATCCGTTGTACGGCGTTGTGTAAATTAGAGTTTGGCAGCAAAGCACGTCGCGCACATGCGGCGAAACATGGTTCGCAATTATCGTTCCAAAACCAGCGAATACTTTCTCGCACTCGAGCTAGTTGGCTAGACGGTGATTTAATCGCGTCGGCTGTATACTTCACGTGGCGTGTACGGCGTGCGTATGCCAGACGCGTGTTCCTTCTTCCCGTGGATCCGACTCCGAGGCCAGCACCGCGTCCTTCCACGCAGAGTCACACTTTTCCTGTCATCATATGTGGAGCGCGGCCGCGCATCACCTGTCCCGAGCGCGGGGAGATGGGCGGAGCAGCTGCGGCACGTAGTCCGGGCCTGACGCGGTCAGCTGACGTGTTAGATTCCTCCGGGTGGCGATCGGCAACGTGGTGACCGCGCAGGCGCGCTGTGAAGCGCTTCATTGGCTGGCCGTAAAGAGATAGCCCTCCGTTTTCGGAGTGCGTCTCAGAATGAGCGTGCCTTCAGGGACTTTGTAACAAGTTTAGCAGCGAAATCTGCCTGCATGATCGTAAGGGTCAGCGGTTTTAGGATCCTAGGGCCGGCAGACTGAGTTACCGCCATAAATAGACCATCAGAACGCTCCGGACGGCCCCTTTAAGTACGCTTGAGAATTTAGCCAGAAAGAACTGTAGATTACGATATGTTTACGAAAACGTTTACTTCCCGATTTTCAGCCAAAAATAGCACCCAAATTTTACCCCCTTCGCATTAAAAAAAAAAATAAAACCCGAAAACTAACAACCCTAAATATCCACCACTAAATATCCCAAATAAATTCACCAGGCTCTGAGAGTGACAGACGAAGAGTCTTGAAAGGTCTCCTGGATTTTATCTTTGAGGCCAAGCTGGACATATTCATTTAGATTTAGTAACCTTTCCTTTCTGCCAGCGTCCAGATCTTGATATCACCGGCATACTCCCTCATACCCCCTTCCCTCTTTTCTTCCTTTTTTTCTTTTATGGCATTCATTTTCTGACTGACTGACTAAATATGGTCCAACGACGGACGGCGTTTGTCAGCCACTCGCAAGTGGTGGGTTCCCGTGTGGACGAGCGGGACTGGTCCACGCGGGAACCCACCACTTGCGAGTGGCTGACATGCGTTGCCCATCGTTCGACCTTGTTCAGCAAGGTTCGGTAGCGCCATCTGTTGTTCTGCGCCAATGGTAAGTGTCAGGAAGTTCTATCACTTTTTAATATGCAAATCGGCCGCGCATGAATGTAATTTTGTTTTTTTTAGGATGCTTAGAGCTCATGGATTGGGTTAGGACCATGAAACGAGGATCTCAAAAATCACTTTAGTGCCCCTTAAATATATAATTTGATTCGTTGGAAAGAATATGGAAACTGGCTTCCACTTGTGCATATATCGCGATTTTATTATATATATGTGGGCTTATCAATGCAGTTTTGTTGTGCCAACCGTACAAATATATAAGTCCAAAGTCACCTACTCACTTTTTTGTGAAAAGAGCCGTTTCTAGGGGTTGTGACTTATACAACGATGCAACTTGTAGACCGGAAAATATGGTAGTTGCTTTCTGTCTAAAACCTACCGATCAAGTCCAACTGGAACGATGTAACGAGGCAGCACTCTGCACTTTTAGCTGCACATGTTGAAGTCGAAAGGCGCTTGCGCACACCGAAGACGTTTGTTGACTGACCTCTGGCCTTTCTCAATTTGATCCTTTAGCCTCACAGCAAACAAGCACACTGTCATGTGCACCTGTCTTGTACCTTACTTCGATGCCCCTGAGCTGCTGGTCTCTGGAGAAGACCAGGAGACCTACCACCTACTCCTCAAAAAGGTAAGCAGGGACTCCCTCTGGAGCCAGCAGACTACAACTACTAAGTGCTCGATCCGGTAGCTGCATCGCAAAGGACGGTCCAAAATGGCTGGTTGAAGGGCAGTTTTCAGTCATAATCTGAGATCAATAATTATAAACTGCATCTGAAAAAGTTGGGCTCCGTGCTGTTTCAAGATGGGAGGGGAGGGTCTTCAGCTATTGCCCCCCCTTTGAAAAAAATCCCGGCTAAGGGCCTGGTCTGCAGCGATGCAGTAAAGTGTCACATACGGTACAATAAAATATGTGGAGCAAAGCACCTGCCCAACATTTGGAGATAATCTCGAATAATGAGGGGACAGGCACTAGTTAGGCTCAAGGGTAAAAAAATGCGGAAGGGGCCTGTGATAGGGTAGGCTTCACTACCTTGCTCCGGCGTGTTCGGAGGAGCAGCCGATCAGGTTAGCCACAGTCGGCGACAAGTTCAGAGTGCATGGCAAGCTCCTCCTGCAAAGCCTCCTCTCTGTTTACTTTAGCGGAGCAAGCAATGGAGAGGAGGTGAAGAACAACTGCACCACCTCATTTGGTTTGCGAGTGTGGAGAAAAAGGAGGGCTTTGTGGAAGGAGCTTAACCTGTCACCGACTGTACAAGTAGAAACTGAGGGAGAGGAGGAGACGAGGGCGCATGGGGAGGTCGGAACACCGAGCTCTGGTTGGAATGATTAGTGGGTAGATGCGAGACTGGGTGCCTTTGTCTGGCCTTTGCCTAACAGCAGAGTCTGGCGCTCGGTATTCACTTCCGAACGGTGAGTAGAAACAAAGGCAGCTAGATTTGCATTTACCCACTATTTGGACGGCCGCTTGGTGTGTCCTTGGCTTAATTTTCCAGCTTTTCAAAAGTATCAGGTGGCCGCTCACTGCGACGTGGGTGCATGCCCGATACTTTATGCTAGTGTGTGCAAGGTGTCTCCGACGGCTATTCAGCCGTAAAAAAGGGTCGTATAATTGAGCCAGTGAATACAGTGCAATTAAACACTTCGCAAAGCTGACTTTAGGCGGTGCATTTATCATAATCAAATTTCATGCGTGTATGTTTCTGGAGAACAATGTAAGCCAGAAAACTCCTGGCGCTCCTATGTGCAGGAAGAAAAACTAAAAAATAGGCGTCCGGTTCACTCTGCTACTCGCAGTTGGCACCAACAAAGGCGCTTCTTTGAGACGGTTGAACGCGCTCAAATGCAAAAGCCTAACACCAGACACTGGCGCTCTGCATTCTAACGTGTTCGACAAGTGGAGATAAAGGCAGCTAGGTTTACGTCTACCCACTAATCATTCCAACCAGAGCTCGGCATTCGGATGTCCCCGCGCACTCTCCCTCCTCCTCCCTCACTTTCTGCCCGCATTGCGTTTCCCTCTTTGCGAAAATTTCTTGTGCCTCGAACGTGCACGCGCAGCCAGAGTGCGTGTCGGAATGCAACAAGCACGTGCTGGAGGTTAGGCATTCGAAAGAGACGCCGTACCTCACTTTGACAGTGGCTGTAGCCAATAGCCCGTTGTGCCGGCGCATGCAGACGACCATCCAAGCGGACGAACTTGCACGCCATACGGCTAGACCTCGGAAAGTTTGTAGCGGGTCTGAAGAGTTACTTTCAGTTACAGTGAGCCGAGAAGGCTCATCATAGACGGAGTACGGGTCAGGCACGGGAGTGGAATCGAGAGCAGAAGTGAAAATGACACGAAAATCCTTGGAATCATGCTCGGAAGGAGGCGCAGAAACGACGCCGACACCACAGTGGTAGCGAATTACGCGAGTGCCGAACTGCTTTCGCTGTGACACACGTTAGACCCGCTGATCTCTACTGTAGGAGGCTAGATCGCAGACTGAGGCTTGCCTTGCTGGGGCCAATTGGCACTACTGGCAGCCATCACTTGACACCAGCTAAATGCATGGGGCTGTATGGGAAAAACGAGAAAAAGTGTCAATATCCACGTTTCTAAGCTGTCGTCGGCAATGAAACTTTTTGGCTGCTTTTTGGGAAGCCTGTCAAATAGCTCGTGCACAAACATTAAAACTGACAGCCCTCGCAGTTATTATAAATAAATGTTTTGTGGTCTAGAGTGACTCCGCTGGGCGAAAAATGTAGTGCAGTGCAATGAGACAAGAGTTACCCAGGGTTACTGCTGGAGTCGATGGCGGTTTCAATGAGTTGGGTTTAGCAGACGTCAAGCCTGAAGGCTTTGCTACATGGAATTCGCTCACTCCTGGAAAGCCGCTGTCAAGATGGAACTTTTACAACATTCATCAACTTCTGGAATTCCCCGAGGACGGTCTTTTTGATGGCAGGTTCTTTTGTTTACTCCACTACGAGAGCAAGCTTGCAGCTCAGCGGTGAGTGCTCTGGCACGTCTGATTTCTTAATGGGCGTTCATACGCTTGACAAATACTGAATCAATCTCCAAAGGCCCGATATAACGATCGCAGCACATCATAAAATGAGACGCCTTCAATATTCCTACTTTTGTGTGCTCCTCCCATACACTTGCGTGTATTGCCTGGGGTCAAGCAATGGCCGCCAACGGTGCCACTGACGGGCTCCCGATCCACTATCCAGCCTACTGCAATGGAGATTAGTGGTTACGCCATGGAAGCAGAAAGAAGAGGAGGCGACACACCGGCACAAGCCAGCCAAACAAGCAAATCCCAAGTGAAGTCGGAAGTAGTAGAGGTCGCAGTCGGTGGGAAAGCACCCCAAGGGTGACCAAAACAGCTATTGGTGCCAAATCGGCTGTCCTTTCCATCCAGTCGTGTCTTTTGGTTTTGTTCATTTTTGGTCGTCATTAGTTGCGTGTTCCTTTAAACCGTAAGTCTTGCTCCCTGGCTTCACCCCTGGTGGCGTGAGAAGCCTCCTACCTCCATGGGTTACACGATAGCATTAGTGCATTAGGATTTTTTTCTTTTCTTGAAGCCTGCATTTACGAAATTTGGGTGTGATTCATGCACCACCTAAAGACACCTCTGTGGAAAGTTTCATTACATTTCGTTTGTTGGCCTATTTGTACTTCCTTTTTTTACGCCTGCATAGCGCTCGAGAACACCTTGCAGCCGTGCATATGAACCACCGTAAAATACCGGACAAGCGCCCACTCAAAATTTAGAGATAATCGCAAAAAGATGGGGGATGGGCGCTTGTCCGGTCATCAATTTTACATATCAATCACCTGTGCATATTTTCTCAGATCTTAAAAAATTTGGGAATGGGCACTTAATGTGGAATGGGTGGATGCGCGGTATTCTACGGTAGGAAGTTTGTGGGAAGCAGACAGTAATTCTTTCGCTTTCGGGTTCCAGTTCAAGCGGCAGGTGTACACGAAGGGCTACAATACGCACCTGGGCGACAAGCTCCCGCTCTTCAAGACTTCCTACAATTACTGGGACAGCATGAAGCTTTCTTTTAAGGATTTTTAGACACCTCCTGGTGGTGCCTGCACAGTGCTGGGAGAGTCTGCCTAGATGTATTTAAAGTTCAATTAAAGCTTGCACTACGACAGCGTGTTGTCAATGTGTAGTTTCTCCACATCTGTTTTCCCCATTTTTGAGCATAGATGCGGTTTTGTGGGAGTATGGTGATCCAGTGGAGGCACTTTCAAATCTGCGTACCTCCTTCGGTCTTTCCATTGGCTTCAGGGCAAGCTATTTTGATCTGAACTGGGCTTGCATGACACAGCAGAAGGTGCATCTCGAGGTGCAATACAGCCTCTGAAAGATGGGTGTTTCTCTTTCAAATTTGTGGTATAGATTGTTTATCTTGCACAATCTGGATCAGTGTCTTTTGTTGATAAGATCAAGCAGTATGCTGGATACATTAGACCATAGAAGCATCAAATAATGATATCTGTTCTTTCTCAAAACAAGCAAAACACTTGCTTTGGAAATGTTTTACACTGAATTGATGGGTGTTGGCCACTTCTAGCTTTTCGTGTCGCATGGTTTTGCTTTCTTTTTTGGCTGAATTGCCAGCACAAGATTTACTCAATATTAATACAAATAAAATGTAAGAACATACACTTTGTCCTGGAGCCACGCTTATAGCGTCCACAAGCTCAGTTTGGCTTTAGTTTGCGTCAGTCTCCAGACACTGCCTGGTATGGCCCAGAAGTTTGCCAACCGTTTAAAGTGACCAGAATAGTAGCTTGATGTAGGAATTCTGCTTGTTGAAGCAGGTGGCAATATTGCTCCTTTCAGTTTCCAACAATAATAAGCAGTTCGCTTCGCTTTACTGCTTCACAATTGATGCTTCCCAACCTTTGGTCACATCATGTTTCTTAGACGTTCAGCTGACATGCCCCTTATGCTTGATGTGCAAGTCCTTTGCAACTGCAGAGACAAGTTCTAGACTGGGCAAACCAGAAGGTGAATGTTGAATGTCTCTGCAGTAAATTGTGGCAGAACGCAATTAATAGTTCATGTCTAGCTGGCCACCCAAAGTCTGCCACAGCTGATTGAAAGTGGGAGCAGTGGCGTCACAAGGGGGAGGCGGCGGCGGACCGCCCCGGGTGCAGCGCCCAGGGGGTGTCGCAGCGGGCTATTGCCCCAGGTGCCACTGACCCTCGTGACGCCACTTAGTGGGAGTCCACTTGAAATGTTTTGCTAAATATGTAGCTAAACACAAAGAGGCCTACGAACTCCATCCGATACTCTCGCTATTTACAGTGGTCAGAGTATCATTCTGTAGTACCTCCTGGCAAGGCACCAGTTAGAGGACTGCCAACAGTAAAGGCTGGTTCACACATTTTCATTTGACTGTACCGGGTGTGTTATCTCTTGCAACCGCTTGGTTGCGAGATTGCAGTTGCAAGATATCAAAACACACTCAGCACAGTCAATCGCAAATGTGTGTATCTTTGGCATGTATCCTTGCACTTGCACAGGTTCAGTTAGCAGAAATGCATTTGAAACAAGATTTGCTGCTGCCAATTTAAACAGAGCCACGCTGTTGGCTCTTGGGCTCTGCCTGTGACCCACCAAGATGTCGCACCACCGTGTATTACAGACTTCACTCGGGGACATCTTTCTGTGGCGGTGCAGGAAAATGTATGGGACAATACGGACTTGCACACCCTGAGCACAAATTCTGCACACACTCCTGTTCTCTTTGCCAGATTCTGGTTCTAGAATATGAGTTGACCCATCTGGTTTTCCCTCCAGGCAGAACGTTGGAGTAGCAGTACCTCTTGTATGTTCAGTAGTTAATTTTTTTGTTTTTCTCTCTATACAGGTTTTTTTCTTCTTTTTTTTTTGTGATGGTTGCTATGTTTTGTTAGGCAATGAGTAAAATATTTTCACTTATAACAACAATTAATACGAGGGGTCCAAAAGTAACCGGAATGGATTTATGAAGGACAGGGCATTCATAGTACCAGCTTCCTTCGCTAGCAGTTCTTAGCGGCATCCCTTCCGAGTCAATTTGCCGACCGGAGTCATCTGTTAAAGTTCTAGCGGCATGTTGTAAATTTTTTATTCCTTGTTTCTTGAAATGTCTGATTTGAAGGACCTTCCACATTCACAAAACAATTTCCTTTCAAGACTTTTTTTCTAAACGGGCGAACAGAGAAAAGTCGCACAGGGTGAGGTCCGGTGAATACGGGGGGTGGAGAAGTGGTGTCATGCCATTTTGTTCAAAAATAGTTGCACTGACAGGGCAGTGTGTGCTGGGACATTGTCATTGTGCAAGCGTCACAAAATTCCCAGGTAAAATACCTGATTAATAGTTTCACCAGGAGGAACAAACTCTGAGTAAACAATGCCCGAATTTTGCAGGGTTTTCTTCAGTTAAGGAGGTTAAAGCCCCCCCTGAACGAGGTTGGTCGTCAATAATTCACTGGCCTTGAAGCAAGAAAACCATTCGTAGACCTGCGATTTCTTGATAGCATCTTCTTTGTAAGCTGTCTGAACCATTACAAGAGCTTCCACCGCCATTTTCCCTAAAAGAAAACAGAATTTCACGGCCACACACTGTTTCTTCGAATGAGACATTGCAAAAAGCAAGAAATGATTTTGAAGCGCTTGGGGAAAATATTTTCACCATGCCGCTAGAACTTTGGCATGACAACACCGGTTGGCAAACTGACTCCGAATATATCCAGTGCTTTAGGGAAGTGGTGCCGCTAGGTGCTGCTATCGGCGGAAGCTGGTACTACGAGCGGCCCGCCCTTTAGAAATTTATTCCGGTTACTTTTGGGTCCCCCCTTGTATACCTGTTTTCACCTTAAGAACCACAGTAAAAAAAGTCCAGCTCCTCACCGAGCATCACTAATTAGTAATTTGCCCCTTTATGTGGAGAATTCAAATATATGGAGGTGCACGTGAGATTAGCAGTGATTCCACTTTTGCACCAAATGCGCCCATTTGTGCCAAAGGCAATTTCCCGCGCCATCCTAATAAAAACCATGCCACAATGCGGCGGCAACTTGCGCCACCTATTATAGCCACACGCAACCTGAGCTGCGGCAAACTGAAGGACACCTAGCGGCTGTTCTGTCAACCGGTGCAAGCGCTTCTTCCTGTGGCAAGCGCAAGCTTTTCCGAGAACATGACAAAGCTGGCAAGCTTAAAAAAACTAAAGCAAAGCAAAAAAATTTACAACAACAACAAAATTTTGCGCTGAAACGAATTTGTAGTTGGCGTCCGCGGGAGCTGCTGCTGGTCACGTGGTAGACGTGTGCGTCCTAGTGTCACTGGTACGTCCCTGTCGGCGCAAGTTACGCCGGAGCCGTTCAGCGCCGCTGCTGAAGACTCCAGAACCCCCCCCGCCGTCGCCGCACACTTAGTTTTTGTTGCACTTGAAACGAAGATTAATAAGCAACTTTCAGAAACCGAAGGAAGCTCCCGAAAAAGCGCAAGCACCACGTGACCATAGCGGCCACTTTTCCACGGACGCCAACTACAAATTCATTTCGCGCCGTAAATATAGTTTCATAGTAAATTCGTTTTACGACATTCTTTTTCCATCTAGACTGTTAAAAAAAAAGATTCATTTTTTCTTTTGCTTGTGTTTTTTAAGTTTAAGGGATGGGTTGCATCAACAGTTTTGTCAACTTTAATATAAGGAATATCTGTTTAGTAATTTCTGATTGAATTTCTACGAAAGACAAAATTTTCGTAGGTGAGCCTGTGGAGACCTACATTACAAAATAAGTTTACTGTCTACAAAAAAAAAAAGCTTTGTAGGAAATTTTTAAATTTTAAAGTTCTCTTAAAGGCCGACGACCAGATACGAGATTCTGCAAGGCAGAAGATCCTCCTCACCCTCTGGGAGGAGGAAACAGGCAATGGTGGACAAGGTAGAAGAGGGAAGAGGAGGAAGTGGGAGAAAAGTGGAAAGTGCGAACTGGTCATCGGTCTTTAAGTAAATTTAAGTTATCAAGAAGTACACGTTTCAAATGCCAAAAGCATCGCTTTTTCCTCCGACAACCAAATCTTGAACAAAAGGTTAGGGCGCAAACAAGCTCCCGAGACTGGGAGGGAGAAGGGATGGACAAACACAAAGTCTCAAACACATCTGAAATTTCTTCGACAGAAACAGCTTGTAAAGGCGGCAAAGTTTGCATCTTGCAAACTTCGTTTTTGCCTTTTCGTTGTCAAATAAATTTCAGCTGTGTTTGAGACTTTGTATTTGTCCGTCCCTTCTCCTCCCAGTCTCGGGGTTTTCAGTCAAATGTTTAACCAAATCTTGTAAGAACTACTATGCACGACTTTTGAACAATGCGCATAACTTCCTTTTTCTCGAGATGAGAACGAGTATAGCAGTTCAAACCCTTTGAATTGTAATCCCTTTGAATTGTCAAATAAAGCAATTTGGCATTTTCTTTCATCCCACCTACGTCAGAATTCGATGCACGAACCGTTGCAAGAAAATGGTCAGTTTTTTTCGGTCCATCAGCCTGAAAACTCAAGTGTCTCTGAAATTGAAAAGATAGTGCATGCGTACAAGAAAAGGAGTCACGCAGACAAGACTTTGGTAATGGTAAATCGGGCCGAGGATTTTTAATTTTTAAAAATATAGAACATTGCAAAAAAGATACAATCTGTACAACAAAAAACAGTAGCAGACCTGAGCGCACAACAACCCCATTTGTACCTCTCGCATGTGCGCACGCCCGCAGAGAGGCGCATCTCATGTGCTTTCTTTTTTTCTCTCGTTTCCAAAGTAGCATCGCACATACACACATACACGTGAGGAGAGGAAACCAAAAACAAGAATTTGCACAAAGTCCATAACAAACATAACTTATTCCCATCTCTGCTCTCCCACTGTCCATTCTCTCTCGCCTGCGACCCCTCTCGCCTCTCTCTCTCTCTCATAAGTATAAACATTGTCGACTATTTACAAGCTTTGTTAGTAACGCCGTGGTAATAATAATAGTATAGTTGCTCTGTGTTCTCTCTCTCTGCACGTCGGTTGCGCGTGATTATGAAAAATAACGGGACACCGCTCCAGTATTTTCCCACTCGCTCCCGTTCGGCGGTTGCGAGTGGCGGTAGGGGAGGCTCGAAAATAACTCTGGCCACGTGCACGCAGCACTTCTCTCTAAAGGCTTAAATCTGCGTAGACAATGATTCGACGGGTTTCGCTCAGAAAATACCGGAGAAGGACACATGCGCTCGCCAAAAGTACAGACACAAAGAAGGGTCGGGGAAGGTGGGCATAAACACGGCCTGCGACGACTCGACACCGCTCCCTAGACGAAAAAGATCACCCATGCGACTTCCGCATCACGTCCGGCACCTTTGGAAAAAGCGGCGGTTTCCCGCCGATTCCGCAGTCAAGTTCGGCCTCATTTACGCAGCAGCTAGACTACACGGGGAGGTCTGGACACAAAAGACACGGGAGGCAGTTTTGAGATGCAGCACGAAATAAATTAGGAGCCAGGACGACTGGCACGACTCAAGAGACGAGGTAGACAAGGGAGGGGGAGGGGCACAAAAGCGCGTCGTGGCGGCCAAGAAGGTTCTCACGAGACATGACACGTAGCAAACGGGCAGAGCTACCCTCGGGAACAATAACAATGGGAACGGTCGCGAGTGGGGGGGGGGGAAACAAAAGGGGAGAAATCACAGCAGTAGCCATCATCGAGGTGTTCACAAAAACGTGGGGACGTTGGCCCCTCCCTAACGAAGAAGCACCTAAGGAACGCGGGGGAAAATAGAAAAATGGGAGCGAGCACACCAACAACCGCTACCGGACACAGTACGGGAGGGAGGTGGCAACGAAGCTGCAAGAGTTACGCAAGGACAGTCACAATCCTTCCTAACCACGCTATCGGGGTACCATTCTTCTCTCCCCGAAAAAGTAAGTGTACAAAAGCGTTACCCTGAGGCCAAGCCAAAATGTCCGCCAGCCCAACCCATACCCACAGAGGGCAACGACGACACGGTAGGGTGACGACGACACGGAGATGTAAGGAAACTGTCTTTTGGGAAATGTTGCTGGTTTCCAGGCGTTCACTAAAGGGAGACTGGGAAAGCGTCGATTGTCTAGCAGGGGGAGGAAATGTCACGAAACCAAAGGACTGCGCTAAGATTCTGCCACATCTCGTCTACTGTTGCACTCGTCGATACTGCACTCTTGCCCGTACAAACGTGGTGCCACCTGAAACCGTTCCTTTGCAGCCCCCGCGACCCCAGCGAATATTTCCAGTTTTCAAGGCTTCGTCCCACCAGACCAACTGATGGCAACTCCGCCTGCATACAGACTTCAACATCACCACCCGTTGACAAACATGCTCATATTCAACGACGGTGGACGCCGCCAAACTATAGCGGGGTTCGCCAACGGGGAGGTTCCATTGTGCATGCAGGCAAAGTTGGCAGACCAGTTACCGCAGCGAGAATAGACCGTTGATCTTGCCCCTGCCTTTGAATGTCACATTCGATGGACACTACCGTCCACAAAGTTTTCTAGCAATTGTTACGCAACTGTGTCGAACCAAAAACTGCGCTCCAATCGTCGTCCAAGTCTACTCTCCTCGATGACTTTCCCTTTTCATCCTTTTCTGGTGGAGGACAAGCTGCGACACGCTCACAAAGAACTAGTACTTAGACTCTTACAAAATCAAAATGGCAGCAGCTGTATACAAGAGACAGTGACAGTAGCTACGGTGGCAGCTCCGAAATGGCAGCAGAAGATTCTGGCCTCGAGGGGAAGATCTTTCCTCTTTCCTCTCTCTATTATTGGTGGACGGAAACACAGTGTGGGGGCTCGCGACGCGCCCGTCCCCCAGGCGAGGGAGCCACGCTGCTAAGGCCGGATATCGTCTCTTAAGAGAAAGAATCCTTTTTGAGCTTTCAGATAGGTTTTCCTGTCGTGCCATAGTGTGCATCTGAAGGATCTGGCTTTAGCTTTAGCACCATAGGTCCATCCGCAAAAATAGAGCTTCGCTATGTTTGGTCAAGGCACGGGGTACCGTCCAGTTCTCTCTGCAGTGGCCCAGAAACTGCGGCTTCCACACGTCCGGGGACGAGGCGCTCCAGTCCTCCTCTTCATCACAGTCACGGCTCTCGCCGCGGGCAGAACACACAAAAAAAGAAACCATCCGCAAGCTTGTTGCAGCGGAAAAACCAGAAAACAAGTGGTTCCTGTCGTTTGTGGCCGCACAATTTTGGCAGATATCTGCAACGCTAAACGGCCTTGCGAGCGGAAGAAATCGGAACGCTGGGTTGACGATTTCTCCAGCTAGGATGGCTACCTGTCGGAAACCTGCTCCACGGACTGAAGATGCAACTTTGAAATGTGGAGAGAGTTTCGGGATCGTTGTCGGAGGTCTCCGAAAGCCTAAAACAGCCTCCAACCAAGCAGTCGTTTGTCGAGTCAGCATAGTAATTCGTACAAACTTAAGACGACTATAGCCACGCCAAACATGCAGGAACACAGGTTCGCCGGCAACGAAAGCAAGGAGAGTGACGGGCTAGGGAAAGAGGCGCCACGAAGGACGAAAGGGGCTTGGAAACCAGCAACATTTCCACGGCGCGCTTTGAGGAAGGACACTCATCTGTTATCTCTCACTACAGAAAAACGAGGCATCCTTGGCTCTGGTTAGTAAGGAAACTCGCAGCAAAGAACATAGCGCCCTTGGCCACGACAGTGTGTGCATCGATGTATCTCCATGTTTCAATATATTCTTATGAATAGTATATGAATATTTATATATAGGTGTGGGCCCTCTTGAATCTGCGACTGGCGTCCCAGCCGCCTCACCTTGTTTCTCATTACGTCCTCTCGCCGGTGTCCTTTGCGTTTTTCTTAGCCCGGAAAGGCTTGGGGGACTTCAAAGCCTAGCAATAAATATCCCTCGCAAGCGGTATAAAAGCCGCGAAAAAGAAGAACAAACAAAAAGATGCGACACATACCCTACCTGCGTGGAATTCACCAACAAAATATGCCCACACTGTGCATTTCACAATTTTTCGAAAACAGCCTCTAAAACGTAAAAACCCTCAAAGAAACAAATAGGATGTCGGCTCTTAAAATAATGAGCAATCGTCGGAGCAGGGGCGGCAAGATCCAAGCTACCTGTCCTTTTTTTTTTTTTCTCTTTTAAAAGGGGCGAATTTCAACTAAGAATACCGTGTTCCCAGATGCACGAATCGCGCTATGATCGCTGCAGAGATCATGAAACTCTTATGAAAATCAGGTACACGGGTATGTAGCAGAGCGTGAACAAAAAAGTGTGCGGCTTATAGAAACGAAGGGTTCGTAATGGGTGGTGGGAAGCAGCGAGTCGATGACGGCGTTAGACCTAAACTTTGTCTTTTTCTGTTTCTTATTCTTTAAGGTTTTTCATTTCCCATTGCTGTCGGAGTAAACAAGACTTGGATCCTTCCCGCCCGCGCTTAAAAATCGACAATGAAAGCCAGCCGGTGATAAAACATCCTGCGGGTGACTCAAACACGCCGAGAGGTCAATTGGTGTCCGCAAGGATGGCAGCGACCCGACCCTTGTTTGGTGGGAGAGAACATGGTAGTCGTCAAAGCAGAAATTAGTACTCTACTACACTCATGACAGTGTGAAGCACATGCTCATGTCGAGAAGTTCCCAGTCAATAGAATTTTTCAGAGCTAAAAGAGTACTAAACACTAAAAAAAACACTCAGTTTTCTTTGTTTTATACAGTTTTCACAGCACTGCTGCCTACCTTGCTTCTCGTTTGCGGCATGGCCTGCCGGAAAACACATTGCGCTTTTTCCCGTCGTTTCCCCGCTCACAACATCCCTTCCAAACACCTTAAATCGAGCGGGAAAAAAAAGAAGCACCAGTGATGTTGCATGTGATGTCCGCGCTACGTTCCTTCGCTTTTCCGTTGGTACGTGGCTCTCGCTGCCCCACTTTTCCTGTCCCTTTGAGATTCAGTCACGAAGACGGGAGGGCGGAGAAGTCCAGACGGTCCGCGGAAGCCGAGACTTCCGGGGTTTGGCCGAAGCACGCTGCCGCCGCTTGCAACGCTCGCGCACAGAACACGCACACGCAGGTCCCACTTGCTCCGTTGCCGGCAACGTCCAAGTCGACGCCATCGCTGTTTGCGCATTTCTAGTCCATTTTCGTTTCATCGGTTTTTGTTTTCTGAGATCGGAAAGTGCTTCCTACGCAAACAGATGCCTCTGGTGGGTTAATTGGCTTTCTTTCGCTTGTGTGGGCCCCCCTCCTCTTACGCCAGTCCTTTTCACCGGTAACAAACTTTGACCACTGAGACGCTCTCTCTCTCTCGTCCCCTTCGCAGGCATGGCCGACGCTGCTGCGGTGCGTCCCACTGTCACACGCGATTATGTACACAGGCACACGCCTCGATGTGAAACGACGCAGACGGGACGAGGCATGCCCTCTCTGATGGGCAGAAGCCGACGAAACAGATACGGACACATCGGGGGAGGAGGGAGGGAGAACAGTAGAGCCAACGATGATGAAAGAAAACAAAAACAAACAAGACGGGAGAGTCATTTGTACAGTCATTGTCCAAGTGTTGTGCGTTTTCTCACTCGTAAGCAAGCCCCTGTCGCGCAGGCCGCAGAACGCTGCCCGACGACGTGCAGTCGCGTCACCGGCAGCTGCCTTCGCTTACAAAGGTGGCAGGGAGTGAGGCGGGATGTGCGGGCACAGCAAGATAAAAAACAAAAACATCCTTGCGATTTTCTTTACAACGTGCGTTTCCGGGCACGGCGCCCAATCCCCTCGCTGGCTACGGCAGCCCAATCACATAGAACTTCGTCCCAAAATCGTTCTCGCCGTCTGCCCCCCCCGGAAACGCCAAGAATCGCATTGAGAACTTGCCCATTGTTCGAGTCAGCAAAAACGTAAAAGGAAGCGAGAGACTTATGTTATTTCTTTTTTCTTAGAGATAGTCCTACCTAAATGAAGGATGATGCGATGCATGAAATGATAAAAAGCCCTCGGTGTAAAAACTTTCCCAATCCAAAGTATATAAAAAAAGAAGAAAAAAGATTGACGGCACGACGCGATACCCAAACTCTTCCCTTACTTTGTCTACATTTTTTAAGGCACTTGAACGAAGAGCTTCCCCAGTTTAAAAAGAAAAAAAGGTTGTAGCAACGGGACCAAGAGAATGGAGTTGACAAGAAGTCCGATAAAATTGTGCTGCGAGACAATGGCTCGTCGCTTCGGCCTCTCTAAAACCTAGAGTGGAGCGACCAAAAGTCACCCCGAGAGAGCAACCCGTGAAGGTGGGCAGTCAGACAGCGGCAGTCGACGATCTAACCTCTCCGACCCGGGAGGTTGAAAAACAACTCTAAAACAACAAGCATGGAATGAATGCACCTCTGTGGCAGCGGCCCGAGTCGACTGATCGCGCTTCACCCGACCGGGCAGAGGAAATCCCATCTCCTCTCCCTGCCACCTTGCCCTTTCCTTTTCGATCCTTCCACGATTCGTCGTGTGACACTCCAAAATGCCCCTCTGGAGGTTGTTTCTGTGTTGGGTATTCTTTTTTTTTCACGGCACAATTAACTTAAAAAACACGATGTAAGAGAGAAAAAAACATGAAGTTGGGTGGTTGGGGGTTTGTTGTGGATGGCGGCGCCGATCGTTTGTCGTATCTCACTGCAACGGCGGACACGCGAGACGCAGCACCGACCGTAGTCGTCGCCGCCACTCGTCGGTTCCCCTCTTCTTTCGTCGTCGTTTCGAACCCTTCTCTCCCCAGGAAACCAACGTTGGCCGATTCGACTTCGACCACACCTGGCCGCCGGCATCGCGCCGGGCGAGACGCGAAAGTTCTGATCTCGCCATGAGTCCGGAGGCAGACGACGACGCGAGCCAGCCGCGCGGCGTCGGAAGGGAGCTGCCATTTGTGCGCTGGGACGCACCGGGACGCTCACTCCTGGATGTCCCAGATCTCTGCGAGGAAAGGGGGCAGCTTCTTGTTCTGCACCTTGAGGGAGAAGCACATCTCGGCGTTCATGTTGCCCAGGGTGCGCAGCTCCGTCAGGATGGACAGCAGCCGGGCAAAGTAGTTCTTGCCCGGCGGCCGGTGGTTCTCAGAGTACATGCGCAGCGTGTCGATGTAGTACTCCTGGATCCGCTCCACCTTGTGTGGGTCCACCAGGCAGGGGCGCTCTGCAAGACGACGAAACCACCCACATTAAACGAACGGCTGCGTGAAGTTCCAGCAACCTCTCGAACACGTCAGCCAAGCTTGAGTGCATTCTATGAGCTTCCTGGTACAAACAAAACACGAGCAGCGGAGCATGTGGTCTTTGATACATGCTGGGCTACCAGAGGCCCCTATAGCTAGAAATGCAGTGAGAAGGACGGGGCCATAGGTCGAGCCTTCTTTCAAAGGCCCAGCCTCCGGCAAGTGCGCGTCGCTTTTCGACATGCTTTGGCTGCGGATGCACGCTTAGCGCTTGTGCGATGCAAAAATGTTATCGAAAGTAGGAAACTCTTGCTGGAGGTGACTGAAACTCCTCCCCGACAGCGACTGGAGGTTATAAAATGGCAGAGTGGAGAATGCGAAGGTGTGCATCTACTCCAATCTGCACACTCTCTACTCCATAATTTGATTGGTTCCTGGGGCCTCTGGGCAGCGCAACACTTATCAAAGGCCATATGTTCTGCAGTTTGCCTTTCATTCCTGCCCGATAGTACACAGCACAACACTGCTAGCGTAAAAAAAGTCACCTTCATTTTTTTTTTTCTTTTTTTTAAATTTTAGGATTGTTTAAAAATTTACTAGTGTAGGGGAAAGTAGTCATTTGAGGCACTAACTTAAGCAACAGACGTAAAGTGTGAAAATTCACCGATTTAATGTTCACGCTAACAGTGTCGTGCATTGTGCATCGCTTCCTGCAACTTTGCCGAACTGCCAACCAGGGCCAAGAAACTCTTTCACAAAGCTCTCGTTGGAAGCTTGTTGGAACAATACTTGATTCACTTCCATTTTGGATAATCGTGACACATGCCTAGGTAGTTACTACATCCAAGCAGATGGGCAGAATTTTGATTTCTAAGGGTGGGCCGATTTTAAAGAAAACAGCATCGCTCTATACTCAGCTACAATGCCAATGAAGTATATGGTCCATCCCTAGTGTTGGAGGTTAGGATACACTGTGTAGTTTGGCGAGGAAGTGTTTTTGAATCTGTGAAGGGGATACGGACGTGTATATAAGGCGACTTTTGTCGAATAAACTTCAAAGCTGCATTTAAGACTTTGTTGTTCTATCATTTTTTTTTTATTCCTTTGTCTCAGGTTCACAATGGATGTCACTTACCCGCTTGCTTGCATTTTTTTCCCTATATGTAGGGTTCTGCGTTTTCGGTTTTATTTTTTAAAGTTCGGCATACTTTTTTCGGTGCTTATTTTAAAATTCCATTTCGTTTTTTTTCGGTGTATATCTATCCTCAAAAAAGTTTACCTGTTTTTTTCGGTGAATATGAAAGAAACACCATCGGACACCGGATCAGATGATCCTTGTAGCTGTGATATTTGTGATCACTCAAAGAATAACGACAGATATATACATACGTGGTCTTCGCTACTTCCGTCAGGACACACCTCAAAATCGCGGAATTCGTGGGCATAATCTTCAGCGTGCTTCTTTTCCCTTCCCATTCTGACGACGTGACCGTCTGAGGTGATGACCGTACAAAACCCAGCGGAATGGAAAAAAAAAAAAATCCATTGTATATATTCTCAATTACAGGGAAGTTTGAAAGAGGGTGTTAAGAAAGGTATTAATGGCTTTCATCGATGTCGTCTGAAGTGCATGAAGCAAAAAACCTTATCCTAGCTCACATCCGAACTTTTTTTTTTAGGACCGGGAATTTGACACATTAAGCCCTATCACAGAAAGGACACAGATGTCCCGCGAAGGGCAATCAGAGACCTCTTTTGTTGCATGTTGAACCTTGAAAGAGGGCAATCACGAAGACGTTACACAATGTCGAACCTTGCAAAGCCCTCTCTCTCTCTCTCTACCCCCTTCCCCCCCACCCAACTCGACGCGGCCCTGAAAAACTGACCTTTTTTGGTTAAAACTGAATTTTAGAAAACGGATTAGACGTATCTTTATCGGTTTTAATCGGTTTGAACCGAAAACGCCGAACCTACAAACTGACCTTTTTCGGTTAAAACCGAATTTCCGAAAATAGATTCGGCGTACTTTTATCGGTTTAAACCGAAAACTCCGAACCCTACCTATATGCAATTGTCAACTGTCTCACCGCAAAGTCACACTATAAACTGAAATCATTTTTCTACTTTTACTGTCTGTGCAACATTTCATACGATCCGAAAAAGATGCGATGAATCATCGTCAACAGTCAAGAGTCCAAGCTGCAACAGCTGCCAAAAAGCACCAGGTGAAATTTTTGTGTTTTCGGCTCACTGCTCGTCGCAGTGGCTCATGGTGACAGGGGCTGAAACTATGGTGCCGGAACAGATCTCCGCCTGGCGTGTTTACCGCGCCGCCGGAATGAAGCCGTCTTCCAACTCACCGGAGAAGATGACGATGGCGGTGAGCAGGGCATACTCTGCGTTGTCGACCCGCAGCTGGCACATCTTGCGGCAAAAGCGGAACAGGGCGTCCGCAGAGTCCCCACGCTGGCGCTGCGGTAGTTGTCCCTCGTGTACGGCTGGTTGTTGGCAAACACGATCGAGTCCGTCTTGACGTCATACTTGCGGGCACCCCTCAGCATCATCACCTCGCTCGAACACGCCTGCGCCACGAGGAAAGGAGGGTCGGCATGGTGACAGGGTGCGCTGCCACCAACGCCACTTCCCGATTTCCCCTTCGGGGACAAAGGGAAGCTGGGCTCCTGAACCGAGACCCTAGTCCAGAGGACTGATTTTGGTCACCGTATGAGCGAGCCAAGCTATCATTGGCGGACGACTCGTCTCCTAATGCGAGTAAACAAAGGAGGCTCATCTGCTACAAGGTGTCGTTCGTGGACGGAAATTAAACGAGAAAGCAGCTAGCGTCATCTGCTAACGGAATCGAAGAGGAAAGAAAGTGGACTGCCTGCTACGAATTGAGTCCCGCAAACACAAGATCGAAAGCCAGCTTAAAAATGGCTGTCCGCTACTGCACAAAGAAAGCAACTGACAATCCACGTTTCCTCTGCAAATCTCAGGAAGTTTTGTTGCCTTACACGTGCTGAAGTCCAGAGATGGATAAAGAAACGCTTAGTACGAGCACGCAAGCGGCCACGAGACCTCTCTCACCATCCTGGTGCAAGTCAAAGGTTCTCACCAAAATACTACTCGCGCACGAATGCAAAAATTTCTCTGGTCGACAATGCTCATACAGAATAAAGCTGGGACATCTTGTTTAATCGGGAGCCAAGGAAGCTCTTGCTCTCACTAGGGGCCCAAATAGGACTTCAGGTGGCAACAAGGGGCGAGATTCCCTACAGACCCCGAAACGTGGATGCGGCCGAGGACGCAGGCCTACCTTGAGCAGCGTGATCTGATCTTCCCGGGCGAGGGTGTCGAATCCTGGGACTCGTTTGGAGAACTCGACAATGAGCTGCACTGTCAGGATGGTGATCTCCGTGATGTGCTGAAACCTCCGCTGGTTGTCCTCTTCACTGTCGCCCAGCGGGAAGGGCTGCACACAGGGGAGGGGTGGTTAGAGACACGAGCAACGCTCCAGATCACTGTGCTCATTTAACAAGATCGCCCCAAGGAAATCTAAGAAGCGCAGTAGAGAAGTCAGTTTTTAGGCTCATTTAAACCCCAGAACGAGCCCCATGTGGCTGCATTCGTATGCACCAAAATCAGTAGCTTTTACTGAAATCTGCTGAACTACGCAAATAACTAGAATTTCGTTCAGATACACTAGATGCCATCTACACACCACACTTTTCCCATGCTAGTCCAATTGTCCAAAAGAATCCTCGGAATTACTATAGTTTGGTACAACCCAAGAAGGTGGGGCGAGGGTAGGACGGGCCGGGGAGGGGAAGCTGACGGAACGCTAAAGAGAGAAGGTTTTCCCTCTCTTCTCCATCGTTCCATCTGCTTCCTTCTACCCGGCCCGTCTTACCCTTGCCCTACCTTCTTGAGCTGCAACGGAGTACAGTGATGGAAGGAAGTAGAATAAAAGAAAAAGACTCCAAAGGGAAGTACGACGTATCCAAATGCGACCTTGACATCTGAATTAATGTCACTTCTTAATCCTGGCTTATCAGAACAGCTCAAATGATTGGAGAGGCCATCCATCAACACCAAAACAAGAGGGATGACACCAAAGATAAAGCCCCCATTAAACAAAAATATCAAACATAAGGCGATATTCAATGACAATGTCAAAAATATAGTCATATTCAACAACAAGGTCGGATAAAGTCAAATCGATGACACGGTCAAAGATGTAGTCATATTCAATGACACTGTCAAAGATATAAAGCCACATTGAATGACATAGTCAAAGATGTAAAGCCATATTCAATGACAATATCAAAGATAAAACCATATTCAATGTCAAAGATAAAACCATACTCAATGACACTGTCAAAGCTAGAGCCATGTTCAATGACGCTGTTCAAGATAAGGCCACTGGAGATCCTGCACGGGAGGAAGAAGGGAGGCCTCTCACCGTGGTCTTCTTCATGTCTTCCTCGGAGGGGGACTCAAACTCCTGCTGGTAGTAGACTAGCTTGTTGATGAGGTCCTCCTGGGACGATGAGAGGGGCTTCACCCCGGGGCTGAGCACAAGGGGCTTCTTGTCCTCGGGCTCCATAAGCTGCACCACGCTGCTGCCCCCTCCGCTGAGATTGTTGCTGCTGCTGCTGTTGCTGTTGCCCAGTGGCATGCCGCCCCCCATCCCCGACGGTGGGGGGACCCGGGAGGGCCCCATCGAGGTGGCGGGGCTCTCCCGCGTCGTGCTGTTGGGCCGGTCCTTGTCCTTCTGGTGCTTCTTGGACTCCCGCTTGATGGCACACTGGTACTCGGGCACCACGCCTGCACGGTCGACGGGGCATCAGCCACGCCGCGCGGAGGAGCACCTGACTATGCTCGGTGGGCCTAGATTTCAGCGTTTCCAACTGCTCGATCGGGGTTACATGGTTTGTGTGCCACGTTTGAAATATAAGGTGCAAGAAGGAGAAAAAAAGTTGATTGTCCGCAAACGTTTCTTAACTTTGCTAGGCCTCTCCTCCCACCACCCTCCTTGCCAATTGATCACACCAGCATGCGCACGCGCACCCAATTTGCGCAAGAGGCGTCCGCCGTAAATGCTCTCCACGGTTTAAGTTGCCCTCTCTCTTTAATCGAGGCTCTCTAACTATGCTCAGTTTCACTTTATGTGCGAAAGTAGCTAAAGCTGCAAGAGCAAACTCTGAGCTTTCAACGTTGGTGACGATCGCACGCGCTCGTGCAGTGCAAGCGTGTTTGGGGCAACGTGCTTGTGGTTTCGGCTTTGCCTGCACATAAAGCGAAACAAACTATCATAATTTTGATGATAGTGTTTCGGCTGCGAGAGAAACATAAGAAAAAAAAATCGCTCATTTGTGCTCATTTTTTTTTAAACACTTAAGACTTTATGCAGCCACCTCTCATGACGCGTGCTGCTTGTGTTACGGACGTGCGTAGATGTTTTGTGCACTATTCTACCTTGGAGAAAACCAATTTATAAATGGTGATTTAAAAAGCGCAAATGACCAAGAAGAGAAGAAGGGGCAGGACAGAGAAAACAAGGCTGTATGTAAGAGAGAAGAGACAGAAAGAGCAGCTGTCTTAATCCATCGTTTGCTATGCGTAGCATGCTCTGTCATTACCGCTTTCAGCCTTGCCTTTTTCTCCTGCAAGTCACAGTATTGCTTCGCCACCTGACAAAGATCATGCTCAAGTCCCTAATTCGATCTACTTCAATCGTCTTTTTCTTGGGGAGGAGAATTTAGTAAGTATGGTGACTCCTTCCTCGTTATTCTCGCGCACCACCAATGTGTTCAAGAATGATGCCAGCTATGGAAGCCTTCTGTGACCAGCGAGGCAATGGAGGGTCGCAACTCACACTCTGGCCGCATTCCGACGCTGAGGCACTTCTTGAGGCGGCACTCCTGACACTTGCGCCGCATGTACATGTCGATGTCGCAGTTATTGCCATACTTGCACTGGTAGACAGCATTCTTGGTGATGCTTCGCCGGAAAAACCCTGGGGCACAGAGAAGACACCAACACGAACAATTATACCACGCTGTGTTAAGGCAGTGACAGGAAACCAAGAACCACCACAGGAAAGCAAGCAGTATTCGAGCAGACAGTGCTGGACAGACGCTGAAATCATCTCACCACTGACTCAACAGTTTTTGGAGGTTACATATTTCTTCCATTTAAACCACTGTCCCTCAATTTCAATCGTGAGAAAATTCTGAGAATGTGCATTTTCATCAGAACACTAACATGATAGCAAACAAGGTGAAAACAGAGCAGCAAAGCAACCTTGTTCTCCCTATTTGGTTCCTGTCTGTAAGTGCAGTGAGTACGCACCAACTCAAGCCAGTACCTCACGCTCAAGCAGTGACAGTCAGGATCCTGATCACTGCCAAAAGAAGATGTATGATATGACACTTGGCAACGAAATCATTAAAAAAATGTTGTTAATAGTCTGCTTATTTCTTATCTCTGCTCGTCACACGAAAGAAAGCTAGCCATCCAGGCAGTGCATAAGAGAACATGTAGCGACGGATGTCACTGGGACAGAGACGAGGCCATTGAGTTTGTTTCGGCTCCCACTCTGGGCAGGAGTGCACATCCCCAATTCTCGCCAGGTGACACTGACCAAAAGCACAAAGGGCGAGGGAAGAGCAGCTACCTTTGCAACCTTCGCAGGTGAGGGCATTGTAATGGTAGCCAGAGGCTCTGTCTCCGCAGACGAGGCAGAGTTCCTCCTGTTGTCTCGGTGCTGGACCTTTCTTCTTTTTGGGGTCTCCGAAGCTGTCCGCATAGTAGCCATTCATGCCACCACTGCTCGGGCTCATTTCCTCTTTGCCTGCAACGGGAACAAGACAGACGCATAAGACACTTCTCTTCTAGATGGAACACCACATTGCTTGCCAAATGACCCAGACATATCCGTGAGCAACTTTCAGCTAACGGTTTGCCCAAACATGTGGCAAATGGTAGGGTTTTTTTACGTGTGCAATGGATGCTGTTATTAAATGCAGACAAAAATGTGTTATCGGTAAACTGTGTTACCGATCAATGACACAGCAGGAAACAGCAGTATGTGACCAAATGCAAAGATAAGTTTATTATGAAAAAGTTTTGGCCAGCTACAACCCAACAAAATTCTAAGCCAAGATTGTTTACAGAAGCACCTACATAGGAGTTTCCCAAAAACATCTATGAACGACCCAGTTTTTTTGTTTCTTCTAAATATTAGACACAGCATACTGCTGTTCAGACTTTAATACATGCAGATTTTTTTATTTTAACATTTGCGGCGTTATGTGGAATCATTTCTTGTTCTCAATTACAATGTGACTGAACATGTAAAAGCATTACTGATAGCTAGTTGAAGGGTAAAAGTGATATTGTTGTGACAAGCTTTTTTATTATTTTGATTCCAGCATTGTTACTTAGGACATCTGTCACCATGCTACGGGTATTTATATTTTATGCCACCATTCTTCACTTAACTGAGTATGCAGTGTTACTCAGGTTTTGTTGGTTCAACTGCATCCCTTTATATATGTTGTTCTGTTTTCCAACTTTGTATCTCCACATCTGCAGGAGGCTCAATTAAATACCCCGCACAATTTTCTACGTCAAAATAAATATGTAATGGTCGATCACGAGAGAATATGGAACAAACAATTAAAAGGCCACATCTGCCTCATGGAACCACATGCAATGCCATGATAGGTCAAAGTGATACTTAAAGCACCGTAAACCAAGAATGTATAAGAACCGAATGCCGCTGCTGCACAGTATTGTTTCGATGTGGCAAAACCCCAGCGATCTCCCATCTGGAGCAGTTAGATAAAGGAGGGGCATGTGATCTTGACATCGTAAACCTGGCAATATTGTTATAAGCTGACCGTATGGTAAAAGTTCAAATAACAATAACAGTGGAGCAGCTGAAATGGAACCTGACCTTCACAAATAATAACTGTCAACTCCATGTGCAACAGTGTGGGACATGTTCTTCTGCTCAGTTTCCTTGTTAATCTATTTATCACTTTCACCTCGCAACGCGTGAACTCTCCTCGAAAACAAAGGCTGCTTCGCCCAGTGCTGGCCTTAACCTTTTAGAATGCTAGATCCTTGTGATGACAGGCCCAAGAAAAGGCACATATAGAAATTCTCAAAGGGGAAAGATGGCTGGTGAGTCAGTTGGATGGTAAACAAAAGAGTGCAAACGAAAGCCAGAGGAGCTGCACAGCAAGAGGTTGCCTCACACATAGAAATGTCGAACCTTCCCTGATGTGGACATTCTGAATGTCGACTCGTTCCTTTCAGCACGATGACAAATGTCTTTTGCTAACATTTATTAATGACAGATAATGCTAAAGCTCAAAAAAAAAAAAAAAGGATTGGTAGCAGGATGTCATTTACACGTCTTTGGGCAGTGTTTGTTGCTACAGTGGGGACGAGGTCCTGATCAACAATAAAAAAATCAGCAGAACCCATCCTTTGGGAATGATTATCTACGTTAATGCGAATAGCATCAAACGGTGCGGAGTTATGCGCGTTCGTCAGGTGGCCGGCACACTCTAGATACGCCAGCCCACTCTTGAGGCGATTCTAAATTTGTTGACACTTTCACAGCCCTGCGCACGATCTCCGCAGCCCAGCACGTGCGTTTGTGTCACTTAGGAAGGCGAGCAAAGCACGCGCCATACGCACAAACACTCAAAATGGTACCGACCAGACTTTCTGGCGTCTCAGCTAGTCTCAAACAACGGTACTCTAAACGGTTGTTTATATCTTTACCATAGGACGCGCTTTACAGCGCTGTCACAGCTACGGTGCGCGCGCGTTCCATGCACGAGGGCTCATTCCGCTCTCGTGAGGCTGAGCACAGCCGCTACATCACCCTCTCCCGAGCGCGGGAGAGGGTGAGCTAGCGGCCGTGCTCAGCCTCACGAGAGCGGAATGAGCCCTCGTGCATGGAACGCGCGCACACCGGTAGCTGTGACAGCGCTGTAAAGCGCGTCCTATGGCAAAGATATAAACAACCGTTTAGAGTGCGTTGAATGACTGCCTTCATAGCTCTGTGGTTAGCGCGTCTGCCTGCTGATCAAAGGGTCAACGGTTCGAATCCCAGCCGGCGCCGGTCTTTTTTATTTATTTATCGACCCGCGGCGTAAGAGGTTAGATAGCCAGATAGATAGATAGATAGATAGATACATAGACGAAAAGTGCGTGAAGTATCCAAAGAATGCTATTCGCATTAATATTCGCATTAAAACACAAAATAGAGTTGCGAGTTCAGCGAGGTGTGTATGTTGTGTTTTATTTGTGTGTATTGATGATCGGTAAGAGAAATTTCATTGCGAGTGGACATCCAAACTGTGTTAGCGGTAACTGGAGGTGTCGCAAACTTTGGTCGAACTTGAGGTTTGACTGGTTCAGCTAAGCTTCCATTTTTTAGCAAAATTTGATGAAGTTTATAGTATTAACAGTATCTCACGACTTCTACACAAATTTGTTTCTGAAAATTCAGGAACAAATAACTTACAGTTCATTCTACATTTTATTAAATGATTACCAATGTCTACACAATACACTTTTTTTTTTAATCTTAACAAATTTTTAAAAAGGCAGTGAAAGCTACATTTATGCAGTTTTCGCAGGTGAGCAGGGTTCGTACAGGATTCAAAGAAAGATATTCAAGGATATTCAAGGAATTTCAAGGCCTTGTGGGAATATTTTCAAGGACCTAACAGTAGGTTGTGACGACCTTCAGAGTCCACAACACTTCGACGTTTGTCACAAACTCTTGCGTCTTGCAAGCAGGGTTTAGGTTTGGCAACTGCGGTGGAGGCGGGACAGTGGTTTCTTCACTCGTGCCCAGAGCCAGGTAATTTTGCACCGAGCTCTTGGCTCTGATCTTCATGGTGCCGGCATGTTTCGAGCTCTTCATATGGCTCTTCAACACCGACTCGCCCATGGCGGCTACATCGAAAATTTTTCCGCACGGCTTGCATCTTGCACAATGCTGATTTGTCGTATCTGGCGTTTCCCAGCCCTTGAATTCATCACTGCAGAGCCACGCACCCTGAAACCTGCTTTTGCCGGGAATTTTCCTACGACCGACGACAAAACACGAGGCCAATGGCAGGAACAGTGCACAAAGCGTTCCTGGATCAGATTAGATTCTGGATCTGCTTCAATGTTGGCCAACCATCCAATGAACATCGGCTAAATCAAAACAAAACAAAATAACTTAGACTGAAATGAAAAAAAAGAATTGATAAACATATAAAAAATGTACAATATATACCCGAATTTGCTATTATAAATAGCCATTCACGGATTTTTAAGGTCTAGCCAAAGGATCCAGAGCTTTCAAAGGCCCTGCAAGCCAAACTTTCAAATTCAAGGGTTTTCAAGGTCTAGAAAAAAATCCAGGGTTTTCAAGGGCCTTGAAAGCCCAACTTTCTAAATTCAAGGGTTTTCAAGGGTTTCAAGGACCTGTGCGCACCCTGGGTGAGTTATACAGACAGGGGGACAGAGTATAGGGGTTAATTGCAACGACCAGATGGATAATCAAGTAAAAGCAGGGGTCGGCCACCACTGCAAAAGGTGGCCGACCCCTGCTTTAGTTGGTTTATTAATGTGAAACAATCGAGCAATATAACCAATAAATGTAGCACTCTGCCTCCACCAGGCAACTCGTTTTCGATTTTCGCGCATGCGCACAGAAGTCGAACTTCTGTCGATTTTTGTCAAACTTATCGGTAAAAGGTAGAACCTGGTCGAACTCTGATTTCGGCAGGCTCACGACATGGCGACGAGCGTTGTGCAGGGTTGCCAGGTTGGGCTATAAATAGCCCAATCCCCAGGGAACCGAAGGAACACCGTTTCCATGATTTCTCGAGTGCGGGCCGATGCGCTTGACGGATTTAGCAAGTGGTCCACTGGGCTTAGTTTCATAGTTGGCAGGAAAATCTGGTGGTTAGCTATCTGGCAATTATTGGGTTATTTCATACACGAGATTCAAACAATTTCAAAACACTTGGTTTCAAAGCCTTAAACGTGGTGTTTTTGAGCCAGGTAAGAAATAAAGGTAAATTTCAAGAGTGTAGAAAATGGAACTATCCAAATCAGAAGCGTGAGAATACAATAAGCGGGCCCTCAGTTGTATTGCTTGTGGAAACGTTATCATTTTTATACAAAATACTACAGTCTAAGGTGTGCTGTGTGTGTGTGTGTGCGTGCGTGCGTGCGTGTGTGCGTGCGTGCGTGCGTGCGTGTGCGCGCGCGCGTTTTGCGAGTCTCAATGTTGCAGTCATATACCCGTGGCTCCGCCATTGGTTCTGGAAACTAGTAATGTGTTTACCATCTTTTTCGCATTCTTTTTGTAAACACACGTATCATGTCACGTGTCAATCTTCCAAACAGATGTTTCAAATACCTCGTATGAAGATCTATCATTTGGGCTATTTTTATTGCCCAATATTTGGCCACTCTTGGGCTCGCAAAGAACATGGCGCGTTAACCTGCGAGTACCTGGCAACCTTGGCGTTGTGAGGATGCTCTAGGTGGCGCAAGCTACCGCTCCTTACAAAGGTCCTAGCCAACATCTAGCCATCCATCCGCTTTTGGCGCTGCCTGATTGATGGTAGCGGCGGTCGTACTTCAAGTGTAAAGTAGCAACCACACCGAACCGACTGGTTACGGCATCCGACGAGTGAGCGAACATACATGGGGGTTTGGTCGCCCTAAAGGGACAAAGCTAAAAACAACAGCGTTCGTCCTTGGACGCTCGGGTCACGCTGTTACACGCGCCGGCTGTTACAGCCTCGGAAAAAGTGGAAGCGACGAGAAATAATAAAAAAAGAGGAGCGAAACCGGAGTGGCCCTGACTTTCCCACCCCGAGCACAGGGCAACCGGAATGAAACGCTACATGGGTGAAGGTGAATAGGAGAGATTCAAGGGCAGCTGCAGCCCAGCCAAACGGGTGCGTGTACACGCCAGGATGGCCGCCGCAGCCAACTGGTGCCAAAACAGCGAGGCATTCTTTAGCGGGAAACGAGGTCAACGGATGGGATGTGCCGGCCGACGAAGAGAATCCCCGACGAGTCTTTCTAATGTCTGCGATGGTTCCGAGGTAATCGATATTGGATACCAATTTCAACAGAAATCGGCCACGCATGAATGTCACGTTTGGTATTGCTGGGTGCTTAGTTATGACAATAACTAGACTCAGTGGTCTAGTGGCCCTCTAACCTTCGACAGACCGCAGAGTCGCTACACGCGTATACAGCGACTCTAACCTTACGTACAGTATACGCTTTTCGAAACTCCGTCGTGCGCAGGAAAAGATCGGCACAGACACCTGCGACAATAACCTCCCGAGAATAGTCCGAGACAAAGTTTTTCAGAACGCATTGTTCGCGTCGTCCGTCGCGCGATCCGTTTTCGCAGCTGCATCTTGCCGCCTTCTCGGGACTGCCCGAATGACGCGCGGCACTCTCGACCGAACCAGACACGAACATCGCGCAAACGGCACTTCGAAACGGGGAGAACAAAAAAGTAATATAAATAAGTAAAAGGTCGCCCGGCTGCATGTGTAACAGCGAGGCGGGCCGCTGACATTAGGAAGGCGGCCGCGGGAGAGAGCTATCGCGAGTTGGGCAGACGGCGGCGCAGCGAAACCCCATCCGCAACACATAGCGGGAGAAGTCAAGGTTCACGCTAACGTGTCACGGAAACCACATAAATGTATTCTACACGAAAAGTTACTTGGTTTTCAAGGAGAACAGTGCCATTTCTGCAGCTGAAATCGAGAACATAGCAAGATCGCGGATGAAAATGTGCTACTGGGAGCCATTGTGTTGAAGGGGTTTAGTATACGGTTGGTCGAACGCCACTTCATCGAAACACGTTTTAGAGAAAGCGGAGCCTCAGTTTAGAGAAACGCCGTTTATCCAAAAGGGGACGCCGTTTAAAAAAGGCTTTACTACTTCGCGCGTGTTAACCCATCACCCCCCGCTGCGTTCACGCCGCTTGGCGGTGGCAGTCTGGGGCGGCTCATTACAAAAAATGTTAACTCACTTGTCCCATCCGTAAACGCCGCTTCGCGGCCGCCGAATTCGCTAAAAAGAGGCTCGCCGCCATTCTCCCTAAACTGGGTATAAAGGGATCCGATAAACTGGGGTCGGTAAAACGGCGTTCGTTAAAACGAGCTTCCCTAAACCGCGTGCCTCCAGTGCTGAAACTCCGAGCACGTGGCAGCAGAGGCGTCGGAGAGATATACGGGAAGACGGATTATTCGAATAAACTAACTAAATATCGTTCCTCTCTCAAAAGTAACTACCCAAGTGCGTTAATCGTGACTGCAACTCAAAAGGAACGCATTACATCGGCTCGAACCAAACGCGTATTTATTTTTTTTTGTTATTCCGAAGGTGTCATTTGTACGAAGCCGCTTCCAATATTAATCCCCGCTAATAATTCCTCTTTTTATTTTTTTTTTATTTTACAGTTTATTTGACGTCTTTCTTGTCGTGCAAATTACAGGCGCAAGCTGGGGTGAGGTTGGGTACCTTCGTCGTATACACGCTCACCTTCTACTTCGTCAAAAAAGTAACGAAAATCAGCTACTGGTTCCTGCCTTTAAAAATTAACTGGGTCGTTGCTCGGTGCCCACCGCCCTATTCGATTCACGACTGTATCTCAAGCAAAGGACACTGCGCTGCACTATCCCTGCACCGCGCAACGCTTTTTTTTTCGCCGCTAAGATTGGTTGGTTTACTGCAGCCCATCGTAATGTGAAGCGAAGTGTCCGAAGGCAAGTTTTCTTAGAGTCATTGACGACCTAAGCGGGGCGTAGCTTATTCACGCTTCGACGTTTTATCGGCCCACAATGGCTGAGGAGCGGGAAGATGCTTGTGAGTCCTTTCTTCCGCTGTCGGGCGACAATACGGCGTGCAAGCTGGTCCTCTCTTTGCGCCCCTCTCCAGATTCGCCCAAATTATTCTCTCCCATCCCCCTCCTCCTTCTCCCTCTCACGATCTCAGCCGTCATCGCGCCTCGTCCGGCGTGTTCTTTCTTTGCCCGTTGATTGGCGTGCTTCTTTTCACGTTCTGCAGCGCCAAATATGCTTTTTGGAGCACTTTCTATCCGTTTATATATATAGAGACCATCGCAATAATCGCCTTCTGGGCGCCGTCGGCTTCGTCTACTGGGCTGACGGAACGTGTTCGGAGCGTGCGTTCTCTCGCGTGCCCGAATTTCAACGCGGTACATGCGTCCGCAGCTCGGTGACCGGGCACTTTTCGCTCGAGTGATAAGCGCCGGAACCGTGTAAGTACGGAAAACGTTTCCAGAACGACGCTACAATGGCGCGTTCACACTTGCGGGTTTCGCGGGCGCGGATCCGCGCAGCCGGAAAGCGGAGCCCGGTGGCGGCGAAATCGACTGCTCTAGATTTTCCGCCAGCGACGAGTCCATTTCGCCACACGCGGCTCCATTTTTCGCCTGCGCGGATTCCGCCCGCCAATCCGCCGCACCGAGCGTAAACGCGCCGTAAAGGCTCGTTCACACTCTTGCAACCGAGTACGACCGAGAGAGACAAGACCTGTTGAAACCTCTTAAAATTTCTTAGGACGAGGGAACACACTGGCACGCTTGCGCCATCTATGCGGTGGCCCTGGAACTGCATTTCACAAGAGCGAAGGTTTTGCGAGATTTCCGAGGTCAAATGTGCGTAATACCCGTGAGAAAGACTCGTTTATAACGTTGACAAAGGTTTTCGAGCCAAGAAAGAAAGGATAATGCGCGACAGAAATAGAAAATACGCCGGACCGCCAAGTTTCCACTTATACCCAATAGATGGCGCCAGTGTGTGCTCTCGTTGTAAGAGATATTAAGAGGTTCCAAGGCGCTCGGTCCTAAGAGGTCGCAAGTATGTGAACGGGCCTTAACGCGACGCGAGCGTAGCGGTTTCGTTTATTTGCCCACGCCGATTGGCATTTCCAAGAAAGCGCGCTCTAAAACAAAAACAAACAAACAAAAAAATCCGCGCAGCAAAGCAGCTGCACTGCGTTTTCGGCGGCGAGCGAAATCGAGTGGAAAGTCGATCGCTCGAAAGTCGACATTCCTCGTGACGACAGACAGACTGAACCGACCGCGCTGCTTGCCGCCGCCGCACGGCAACCGCTCTATCAACGTCTTCCGAAAATGTGGCAGAGAGAGAGAGAGAGAGAGAGAGAGAGAGCGCGGCTGGATGGAGGAGGGACGCCGCAGAAAGGTCTCTGCCAAGGCGGCTTTTTTACCGAGCGCGTGTTGTCGGCGCCGCTCTTTTATTCTTTGTTCGGTTCCGCGAAAGAACGTGTCTATGTGTAACCTGTAGAGCGCGGCGTTACACGTACATCGACTTTCTTTCCGGCGCTTGTTCGTCGGCCACTTTTGCTCCAAGCGAACAATGTTCGGAGATACAAAGAAAAAACCATCGCAGTAAAGGCCGCTTTCATCTTTATCTATAATGGATGGATGAATCCCATTTAAATCGCGCAGTGACTCGCGCCACCTAGTTAGAGTTTTTAATATCAGCCGCGAGGTTCGCGACTCTTCAAGAAAATATATCGGGGAGAAAAATTCATTACGCGATTATATCGGCCCACGGTAACGAATGAATGGCATATCTCCCTAAATAGCGACATTTCGTGGCCGCGAAATATTTTCGAAGTTCGCACATCGCGATATATAGAGCCCACAAAGATAAAGTCGTTTACAGCATATAAAAGCGTAAAGGCTTTTTAATATCAATACTACCGAGAGCGGCGACCCTTGCCAAGAGTAAATGCGTGGGCGATGAATAGACAAAACGGTGAAAACAAAGAGAGGGAACTTGGCCTTTGAGGAGAGACAACATTGAGAGGACATTTGCGACGCCGCAGCGACTCATATTCCCGAGATAATGAAGGTCACCGTCCCAGGAGTGGATCGACCAGACGAACCAACCAGTGCCGTTCGCCGCGTCTGCACCTCTCATGCTAGCGGAACGCGCTTTTCTCGATGTATTTTCGCGGGCAATCCCCCAGTACGAGCGCATGTTTTCGCGGGGAATAATACCGATAGGAACACAGCTCCATATTCGAAATAGACTAATTAAAAAAATAGCAACCCTTAAAAAAAGCAGCACGTATTGGGGATTTGAAAAGTGAACGAGCGAAATCGAAGCGCGAGATGAAGCCATATTGTACACCGGGCGACACTGTTAGTACGAACGTGATATTTTCGCGATTTAACTTGGATAGAACGAACACTTTCCACCGCAACAGTAGTTCTCATTACAACCCTTCGATTCTAAAACAAAACTATAAAGACGCGCAACAAACATATCGATCACTTGTTCGCGCTATGTATGCCACTATCCCGTAAAGAAAACAAAACAAAAACCGGAAGAGGAAGTAGCAGCAGGTACACAAAGGCACTCGCACGTGGCCGCCATCCACAAACAAACGCGGTTAAGTTTGGAACAGCAAAACGGATAAGGTAAGGCGAACAGTTAAGTTAAACGGAACAGGCAAGTAGTTTACGCACGCCAAAAGCCGTAGTCGGCCGTGGTGGTGGTCACAGGCGCCGCCAGAGTGTACGGCGCCTCCTCGTAGCCCGGGAAGTTCATGGCGCAAAAAATGGCGGCTTCTCGGCCACGGATGCCTGCGAGCTTCGCTTCCGACCTTCCGTCTCCAAGCGCCGCACGACCTCAGACTCGCTTCGAGCAACACACCGGACTCGAACCACACCCGGAGCGAAGACACCGCCTGCCGCGATCGCACATCGAGAAAGAACGAAAAAGAAAAAAGAAATATATCAGAAGACTTCCAAAAGAAAAGTCTAAACTAGACAAAGAGGCGAAGGAAGAATCGAAAACGAAACAAAGCAAGAAAAAAAAAAAGCTTTATAAAGGTGGTATATAGTCGAGTGACCTTGAGTCCCGCGTTTCGTTAGCAGTCCGTAGACCTCGGGCGAACTCCGTTCGCCGGGGTTCAAGACTGCGTCACCGCAGAGCGAAACAATGAAGCGGTCGGCCTGTCTTCGCGGCGGGCATCTTGGGAGCGTTTGCGTCAAAAGGATACACACGCCCCCGCCGATTGTGCCGAGAAGGAAGACGGCAGTTGGTCGGAGGAGGAGGAGCTCGGAGCCTTTGTTTACTACCCTCCAGGCCTTTCTCTCTCCACGACGAGGCACAACTAGCCACGTGTCGGAGTTGTCTCTGAATCTTCCAAAACGGCAGCTGAGAGAGCGCCGGGGAATGTCTTTAGGGAGTTTTCGTAGACCGGGTTTCCCCTCCGCTAAGCCCTCCGCAACGAAGAAGAAGCTACTGCGCCTGCGCGTCGACGGCCTTGGCTGTAGATTTCCGGGTATCGTGCCGGGTTGCGGAGAGCGTTGCGGGTCGGCGAAAACGATCTACGAAAACTCCCTATTATTAAGCTTTCGTGGATCGTTTCCGCGGTCGCGCAACGGACTCCTCAACCCGCTACAAGACCCGGGTCTCTGGAGAGCAAGGCTAGTGCCGCACCTGCGCAGGAGTAGCGTCTTCGTTCACAACAGCGTAGCGGAGTCGGGAGAATGATTTCGGAAAACTTCCCACTACACTCTTTAAAAACCCAGCAAGATGGAAGATTTCGGGGGGGGGGGCGGGGCGCATGGGCCACCCCCCTGGCTACGTGCCTGACTGTTACTGTCATGAAAGAAGCCGACCGAGAGCGCATACCGGTAGCAAAAACGCAAATTATTCCCGCCTTTTTTTTTTTTCCAGCAATTTAGTATTAGTTTTAGATCGCGACTAGCTAGGACGCGGCCTCCAGGGATCATCAGCTGCTGCGAACCCCCATTCTAATGTCTTGAGCGCTATATGCGTCATAAATAATGGTCTGGTGGCATCGATTCGTTTCTGCTTTAAATGTGGCTGTGCACTTAGTTGTGTTCGCACATGTTTCTCCATTCCGTTTTCTTTTAAACCGAGTATTGATTCGTCTTTGTTTGTTTTTTTCTTCTGGGCTCTTTCTCGTGTTACTCACCTGTACGACAATCTTACTATGCCACAAGCGCGAGCTCTTTCAGACGCACCTCGGCTGCACGAACTCGTGCTCAGCAGGAGCAACCATCTACGACAAAAACTAGAAACTCGATTTCTAGCACTCAAAAACGTTCCATTTAAACGTGAAAATTGTATTAAAATGCTGATATAAAAAGTGTTAGGCAAGCAGATACTGTCGTATGAAAAGTTATTATTATCTTTTTTTCAAGACACGTGCAATGGACCGTTTTCGAGAAGCGTTCTGCGCACGCGCGAGCGCCCGATGCCAAGCGGCGGAAATTGGCACCTAAAATCGAGGAAATTCGGAAGGAGGCTATAGATCAGCGAGTAGCAAACGTAATTGCTAGCATACATATAATTGTGTTACGCAAAAAAAAGAAAGCGGACGGAAAGAATAACACGACGTTTAAGTGGACGCCACGGATGCCCCACTTGTGCGGCGCGTTGGGCGCGCCCCGCTGCTCAGAGAACGAAGAAACTGGTAGCATAGCTCCCATTATCGTTTGGTAGCGCAGGTAGGTCCCTTCCTCGATTTTTAGTTCGTGCAGCCACCGCCTGGTGCCCGTCGGTATGTGAAAAAGGTCCATTTGATTAGTTCCCGGGAGAATTGTGCGACATGCGCAGCGACAGTGTGCTTGCTCTCTCGTTCTATCGAAAAATGCCAGCACCTTAGCGGCGCGGTCTCCATGTTAAATACTCTTATCACATCAGAGATGGGCCCAAAGCAGTCACATAAAGGAATCAAAGATACATAAATGTGACCGCCAAACGGCGAGTTTAGGAAAGGCAGACGGCACGAGGGCCGTCCTCTATACTCTGTTTCACCTTGCGTTGTACCGCAGGAAAGGCTACAAGCGCGAGCTCCTTGCCCCATGGCACACCTCGACAGCACAAGCTCTCGTGCACCAAGGGCAGCTGCCAAGGCTATGAGCTCGCGCTTCTAGCCTTCGCTGCGGTACAACATAAGGTGAAACGGAGTATAGGAAATCTCAAATGTGCCGCCGAGAGACTCGGGTATACTTCTCAACGTGATTCCCCCCCTGCCCTCAAACTTTCCGGGGCGGGCTATCTGGCCCTCACACCCGAACGAATTCGAGACCCCTGTCGTAGATGATGGTTGGCTAAAACGTTTTCCGCGATACGTTTCCCATTCGGTTTCAACAAACGGCACCGGTAACGGTATTGCGGTAACGGTATTACGCAAACGGTGTGTCAAAACATTCTAACGACAGCTCACTCCCCCATCATTCTTAACACTGGTCAGTCTCCGCACACACGACACAAAAATAGACGAAGATGGTTGCGGCACTCTCTAAATCGTACCACGAAGTTAGTTTCAGATGTCAGAACGAATTTGGAGGAATCGTCCCAGGAGGGTGGGTCAACGTCCAACCAGGAACGCCATCTTGGCCCGCCCCAAGAGGGCCAGCAAGAGTGGCGGCGGTGCCCAAAGGGGTCGTACTTGTAATCGCGCGAGACCCAAGCCCGATGTTGGGGGCCTTGCTTTCGTTTGCCGGCAGCTTCGAGGAGAGAGTCCGGACAGGAGGAGAAGTCAACGCGCCGGTTTATTTACGACGGAAGCGCGCACGGATCCACACACAACCCTCAGCCACTGCGAAGGAGAGCAGCTCTCTTTCTGCGAGCCCTGTTTCTCTTGGCCGAGGAGCGGTCAGCAGCAACGCGCGTAAACAGAGCGCCGCTACAACGTCCGCCCGCACGCAGCAGAGGGTCCGACCGAGCACCCAACGGCTGCGCACCGGAACCCAAACGAGCCGCCAATCTTTCACCCTGCTCAAGAAAGCGGCAGCCATTCTGCCCAGAGCCTGCGTTGGCAGCCATCGAGGCTTATCCGAACAGTTCCTGTCTATGATACCTCGAAACAAACGTTAAAAAAGACGACTGAAAAGTATACAATATTAAGGACGAAGAAGAGAGAGGAGGTGGTGTCTGTACGGCGCCGCCTCGCCATGGAACGACTGCGTCAAAGGTTCACTCGCATTTCTAACAAACGCCGCGCGGGAGCCCTAGACCGGCAGTGCCCCTGCCGGGAGATGCGCGAACGAGATTTGGGCCCCATTTCTGATTCAGACACCGCAAAAGAACGCCTCCTCGAGGCTGTTCCGTTGTTTGCAAACCCGCCAAAGAAACACGCGGAGGTCACGTTCTCTCCCAGGTCATATCACCGCACCGACCTAACCGACTACGTTAGCACCTTCACAAACGCTCGCGTTCAACTGACGGAAAAAAAAAAGAAAAAAGGATGTTAAGCCGTCGAGCGCAGATTCCAGCCGCAACAGATAACACCTTGCTCCATTTTCGTTTCCCCTCTGCTTTTGTTTTGGGACAGTTACGCGAGTTTGTTTAGGTGAAACCTTTTTGTTGTTGCCTCCTTTACGACTCGACGAAATACCGTTATCTCGCGGGGGAAAAAACCAGAAAGGTATTTGTTTCGGGGTTCGGATTGCCCTAAATAGATTTTCCTACCTAGTAGGACGCCTCCGCTCGTGATCGAATATAATAAAAATAAAAATGGGACACACAGAAGTCGCATTGTACCTGGAAACACAGAACTCGACGCGGGCAGGAATTGACAGCTATTGGCAGGTCTGGGAAGCAGGAAACAGCTTTACACTGTTCATGATGATTGCGCAAATTAGGGGTTATATGGGTCAAAAGCAACACGGGTCAACTGAGTCGTCGGTTCGAAATTAAAACTGCATCGCCAGAGGCGGGCGAAGAGAGAAACATTTACTCTTCTTGGCTTCATATGAAAACCTCCTCGTCGGTACCTTCTCGAACGACCGACGACTATTTCGCACGAACGTCAGGCATCCTCGTGATTTGGCCTCGCGACACAAATGCCTGATCCAGCTTTGCAATGCATAAGTCATTAAGAAAACACACCGTGTTCACGGTTCCCGCTAAGTACTTCCTTCTTTGGCGTTCGTATCAGCCAATGTCGCACTGGCTGCGATAACCAGACGGACTTGCCGTGCGTTTGTTTGAAGCCGTCAGCGACTACAGTAACGTAGTCGGTCGTTTTCAAAAAGGCCAAGCGGCAGTCTCAGCGCCAGTGCTGCGCACAGACGACGGCACTGCTCAGGCAGTTGCAAAGAGAGGGGAGGTCTCCGCAAATAGACTTCTCGAAGGCGCTCCCCAACTGTGGAACGCATCCGCCCTGACGCTCGCCGGAAGGTCAGAGGAGCACGGAGGGCAAAAAAAAAACGCCGGCAAATATCGCGACGCCAGAGGAACGGCTGAGGGGAGACTCGCCATCCGTCTGTTTGACTGCCAAACGCTCATAAAACTTTGAAGAAAAAAAAAAGAAAGAAGAATCGTGTTGCGAGACATACCGCCAACTTCCGATACTGCGAACACTTGGGGCGAAGTAAACGAAGAAAGGAACAAGATACGCGAATGATTGCTTCCTTTTTCGTGGGTTTTCGATGCGATAGCATTAATCGGTTAACCCTTTGCAATTTCGCGCCTCAATTCCTAACAAAAAAAAAAGAAAAGGGGGGGGGGTATGTTTTTACAGCCTAAACTTAGTCTGCCTCAACGGGCGAATTGTCTCCCACCTGTAGTCGAGAAATTTAGCCAGTGCCGTACAACCGCTAGCCTGGGGTCTTTAACGTGCACCACGCAGCAGTGTGATACACGACCGCACGCCGGTACGATGCTCATCCAGATCGAAACGGGCAGGGGTGGGGATTGAACCCAGGATCCCTGGGTTCTGCAGCGCGAGCTTTCGCTCCACGTGCTCCGAGCTGGTTGCGCACTAGCCTACTGGATCGCCCCAGCGATGCCCCCAATTTCTAACCATGGGTTATATACCAATTACTTCAATTATGCGTGCAGGGGGTGATGCGTCCAACGAATGCGATAGGATACATTTTTAGCCTCTGAAGGGCAAATACACTTAGAAAGGGTCTCATTGTGCTTATATAGTAACAGGGAAACGTTTGAATTGCAGTAATGCAACAACCAAAGTTCCTGGTCGGTCGCGGGAGGCCCGTCCGCAGGAGAGTACGGTTACATTGGTAAATTATGTGAATTGGTCTCAAACGTGACAAAAGACTTCATGAACGTCGAAGAAAACTATTCCTAGAATTTACACAGCAATTCCTAAGCACTTCGATAAAGAAAAGTTAAAGCAGCACAAAACGGTGCAAAATACCATCGCATTTTAGCTAAAAAAAATTTGCAGCAATTTCGGCAATCATTTTTTTATTTTTTATTTCGGCTTTCCTCAATGGGCTTTATTAGAAGACGTGCTCCAAAAACACCCATTGCGTCACCTCGTGCGCGGAGAACACCGAATACGCGGCCATATTGGAAGTAGGGGTAATTACAAGCTACAACCACAACTGAAGGAAGCAACAATGGGAAAATGAATGAGGGCAAAAGAGAGCAGCGGGCACAATGACGTCACAAAATAGTGAAACCTAACACAAACCAGCAAGCGGGGAAAAAAAATCTGTGGGGGAAAGAAAAAGAAAAGTACGTCGAACCATTTGGGAACACAACTGTTCAGTCGTTATGTTTGGAGATACAACGTTTGTTTGTTTGTTTGTTTTTCTCGTTTTCCTTTCTATTTTTTTTTTCTCTTCTTGCGCCGAGTTTGCACTTTTCGAGATTTTAGAGGACAATGGGTGTCAGTCAAGTCGCTCGAACGGCTCACTCCAACCAGAGAGAAGACCAATCACCTATCTCACTTTCATCACGTGACCTCGCTTCTCTCCGCGCGTGGGTATGCGCGGGCGGGAGCGTGGTCACGTGGCGAGAGACTGAGGCACGACTGGTGGTCCGAAGAGTACGCAGCCTTCACCGCACTCTCAGCCTGTAGGGGGTGACGGAGTTCATTACGCGGCGTGTATAAACAAAATAAAGAAGGAAACGACGAGAAGTCGAAGACAGCCCTAAACACAGCACACAGCCGTGCCGCGCGCAAGAACGCAAAGAAATCCAAGGCAAGCGGCAGCCCGACAATAGGTCGTTGATGCCAGCCACTCGTCCGGCCTGGGCGAAAGCGGCGCACAATGCAACATCGTCTTTCCGAGTGATACGAAGCGGTTCCACGGCGCTCGGGGGGCGAAGACAAAGGGCGCGAGGAATAAGCAAAAAGAAAGCGAGCGAGAAAACAACGACAAAAGAAACGGAGCCTCGGCTGGAAAGCTGCAGAGGAACAGCTGAGCAGCCTGGGGCTGGACCGCCGCCGCATTCGCGCGTGCACGGAGCTCCGAGCCAAATGATACACGAAGAGCAAAGGAAGCGACGCTAGTGCCGTGGCGACATCTGCCGCAACCGTGCGGCAGCTCCCGGCTGCTTGGGGCTTCAGTTGTTTATACTTGTCTAAAGGATGCCACTATACACCTTTCCGGCGCTTATCAGCCAGAAGAAAAATGCCGAGTCACCGCCATTTCACATAAGAGAGCTACATTCAGTACGTGTTCCACAACGCAGTAGACATAGATGGCAGTGTGCAGAAGGCGATCATTCGAATGGTCGTCAAAGGCGGGATAAGAGCGGTCAAGACTGTCTCCAGCGCCAAGCTTCGCACCTTCCGTAATACTTCGGCGAGCTGTGAGAGCTTGGAGCGTGCAGCCAAAGCACCACGGAAGGCCGGCCATCGTCCGAAAGAGAACCGTCTCGTCCTGTCACGGACGCAATCCGCTAACGATGGCGCAATGCACGCGTATTATATTTTCTTGGTGACTTCTGCGAAATCGACGGCACATGGCGGCTAGAACAGAAAGCTGTAGCGGCGGGTTCGCAAATCGCCAGCTTTCTCGGGCTATTCACATCCACAGCGCCTGGCGGTCTAGAGGCCGTGAAAGTATAGGTTCGAACACACGCGATGAAAATCACCAATCGGTGATACTGGCATAAAACTCGCAGTGCCATACACACGGGCGCGCCCGCCGGCACACACAAAGCAAAAATACCAAAATCCCTGCTCTCTGTCTCTCTCTGAAGAAAAAAAAAAGAAAGAAAAAACAAGAAAAAAAAAGCCTAAGTCTGTTTATTTTGACTAAAGAGAGCCGGCATAAACTTGGTTTCCCCGCAGTGTTTATTTTCACCGGTCCAGATTGGATGGGTCGGTGACGAGGAAAAGAGGCTTCAGACCGCGAGTGGACCCTCTCCTTCACCCTTTTCCTCGCTCGAGGCGAAAGGAGAGAGAGCAAGGTCGGTATGGATCCGCTCGCTCCTCGGCTCTGTTTAACCTTTTACCATCCCTCACTCGCTCCAGCGCTAGATGGCCCCCGCAAGAGACGGGCATGCCCGCACGCCGACGCCTTGGGCCAACGTTGGGAAACTCACCCCTCACGTCCACCGAGACCAAACTAAATGCGATAACAGCGCCGCCCTTTAGCGACGAGTCAAAACATGAAAGTTGATTTATATAGCTACTGCGAAATAGCACTCCGAGATGGCGCCAGAGGCCCTCGCGCGACTCAACCTGAACCAATCTGTGCAGTCGTCGAGTTCCCGGAGTGGCCACTGCAGGGGAAATGGCGGCGTTGCGATCGCCATTGCTTCGGTTCTCATCGGAGCCACTTTTTCAAAGCACGCTCTATCGCAGTTTCTCAACCGAGTTGTTCTAGTAACGTTGCCTCGGCCCACCACTCTCATCTTCTATATCCGATGCAGAAGTCGCAGTCCAGTCACAATAGCAGCAACGACGCTCGCTTGGGAAAACGTACGCTTGTCAACAGCCTACATTTCTCTCTCTCTGTGCGTGTGTGTGTGTGTCATGTTCCGCGCATTGGACGCCAAAAATCACCGACAAATAACAGTTATGACGTAGCGCCAGCCAGCGGCAGCCTGTTTTTGGAATTCATGGGGAAAATAGCAAAACAAAACTTTTATTCAAAGACAAAAAAAAAAAAAGGAGAGAGAATGTGATTGAGTTAAAAGGTCTAGCGAAAACGATACAGTTTCCGGTGTGGTCTCGTTAAAAGAGATCGGCCGGCATGTGCTCGAATTCGATTAGTACGCTCGTTATTGTTGGGCCGTAATTCTTTCGTTTCATTTTAGACAACAGTTATCTCTGCAGAAAGCGGAAGCCAAGGGATGACTACAGAAATGGGATGCGAAACGTGACGAAGGGGACACGCACCTAAAATAAACCTAGACAACATCCAGGAGCAACTATCTATTTTTTTTCATTTTTCACTATTTTCCTCAATAAAGGAAGGAAAACAAAAAATATTTAAACGTCTTCACAAAAAATAATAAAGAAAGTCAGGCGGATTACACTAGAAAATTTTTCCACTCCTCGGCGCTAGCCTGGCGGTCAAATTCTCAGCCAAGGTCGACCGAACCTCGCAACAAAATGACCAATATCCAAGTGCCCCACACCAGTAGCAAGCGAAACCCTCACCCCACGCACGAAACAAACTTCCCAAAAACACGAGCCCCCTACCAACAAAAAAAAAACCAGAAACCCAAAGCGGGCGAAACGGAAGAAAGTGAGAAGGATCCAAATGCAGGTCATCCGGAAGTCGGGGGTGCAACCGACCCCACCGACCGAACCACGCGAGCGACTAACCACTCGACCGCCACCCCCGACCCTCCTCCCCACAAACTCTCCCCGGCTCTTCCCCATTCCGACACGCAGCTGCCAGCGCGGCATCGGTGGGGCCGGCGAGGAAACCACCCTCCCTCCAGCCTTTTCGCTGTACCCAGGCAGACCGCATGCTGCCCTGTTCCCCTCCTAACCCAACTTCCTCTAACCTCCATTCTCCCAGACAAGCAGGCACAATCGGCGGGCTTCAAGGACAGCAGGCTGCTCAGGCCAAGAGACCTCCAACCCCACGTCCGACTTCCCAGTCGCTGGCTCCCCTCCTACCGCTTCGATGCATTTACTTTTCCCCCTGGTCGCTTTCTATCTTTTCCCCAGCTGCACTTCCTAGTCCACCCCCCCCCCTTTCCCAAAGAAGCAGAAAAGAAAAAAAATTACGAATAGTTGTTCGCCCAGCTCCTCCTCGTCCCAAAGCAATCAAGAGTCGCTACCCCCACTTCCCCATTCTTGGGCGAGCACGCACCCTCTCCTCCCCATCAACCAATCTTTCGTGTGGGTGTGTTTTTTTTTCCTTCGTTGTTGTTTGTCCCATACCAGCTCCAAGAGAGGGGGAGGTAGTAAAGTGAGTCACAGGTGCACGGCAAGTACAAGTAAAAAACCATGCGTGACTTTGCGTTTTTGTTTTCTTTGTAGTTTTGGTTTGACTTTTCGCGCCCGTTCCTCTTTCGGCTGGACTTCGTCTATCCGTCTTTCCCTTCGACGTTTTTGGAGGAAAAAAAGCGACGGACAAAACAGATGTGACCCTGTGGACTTCTACGTTTTCGCTTTTATTTTTTTTCCTTTTATTTGCCACTGATTAGATAAGTCATCTCGCCACACGCGCGACACTTTCGCAGTAAACAGTACACCGACGTTGGTCTTTTTCTTTCTTTTTTTCGCCTTTACTTAGGCAGGCTATTTGAGCAACACAACAACACATTATATCGCTTAGCTCGGTTACTAAACATCGTATTTCTATTCCAAAGAGGAGTAAAAATAAAAAAAAACAAGCGATCTCTCATCAGCATTAAATATTACGGGGATTAGACGCCTACACCCGGGCTCTCCGGCACGTCATTTATTCGCAAGCCTGGCTTAATCGTCGCAAGAAAGCTAAACACCCAAGAATGACTGCTGCAATAGCAAAAGTACCGCCGCCAGCGGATGCAAGCTTCCCCTCATCCCGAACCGCCCCTTCCCGAAAGCGTTGACTTCTTCAACAAAGTCCTCCCCGCAAACTCGCGGACGCTGTTCGAGATTTTATAAACGGCCTAACGCTTCTCAAACGCCCGTGTCTCGCAAAAAAAAAAAAGAAAAAAAAAGAAGTGTTTTTGTGGTGCGCGTTGAAAATCGATATAATGAGCGAGGATTCCGACGATACTGAACAAAACTGTCAGTAGATATCAGGCCCACCTCCACACATATGAGCCTATATAATCTGACACCGGTCAATGTTTCTTGCGAGCCACAAATTTCCTGCTTCTATCGTCTCCGAGTTGTTATTGAACGGTTTAACATCTGTAACCAGTTCAATCATATTTTCATCTCAAGTTATTCAATTGTCAGTCTATTATTTTACTCACTCTCCCCTCCCCACCCCAAAGGGAAAAAAAAACAGTAAGCAGCAAACATGGTTAAAAGGGAGAAAAGAAGGTAGGAAAGCAGAGAATACGGTTTCGTTTCTTTTTTCGCTTGTGTTACCGATGTTTAATGCTTGCCAACTAAGCCGAGCTCGCCACCCTTCTACGGAAGCAGCAGAGCGTAAAAGTATTTACTTAGAGCGAACGAGATACGTGCTTCGAACCTTGTAAGTCTTACTTATTGGGTTTCTCCTATCCACGGGTCAACGACATTGGGGACGAAACCAGCTGTGATCGTTACAGCGAGAACGAGCTTGGAAAGGAGACCCAGCACATGCATTAATGTTCAACACTATCCGAGCTTTTTTGTTTTTTTTTTCCCCAACGTACGAAGCGTAACTGCTTTCACTGGCGCAAAAAGTGTCGGGCGTACTAATAATAATAAAAAAAAGTGTATAATTATTTTTTAAATTCTTATTTATATAACGCGAACAACGTACAATTCGCATGTTTAACGGCTTAGAACAGTAGTAACGATTCGGGTTCACAGTCTTTCTATGCAGGGGAGAGTGTGAATTCATAAAAAAAAACGCTCTCTGTGTATTGACATGTTTAGCCCTGGAGAGTCAAGAAACCCAGGGACGGGACAACACGAATGTCCTCTCCTCTCCCCGTTTCCCCACTCTCCAGGTTTAAATATGTCAGTTCTCAAACAGCTAAAAAGTTAAATTTGGGGGGGCTTCACGTGCCAACCCAACGTCCCAGCGGAGGGCCGTGAATTCATTTCAGCCACCTGGGGATTATTTGACCTCATTATTGCGACTTCACCGCAATGATAAGCCTCCGTCAGAATGCGGGCACCTCGGCCGGGATTCGAACCCGCCACCTGGGGATAACGCAGGCCGGCGCTTTGCCTCGGAGCCACTGACGCGGCGAATTAGCACGCCTGCACCTTTAAATGGCGCTTATTATCGAAGCGATAATCCCGGTTCTTCTGCGACCTGAGTTTTATTTGTTTCCGTTTTAATGCTCGTTAAACAGCAGCAGGAGGAGGAGGCCACTTCTTTTTATATTATTTAATGTCTTTTCTACACCTGTAGAAGAAACGTTCCGAGAGCGGCGCTCACGAATCCACGAGAGTTTACAAAGCGCACTCCGCCCCCCCCTCGCGCTCGTTCCAACATGGAAGACAAACAGACATAACTCACATACACGACAAATACACATTTGTTAAGAACCTGCAACCGCTTGCGACGTTAATCCTTTTTACGGGTTGCTATGGCCACATCTGTGTCGGCTTCAACAAAACGGGGATAAAAACCGGTTATGTTGGGGAGCCGATGCAGCTGTTGCCATAGCAACCCGTTCGTCGCAAGCCCTCGCAGTTGCACCCTGTCGGACTCGACGCAAGTGTGTGTGTGTGAATCGCCCTTTACTCTCGGGTTTCAACTACCTGGCCGCAAAGGAACACATTTGCGGGGAAGCGACGCCTGCGCAAGACCGCTCGTTTTGCCAGGAAACTCTCCCCGCCATGTCGGTGAAGTGTTGGCTGGCTCGTTCGTTCGGTGTGAACAACACGGCCCGACTAGTGCCCCGCTACACAAGTTACGCTTCAGATGAATGACACGTGAACCATCTTAGTGGTTACAAAGCGCCGTTACCAGTCATCCGAAGCTTGATCTGAAATGGCAGGAAACGATTTTTCCGTCCTGGAGAAATGTTACAACGGTCCGCAAAGGGAGGGAGACGATTTGGCCCGAACTTCCCGACAACATCGCGTCCAGAGCTCGCGAAGTCGCATCCTCGAATCGAAACCATCTCTGGTAGACGTTTTGCGAAAATCTGTAAAGGTCACGCGCGAGGAGGTCCCTGTAGGCACCCGCAGCATCTACCAGGCTGAAGAGAGAGAGAGAGACGGTTTGCTCGCCTGCCCTCGCTCGCTTGCCCCCAAGCGAGTGTCCCAGGCCCCGCGTCAAGGTCCCTGGCTTCTTCGGAGGCAGGGCGACGACTACACGCCTAAATAAAAGCACCTTACGCACGCGGAAAGCATTTTCCGCGAACAGAACGGCGGCTCGTTCCAAAAGCGCTATTCCGGGGCCAGAAGAGACAAGTGCGACGCTCCGCAAAAGAGAGGGCGAGACGAAATGGGAAAGGGGTTATAGCCACTTTTGAATCCAAGCCAAGGCCGGTCATTTCTTTGCTTCCCCTCCCGGCGGGCTGGAAGAAGCCCTCCCCTTCGTCGGTTCACAACCTTCTCGTTGCCGTCAACAACACGGCCCCTCGACGCATAACACGGCATATTTCGATCACCACCACCACAGACGTAATTTAGTTCGTGTCGCCGCTACACAACCGTGATTTTCGGAGTTCGCTAACTCCCGCAGAGCACCGCCAAACATACCCGCTCAACGTTACCTCATAAATAATCCCCCCCCCCCAACCACAAGAAAAGAAATAAAAAAATACAGCTTAGTTGCTCGTTTCTGCACTTACACGCGGCGTGTGATATTCCTGAGAAGAGAGCTAGTGCGCAGAGATGGCTGCGCGCAGAAAGCGAATATCAAAATGGCCTACAGCTGCCTAAAATAGACAGACTGATTCGACGTTTATTACCACTTTTTCCACCCCGGTCGTATCCAGTCCGCCCCGCCCCCTCGTAAAAATTGCAAGAAATAGAAAAAGGCGCGTCGCCGCCAAGAGCGCACGCCGACGGCCAAGGTTAAGTATACACCGGTATAAATCCGCTGGCTTCGCGACAGAGTGTCCCATTCGCACGGGGGAGGGCGGAGAAGAGATGCGCAGTAGTCGTTGCCCGTTTATCGCCGTGTCGGAGAAAGAGCGCCGGTTGGCTCGGCGACACACTGGTCCCTGCGGAGACGACGATATGCCGGGCTGCACGCCGCTATCCCGTCGATAAGATACCGGGACCCGTCCCCTGGCACGACTGGGCAGATTCCTCCCCTCTGTGGCACAGGTCGTCTGGCTACAAAAACAATAAAAAAGAGACACAGTCCTCGAGCACGACGCTGCAGGTATTCGCTTCCCCGCCACGATTATTGGAGGAAAAGGGGGAAGCTCTCGAAGCCGTGTCTACGCAAACGGACCTCTGCAACCCTTTGCCAATGGGACGTGGGACGAACCGAAGTTGGGGATGAACCAGGTTGGCCATCATCGGCGAGGGAATCGAGCGAGCTAGCACGCTCCACGGTTACGAATTGCGTGGAGGAGTATCAATAGTGTGTAACTGAAATACGCGTAGTCATTGTTGGAAGATCAGTGACTGTACCTCAACCGGTCAAGGTGAAATAAAGGATTTAAAGATAAGAGATCTGTGACCGAGTGTGTTAAACTCGCCTTCCGGAACCCAGGTGTCCATGGGCTCAATTCCCGCCCGTCCTCAATCTGGATAAGCATCGTATACAACCCTGCGGCAGGTACCACTCACCCTGCAGCGGCTAAATTTTTCATCCATAGAGCGGAGACCCAATTAGGGCTGACCAACTTCCCTCTGTCCAAACGCACGCACAACACAGTTACATCATCGACAAGTAAAACGACCTGTACACTGAGGCAACATCGTGCGTCCCTCCCGTCCAGCGTCGAAGCTGATCATCGAGCGTGTACGGTCAATCGAAAAATCTCTATAAGCAGATTGTTCATTGCGTCAGCAAACAGAGCCAGCCGTGCATATTATACGTGCACATATGCATCTCTCTCTCTTCAATGTTTGAAGATCGTGTTCCCTATTATATTGCTCTCGATGCTCTCACGTTCGCGCGTTCTCCAATAGCTGAAGCGGCACTGCAAGGTATTTCAGAGCGCTAGTACCGACCCGCGTAAAGGGGGCGTAGCAATCGTGTCCCCCCCCCCCCCCCTATTTTTTTTCAGCTTGACAGATGGCTAAAAGTCGTAACTCTTTTTTTGCCGTGCAACGTTGTAGACTGGCAGCAATGCGCGGCTTACAGCCCAATTATTTGCCACACGTTACGACGATTCAACCGACCAAGCGGGTCAAGCTTACTGGTCCGGCGACGTTGGAGACTTTGTCGAAAGAGCTCTGTCTTTTCGCGGAGGTGACAAACAGTTTCAAGAGAAAGTAAGCGAGAGGCGAGCCGTATAAAAGTATCGTGTGTTGCCTCTTTTTCTTTTTTTAACTCGTTGTTTTCGGTTTTAGACACGTGTGACAGGCAGTGTCGTCTCGTTAAAGGGTCATTGCGGAGAACGCGCTGTGTAACCGAGCTTTCGTTTAAAACTGGGTGGACGAAATTAATCCTCAGCCTTGCCCACCTTCGTTGGATTGGCACGTCGATGTTTTCCCGATAGATGAGTTCTCTCGACTATATGTGCACACGAGGTGATAGATGTCCAGCTGGAAAGCCCGGCACGAGAAGCGGACTACGTTCTCGGGCGTTACCTGAGCACGTGCTGTTGGACTCGTTGTTGATGTCCAGGTCCCAAAAGTCGAGGTCGACCTCGGCGATGTCCGAGGACGAGAGCGACGGCACGGGGCTCACTCCGGACGAGCCGTGGGCGGCGCGGACCTTGGCGGGGCCGACGCTGCTCGAGCTCACCTCGGGCGAGCTGTCCTCGGCCAGGAGCCTCTTGCGGGCCCCCGCCGAGCCCCCGGAGCAGACCCGGGGGCCCCTTCTTGCGCCGCGGGCTGGCCAGGGTGGCCAGGCTGTCAGTGCGGGTCTGGCTCAGCCACAGCAGCACCAGGGGATCCAGCGTGCAACCGCGACTCGCCGGGGTTCCGACCCCCGGCCCACTCGGCCTCGACGCTCCGAGTCTTTGCGGCGATCTTCGCTGAAACCTCTTTTGTTTCTTCCGTGGACACGGCCGGCTAGCGAACCGACGCTCGAATCATTGCGTTGTCGGGATACGTCTTGGGCGACAGGTGCACAACATACGGCATTGTCGACTGTTGCGTTGTTTGCGGAAGTCCCGTGGGTGCGCACGCACGAAGATGCGAGTCGGTTTCCCGGTGGTCTCTTCCTTTCGTCTCTCTTCTCAAATCTGTGGGGGTGTGGTAGGCGCGTGCTCGCTCGCGCAAGCACGACAACAAAAAAAAAGAACACGCGGCACAAAAACACGCAGACACACACGGGTCGCGGTGTGGCCGCGCGTCACCACGTGAACCCGAGGTGTGCAGTCCGCAAAAAGCGTTCAGTGGCTGAATCACAGTCGGCGACGACGGCGGTGACAACGACAACACAAGCAGCGCCGAGCAGACTCCCTGTCCCGTTCATCCATATCCCTCCAAACCATCACGTGTTCCGGGCAAAGTCGTCCACATCCATCGTCGTCGGAGAAGACACCGGTTGAAGTTCATACAAAAACAAAAGAAGTACTTCTTCCGGAAACCAAAGCCGACCAAACAAACAAACCGCGTCACCAAACAGAACGTTCCCCGGCGAGTGTATGACCCAAAGAGAAGGACGAGTCGTTCTTCCGTGGTCACCCGGCGGTCGTCGTCGCAAGAGGAGGAACCCCGGCGGCGTTCAAGGTCGCTGCGAGCAGACGACGCCGTCGACCGCGAACGGAGCAGGCAGGCAGCAGTGGTCGGACACAGGCAGCGCCGCCGCGCTTTCCCCGACGCGCGTCGACTGCTGCCGCCGCCGCGAAACGGCGGCCAGTCCGCCCCGAGAGAGCGAGCGAAGGAGCGAGGCTACTCCCTCCTCTTTTTTTTTTGCCCGGACGCCCGCCGCAACGCAGGCCGCCGCCAGAAGACGACGCAACGGCTACAACAAACACAGCGAAAGCGCCAAAAAGCGAGTATCCAGAAATAAGCGGGGGTACGAGAGAGAAGGGAAAAGAGAGCAGCGACCCCCCTCCCCCTTCCCTCCTCCTCTAGCGCGCGCCCCCTTCCTTCCTTCTCGCGGAGTCCTCCCTCCGACGGAGCAGACGACGAGATCGATGCAAGACCGGCGGCCTTCAAAGCGGCGACGCTCGGCGCGCGTGTTTCGTCTGTTTCCGTTCTTTTCCTGAGCTTGCACCCTTCAATAGCCAAAGTGCAGACAAAGCTGTTCATGGCGTCGCGAAAATCTCGGGTTTGATGACACTACGGAGTCTTGCTCTGTAGCGTAACGCAGCGCTGACATCGCGCTATATTAATGGTTCGGTGATGCAGCAGCGCAGTATGTGTGAACCGGCCTTAAAAGGTGGTGTCACGTCATCTAGGTGTACCCCAACATGTTTGGAGAAGCGCAATGAGAACAATACTAGGGACTTTTAGCAAACCGTGTTCCGTGTACCGCGCGCTTGAAAGCATGCTTCAAAGGCTCCGGTAGTGTAATACGCGGTAACGGTTTGCTGAAAGTCCCTAATGTGCAATATGTCCCGTTCAAGCGGATTGTCATGGCTAAATATAGTATTTAGACCAACACACAGCTCCGACCTCGCGGTGGTGCTGTGGACAAATGCGGGATATGCCAACTCATGTTGCCACGAAAAAAAAACAACAACACAAAAACACGAAGCTACGCAAATATTGTGTTATTCTTACTCCTGTTGCAAACATTCCCGTAACAGCAGGACCTCGTCTCAACGTTGTAGCAAATGACCCGTTGGGTCCTTCAACGCGCGACCGAAATGCGAGTAACACACGGCGCCTTCTCCGCAACACCGTCAACCTGCGGGCACCTCGGACAGACTGACATCCATCCGTACACATTAACATCCGTTGTTCCACGAATCACGCAGACGTCATAATGATCCGAACGAGGAAACCATTTAGACCGCTCTAGTTGAGCTTGCAGCTCAGTCAACACCGTCTATACTTTCTATCCTTCCTTCATGCTTTCCCTTCCCTTCTCCGGCCGGTTCCCTCGCCGACCGCTTCGCCAGTGAACTACCTACCTACCTACACACGGGCCATATAAGAAAGCACAAATAGGAACAATATCTTTCTTCTTTTCTTCTTATTCCTTTATGCATGGCCAGGACCGGTCTTAAAGTGCCGCACGCAGGGACCATTGGCCTCGAGGCGGGCAGGCGAACGGAGCACCTTTTGTTGCAGGAAGCGGCAACTACCACTTCCTTCACCTCGTCCCTCTCAACCAGGCACACGAGGACATCAAAAGAGGGAGAGAGAGGCACTCGTTCCTACTTTCCCTCGCTCATCTTCCTTCTAGACCGCATTATGTAAAAGAAAGAAGAGGAAGGAAGGAAGGAGTGCGAGTGGGACAGAGGTTAGTGAAACTTGGTTGCCAGTGGATCAAGTTCAGGAACGGCAAACAACAAGAGACGGCGGCGCTCTCTCTCTCTCTCCGCCCAGCGGAAGGGGGAGGGGTGACGGGACCGGACGAAGAAAACACCCCTCGGGTACGTCTGGAGATGCCGTATAAAAACGTCTCATCTGCAGCCACAAGTTAAATGTATCTATACCAAAATAAAAATAAAAGTTCGTTTCTTTTTTTATTATTTATTTATAAGCAGATATTTTACTTCATTCGTTTGGGAATGACAAAAAACAACTAAGAAAACAGACTGAAAAAAAAAATTTTCGGCATAGAGAAAGGGATGGGGCAGTAATCCCGAAGGAAACACACAGGAGGGGAGGGGAGGGGGATGAAAAAGTCACGTGTCATTTGTCGCAGTGCACTATTTCAAACAGTCCAGAGTGCTAAGCTAAGTCCAATGTCTCGCCAACAAAGCTAAGTCCAGACGCAAAACCAGGTACAATATATTTTTTCTCGAGGAAGTGCGTGAGTGGGCCTGCACACGCGCAGGCCCACTCACGCAGAGGCGAAAGCTCGAACTACAGTTGGCGTCCGGAAGACGCAGGAGAGGTGGAGAAACACCCATTGCGGACGCCCAACTTCCAGCTTTCGACGCCTGGTGTCGTCTTTACGTGTCTTTATGCGCACAAAATTCTGGATAGGCGGCGCAAGCCGCCAACCGATTGGAAGGGTTCAGTTCATCCGCACGTCCGGTTCATTACCTCGCCAAATCGTCTCGCGATTAGAAAGAAAAATAAAATAAGATTTATCGCGGTAGAGCAGCGCGTAACCTTCGAGTCGCTGTCAATGTCGCCGAAGGAGAGAAATTGGAAGCGACCCCAGGAACCCTACTGGCAATGAAGGAGACAAGAGCCTGGAAAGATTGCGATTCGGAGACGTATCGAGAAAAGCACCAAGTCGGGCCAAGAGCGGCGAATGCTACGGCAGACACTCCAGGCAGCGGGCCAGAAAACTGCCCACGAGATAAGGAGAGAGAAGCAGCAGTGCGGGTCACGCCAACCGAGTCCCCGCGGCGATACCAGTCGGGCGGGGGAGTCGACCCAAAACCCTTCAACGCAGAACCGCGCACGGACGACGTCACGTGGCGGGGGGACAAGATAGCGGAGATGGCCCCCTTTAGTGGCACGTCGCTATTCGCGTCTCCAGCTCGGCGCTCGCCCTCCCGCGGCGGAAGCGGGAAGCGCTCTAGTGAGGGTCCCCCGGTTCTCCTGCTCAGCGGGCACGGCGGAACTGCGCGCGAATCATAGCTCGCGAAATGTCGTTTCCGAATGCAAACAACACTCTTCACTGTCCCAACGTAGTGCTGCAGCCGGTATGGGATTGTACCTTACTGGAGAGTTTTAGTATTGCGCATAGAAGCAAACGCAAGCGGTGTGCGTTTGCGTTCGAGTTGCGCGCCCCACGTTGTGCGTGCGCCTTATAGCCATGAGATAACCAAGACCGCAATTCTCGGCTCCGCGCACGCGCAGTGTGGAACACGCAAAGCTAACGCTAACACACAGCGCTTGCGTTGGCTCGTATACGCAATACTAAAACTCACTACTGTTTCAGCGGCTTCCAACGCCCACGAAACGCGCTGCAGTGAGCAGACGTGCAATGCAAGTAGGCGTTCCTTTGAACTGGAAAGGCTGAGATTGCCAAAACGACGGAGCTTAAAAATGAAAGCCACTAAATGTTATAAAAAATTACTAATCAAAAAAAAAATGTTTTTTTTTTTTCTTTTGGGAATTTGGTTTGGAAGGATATTGGCGGCGACTTTGGACGTTTTGCTGATTGTCAGAAGTCGCGACTTTGATAGTAAAATATACTTTACCCACAATTAAAATAATTTCACATGGATTTCTCACATCAGCTAGAATGTTTTCATTGATTTTAGACTATTTTTATTACTTGGTAATTAAAAATGCTGCAATTGGCACCAGTGATGATAATGAGCTCACTTTTGATTGTCATATTTCTTCGCGTGTTTGAAATTAGATCATAAGCAACAAATTATATTAGAGCTTGAAAAATTACGTATTAAAATATCTGAATGTTATTATTATTATTTTTATTATTATTATGAATACAAATCGCGGCAATGTATGCCCCCAATTAACGCCAAGATCACGAAAATACGCCATTTAAACATAATAGTTTTTCCAGAAAGGTATAATTTTGTTTTCTTTTTTAGCATATGAAAAACTCTGACATCGTTATCAAGATAGACAAACAGTCAAACACTGGATGTAATATAAAGTTTTAAGCGTCACGCGTTGCTATAAAAACACACACACACACACACTTCAGTTGTCTGACTCGGATTGAGTCTTTGGGTTATTGCAGTGAGAACAGCGTTCTTTAATTTATACGTTTTGCGGACATATGGTAAAAATTTGAATTATTTTATTATCTTGTGCTGGGAATAATGTTAAACCAATTAATCATCTAAATACTGAAACACCCATTAAAAGGCCCGCAGTTCATTATTTCCCATGACAATTATCTGAGCGAGAAAAGGCAGTGAGAACGCAAAAATATCAGCACTGACTTTTTCAACAATTACAACAACTACAAATATCAGCCTGGACCAAACATGTATGCCACAAAATAAAGTATCCGCGAACAACTTCTCTAACTAAATAATTACGATGTGAGACACATCTTGAGTGATGAAAAAATCCGAAATTAAAACCTATATCGAGAAAGTAAATACAAAAAAGAGGCTAGTTTCGGTTTCGCTCCAGAATTAAAACGCGCATCCTTGCGTAAATATTACGCTAAACACTGTTCTTGTTTTCAGGGTAAAGAGGTGACCTGCGCTCATAACACCCTAGCTTCCTCGTATTACCAGAAATAATTTGTGTCGCTCAGTGAAGCCAGCACACTAGACAGGCTCAACAGCGGCACGCATCTCCGACCCTCACTAAAACCGCCATTTTGGAAAGTGAGTGGCGCCACCTATAGTTAGTTGGAGTCGCGAATAAACGCGCTTGGAAAAGTCTCTGCCAAACGAGCAAATAAACTGTCGTTCCATGACGGCATCGCTCGGGGGTCGTTATCGGCGCTCGAAGCGCGGCGGCGACCTTTCGGCCCAAACACGTCTCGGTAGCAGGCCGCGAACGAAGTGCACCGGGTCAGTTTGCGCGGGATCGGTAAAATAGAGCGAGCCGACTTCGAAGAAAGATGGTGTCCACGTGACGTCATCGTCACGCCGAGGACGTCATCGTCATCGCCGAGGACAACATACGCAACTTCTTCAGGAAGAGCAGCGCGCGTGCAGAGACCCTCGTCACGCAGCGGCCAAAGTTCGAACTACGACTAGCGTCCGGAAGGGGATTTCCGCTACCCAGTCGTTGCGGGGGAGGCAAGAGAGGTAACGCAGCTCCCCTTCCGAACGCCAACAAGCATTCGCCGCTCGGTATTGTCTGTACGAGAAAACGGGATTATTCGGCGATGCCAAATGTACGCCATAGAGGGTACGCGTTGGAAGCCACGCCACCAAGATGGCGGCAGATGCGGCGTCAATGCGAGCCGCAGGTGACTCTCCGTCTGCCGCGCCCACCTACTTACTGCGAGCGAATTCCCTTCGCCGAATCTCATTTCGCGCCGTAGAGACAGTGCTTCGAAGCGAGCGTATCAAACATTTGGTTGGAGTCTTTATTATTCGCTTAATAGCGAGAAGGAACAACCACCAACCCCGCGGAACGATGTCACAGCTGCGAGCGAAGCCGAAGCTGTAAGCCCGTGCACATGTTGCCTGCACTGAGCTTTCGCGCGATAATTCGATACCATCCCCCGCGCTGTCCGGCGGCTTGAGTTATCACGGTCGATTGAAATGTACCCCGTTGTCGCAAAAAAAAAAAAAAACTCTTGTCCCCTCAAGCCGCCATCACGACACGTAACAAAAAGGGCACAGTGCAGACGCCGTCTGAGGCACGTTTCTTCTTCTTATGAGGGTCCCCCTGGTCGTACAAAAACAGTTTTTAGACACATTCGAACAGCAGCCATGCTCGAGGCGCAGATCATTGCATCAGCGTGCCTGCAGCCTACACCGCGTCTTTAGTACGACGTAGGAGAGCACTGCGACAGCTCGAAACATGCCGCACGTTCTGCTGTCTCATCCATAGGATTAAGACGGTTCAATTTTGTTCTTGCCTGTTACTTCGCCCTCTGCCTGGTAATCGCAACGCAATTCCGAGGGAGCCCTAAATTGAAATTTAGAATTTTGTTCTTCCTTTTTTTTCGCGGTCTGGTTTTCGATGCCCGAACCTTCGCGAAAACACAAATGAGCGAGCGAGGCGCCCCGAACGAGGCAAGTGGAAGTCCCCAGGAAGAGATAATGACGCAACGCCCTTGGGGGCCCGCCGAGTGGTCGCAGTCCGCGTAACCGGGCTGCAGCCAAGTGAACCAGCTCTGGGCGAAAGAAAGGAAGCGGGTTGGTCTCCTCTGCCGCCTGCACTGCAAGAGCACCCCGGAGCGAGAGAGAGAGAGGCTAAACCCGGACACGCACCACTGCCGCCAAAACAACCACCAAATGCGTTTAAAAAAAAAAAAATCTTGAATAAAAGAGCACGAGCAATTTTTTTTCCCTGCGGCAAAAACGCCCAAAACAGAATTACTTTCCTTTTGATTTCCAGGCTCGTCTGGAAAGCAAAACAAACGAAAGGCGAGGGAACAAACACGAGGTCCTTCACCGCTGCGAGACGCACGCACGGCGCGAGGCTTTACCAGGGACGCCATTGGCGACCAGCGTGGCGTGGAAGGAAGGGGGGGCCTCTCGCATCCGTCGCATACGAAAACACGCACGCACACAATCGGCTACTTCTGCCCGTAAGCCGACAGTGCGGTGGAAGCTACGAGCCCGCTGGACCAATCGGAAGGTCGATCTATGGCCACGTGATCACGCTCTCGCCCGTACCCTCGCCCAGGGAGCTGGGTCACGTGATGAAAGGGAGGAGTTTGATTGGATCGGCGAGTGTGTAGCTTCCACCGCCCCGTGTCAGTTTAGGGCCGAACGGAGTATATACCTAGTGGCGCCCTTTCCCTTTCCTCGCCTTGCCAAAAAATAAAATGAAATAACGCGAAAGGCGTGCAGGAGGCATCGGGCCGGCTAAGCTCCGAGCGGCGGCGACGCCGGGGACGCTGCAGCGAGTTTCGGGGGCCAGCCTCCCTCGAGGTTTGCACGGTCAACGAACGCCGGCGCTCACCTTGAACGCGGACTTTCACATTCGCCAGAGCCGGTTTCCGCGCGCGCCAGCCACTTTCGCCGGGGCTTCTCTCGCTGGCGAGGTGTCCCCCCCCCTTCCCCCTTCTTGCTCGTCTCGGCGGGACCATGCGGCAGCAACACCCTTCCTTCCTGTCTCGATTTCATCCGCCGTCTTCCAAAAGATGTCCCGAAGGGCTCGTCTTCAGTCTCGCGAAACACCTTCTACACTCTGCGCGAAACTTACTACAGCCGCCCAAATTTCGGTTTCAGAGAGAGCACGACAACCGACGCGGCAATGAGTCCATTAACTGCCACAGTCGGCCAGACACTCTTAAAGGCCCCTTCATACGCTTGAAACTGAGTAGGACCGACTGAGACAAGACGCTCTCTTGCGACGGCATAGGACCCGATGCGCTACTGTCTTGTGTCAGCCGGTCCTACTCAGTTGCGAGCGTGAACGGGCCTTAAAGAGACCACACTAGCGCCATCTATGTGTGATTCAATCCCCACGGTGCTTTGCATGCGAAGTAACAAGTGCCGACGCTTGAACGTTTGTCTGCTCAACTAAAATCGCTCGCGAGAAAGCCTAAAACATTGAGAACGTTACGTCGGTGTCCAAATGCTAACTATGAATGGGAACTTTTATGAATGTCCGTGGTTTCCATGAAACTTTGTTCGACGAAACGTCTCGAAAACGAAACGTCATCCGAGCAAAAGGCTTGCCCAGGTTGAAACACGATTCGACGAAACGCCCTGTCGACAAAACAACAGTCTCAACGGAACGCCGTTCGACCAAGTACCGCATCGACAAACCCTGACTGGACAAAGAAATGACGCCGTTCCTTCGTCCGGCCGATCGGGTTCTCCAGCCGTAGGTAGAAAACGGACCGACTGACAGCGTTGGGCCGGTGTTAGCGGGTCGATGCCAACTTGGTCAGTTACGCGAAGTACCAAACCCCCGGTCGTCCGTTCCGCGAACGAGAAGGGAGGTCAATGACCTTCGGCCGAAGCGCACAGACCGCGGCCGTAGCCGCGGAACATGCCGAGCACGCGCGGTGTCCCAACTCCGACACTGGCACCTCTCGCACTCCGCCCATCGCAAATAAGGGGAAAAAAAGGAAGAAAACATGAATTAGAGGTGGTCCGCTCTGAGGCCAAGTTTACGGGAAGGTTGTGGTTTTGACGTCACGGACGGCGGGGGATTGGGGAACGGGTACCGGGAATGTGGATGACGATGTCAGACACGAGTGATTGGATGATTGAGAGATGGCGCCTATGATAACGAAGGCCCTGAGCTAGGATGACGACGTCACCACAGTCAGGTCGAGCGCAGCCACAGACTGGGTACGAGATTTGGGTCAGTGCTCGGCTGGGCCAAGTGTCCAATCATTGCGCCGAAGGATGATCGGCACCGGGCTCGGGGATCCAATTGCAGAGTTGGCTCAATCCGAGTGCGAGGACGTTAACGTGGAAGTAGAGGAAGCTAGCCACAGGATTTTATTAACAGGTGGTGTTGAACTGGCCCGGACTCTCAACTCTCCACGAATGAGACGCGAGCAATGCAGTCAGTCAGATAGCAGACGGAAAGAGAGAAAGACGCGAAACATAATCCTGCAATCGTATAATATACTTTTTCTACCCCCATTCGAAATAAAGTAAAATACAAAAACCGCATAGTGACTCCCGTAGGGCATAGCAGGTCCCTACCGAAAGTTGCCGTGCAATATGAAACTCCAGTCAATTCGCTTTGGCTTCTGAATCTGAAACCGTCTCCCATTGCATCGGCGACGATTTAATTTACAATTACGCATACAAACCGAAGAAGAAAAAAAATGTAGAGTCCGGTTTTCCTAACCTGTTCCTAACATTCGTACTCCTTGTCGTCCGAGCACAGAAAAGAAAAAAAAAAAGGAAGGAGGGAAAGAATCAGGGGGAGAGAAAGGGCAACAGTCGAGCGCGCGCTGGCGTCAGGCGGCGAGTCGTCACAGCTCTTCCAACAGTAGTCACGCTTTTCGCGAGTCGATTTGCTCAGCTGTTCACTCGGCTCCCTCCAGAGAAAGAAAAAAAAAAAAGAAATAAGGCCCTGGGCATAGGCAGAAGCGTGAGGACGACTCGGTGGTCCAGACGAGATCGTTCACTGTCCCCATCCATCAGCGAAGGCCTCTCGAAACAACGCCAGAAAGAAATAATAAAAAAAGTACTACTACCAGCACACAAAGGTCCCAAGAAACGAAGGACGCTGCCGCACGATTCGTACGCAGGAGCCAGTCCACCCTCGAGAAGACGCGTGACCGCGGTCAGCGTTGTGCGCTCCGAATCGACGACGAGCCGACAAAAATGGCCGACGGAATTCGGGGACGGGACAAAGAACCCGCGTCCATGGACTGCGACGAAATGAACACGGCTGGGCATGCCGGGGACCAGGAGGACGTACAACGAGGGTGGTGTGTATGTGCGTGCGTGCTTAAGTGCGCCTGCGTATGGGGAGTTTAAAGTTTACCACACTCCGTCGTGGTTAGAATTAAACGACGCGAGGATCGTATAAATGGTTCGTTTCCCCCAAACTTGCAGACGACGGGAAGATGATCGAAGCGGGTGTAGCGAAAACTAACAACGACCTGCATCCGACGAGCCGACGACGAGAGCAGAGATCGAGCGGGCGTAGCGGACAACACGGGAAGAAAATGAAGGCGACCGACGATGAGAGTGTGCTTCTCTGGAAAGGTTTCTCCATGCGCTAACTCGTCGCCCACAGACGAAAAATGCCGAGTCGCCGGGCTATCGACGCACTTCTGATACTTGGCAGAAGAGAGGCGTGCGCGGGAACTCGTTTTTCGAAGAGCCAGGCGTCTGAGCATAATCGCGCCGTTTTACAGCCATCCATGTGACGTAAGAAACACGACTATATGAAACAATAAACAGAAAGAGAGAGTAAAGAGGCCAAAGACGTCGCATAGAATCAACCACAATCGAAATGCTAACTACAACAAATATAAAACGCGAAAAAAAAAAAACGTCACGGCGGCGAGACATGATGATACGCGATAAGCTACAAAGAAGACTGGCACATGACGACTGCGAAGGACGACCGAACGAAGAGAGCTCCGTAATTCCACAGTCAGTCACGATATCCCAGCTTACGGCCGCGGAAAGGACGGCTAATGAAACCCGATGAGAATGCTTGTCTCAACCACGCGGACGACTCTCGGCGGAGCGGACGATTATCCTACTAAAGCCGGGGTGCGCACTGCTTATGTACATCGTACGAAAGACAGTCTGCACACAGATTGGAACGCGAGTCACCGCGAGATCCCTGCTTCGAATGCCGCATGGCAACGAGTTCGAGGAGCAAACTTGGCACCCGGCATTCGAAGCACGGATATTGACTGGTGTTGGCAGACTGTCATTGGTCCGATGTGCGAGCAGTGTGACTCTCTCCGGCTTAATAAAGGCCGACTATCAGACCCGAGATTCTGCAAGGCAGAAGATCCTCCTCACCATGGGGGAGGAGGAAAGAGGCAGCGGTGTACAGGGTAGAAGGGGGGGGGGGAGGAAAGCGCGAACTGGTCGTCAGCCTTGAAGAGCGCGCAACGAGCGAGAGATCATTTCTAGAGTCAGTGACAGAATAAGAACGGCGTCCTTTAGTGCACACCACACGGTGGAAGACCCGAAAGGCTGTGGACAGGATAGACGGTAAGGCGGTCTTCGCGTTCCGCTCAACGGTACTTCCAAAAGAGCGCGGAGCGAAATAAAAGTACCGACCGAGTTGTCGATACATCACACCTGTTCCTAAAACTTAAAAAAAAGAGAAGAAAACACGAACGAGGAGAGCAAAATGTGCTGCGGTAGTCAAGGCTACCGGCGCGACAAACGAGCAAAACAATAAACGACGAAGAGCCAGTCGATATTAGAGCGCGACCGAGAACCTGAGGGCTTTGAAAAGAGCCATGGGACCACTGACACCGACTTATGCACGAAAGCGACGGCACGCAAACGTCCGCGTGGAAGCAAGAAAAAAAAAAAAAGTAGATGAACACAGCGAGTGTGGGCCAACCATAAAAAAAAGAAAGAAAACCGGACAACGAAGAAAGTAACTAAAATGCGAACGAAAGAAAAGCAGCAAGAAAGGAACGCATTCGGACCAACCAACATAAATACACGCGCAAAAAGCGCTCAATAATTTCGAGATTGACGACGGCGGCGGGTTCGGCACCACGGTCAGCGGCTGGCGAGAAAGCAGATAAACAAAAATATATATCTATATATTACGTCACGTGATTTCGGCTCTCGAACCCAGCGTCGGCGACCGCCACTCGGGGGAAAGACTCGGCGCCGCGTTGCCCGGGGCAACCGTAGCGTCAACAAAACGCGCGTCCTCCTTTCCCGCTAGACACGAAACGAGAGAGAGAGAGGGAGAGGAGGCAACACACCAAACACAAATGCGAGGTGCACATTAGGCGGTAAAGGGGTGCACCACCGAGCGCGTGCCAGTGCAGCATTTGCGAGCACTTACGCGCGTGGGCGATCGGGCCAGCGTGTGCACGCGTTGTGCCCGAGCGCTTGCTTGCACATCTGCAGAGCCGTGTGTGTGTGTGTGCGCGCACGCGTCCGGAGCGTACGGCGGTTTGTTTGAACGTCTGTACTTACGAGCTCGCGGCGCGTCGAGGATTGGCCAGCGCGGTCGTGCCAGATGCAAGGACCGCGATGCTGTGTGCTCATAAGCCGCCGCCACACTGCTACTACGTCGTACAGCTTCCTTGTATGACATCGGTCAAAGCAAACATTCTTCGAAAATGCTCGAGGCGCAGATAATTCCGCCATCATGTCCCCAGCGAAAAGGAGCGCCACAGCACTTATACGCGTGAGATCGCTGTGACAACTGAGGCGTTCAAATTTCACGCGCGGGCCTAGATCAGCAAACGTCACTCTGAGCTGGCTCAACGGGTGCACTGTTCACCGCTACCCAATGCTAGCAGTCTGCTTCGTGGTGCAGCGTGCCGGAGGCGATACTCGGCGGCATATCGTCCCCATCGAACGGCGCTTCAATATCGAACCGCTTGTGCGCACCAAGGTCCCGAGGCTTGTCGAGGATCGAATCCCTCGAATGATGCCGGTACGTGATGCAGGAAACGAGCCCCGACGAACGCATCTCCAAACTCGGACGCCTCCATTCTTGTCCTTTCGTTTCTAGCTTATCCGCCTAGATGTGCACGGATTTCATAATTGTTGACCGCAACTTATACGGTAATATATGATATTTCCTCGCCAAGTTTAGCAAATGGTAGTCGCGTGACCTGGTCCCGCCGTGACACCAGCCCCATGTCACGTGACGTCGCGGTCGGACATCGTGACGCCACGGTCTCGCGCGACACCTCGCGTGAAGTCGCGTGACCTGCCGTCACGTAATCGCACAACTCAGCGGCACCTAACCACTTGATCCCCTCCCTGTGGCACCAATCACGTAAATCCCCCATGACTCGTAATGGCACCACCAACCACGTAACCGTCGTAGGACCGAGTCAAATTTTCGTAACCATTTTTCGTGACGTTGGAAAAGCTGCCAGTAATAGCATTCGGCGCCAATAAACGACGAGTTAAACTGTATGTGAGATCACGTGCTCCAGGTTTCACTGCACTCGCGCTCACGGCGGTTATTAGAACAGGCACGCGAAGTGACGCTACAGACTGGAACGAAGTGCTATTACGGCAAACAAAAAAAAGAACAGAGAGAGAGAGAGAAGGAGGGTGGTCGAGGAACGAGGCCGCAGGAGAAGTCCCGGCGCGAAGGTCGAGTGGCCGTGCAGCAGCGCGCTGTCCCAGATAAGAGCTCCGGAGCGCCCGATCGCGCGGGATAACAACGCTGCGCGACTGCCATTCGAGAATGCAGCGACGTTCCGGCGATGCCCTTCTCGGCGCAAAAAGAAAATCGCTTTTCTGTCGGGGTACGCCTTCCAGGCCGCGACTGGTGCCGTAACGCAGCTTGCGGAAAACCAAGAGTCGGTTCTAGTCGCCGCGAAGGAACTCCGAACAGTGCTCGCCACTTGGTGTCGGTGTCATCATGCGGCAGAAATGAGGGCGGGTGGTCATTGCTCAGGAGTGAAGCCACTATAGGGTGTATTCACTGGCGGCCATATCCGTGTGCGCTAATACTGAGCGCGTGCTGATGGCTAGCTTCACAGTTATTTTGCAACGTGCACCCCGCACCATCAAGATTGCCGGTCTCGACAGCCTATCAATGTGAGCTTGTTCTGAGCGTGCGCTCTAAACAGTGACCTCAAATATGGCGGCCAGTGAATACCCCCTATGCTCGTCTTCATCCGAAGGACCGTAGTCAAAAGAGGTTCGGCTCCTCGCGGAGCGATGCCAATTTTCACATTGTTGACAACCTGACAGAAATCTCAGACCGTCGTTTCTGACGGTGCTGGTTTAGGAACCCGGCGACCCCTAGCTTCCTCCGCCGTGCTTTTGAAACGCACCACCTAACTTGTCGTTTGCAACTGATCATTTTATTTGCGACGTCACGGGTATTAACCATCGGAGGACGACACCGAAACATCTCGTCGCCAATTACGTACTCAATCTGAAAAAGCTGTCAATTAACAGTCCCGCCAACAATCCACAAAACCGTTTTGAAAAAAAAAAAAAAAATCGCTTGACTTAGAGCCGTTTATACTGAGAGTTTGGCCAATAGGCGGAGCTTGTTGCCCGCCAGAACTAGCGGATTTCGCGATAACACAAAATGGCGTCGCTTCTTTGTCTCGTTTATTCCTGAGAAATCGAATAGAGTTCCTATGAGTCAGAGCCACAAAATGGCGGACGGAAGTAGTCATCAGGTGCAATGAAGGTGCGATATCACTACTACGCACCCTACTACGCAGCAAGGCGGGGCGAGCCCGCGGGGGGGGGGGATTTCTATCACATCGCTAATCCGGGCCACCAGTCTGCGCGGCGCAACGCCACTGGGCGCGTGCTATGACGTCATACCAACAACTGCGCTCCGTTGATGACGCTCTCTTCCATGCCATTTCTACGGTGCTACCAACAGCAACACGAGCAACCAAATTAGTGACCACCCACACCATCGAGCTTGTCGTTCGGAACTCATAATCCTGGCCGTAACACCACGAAGATACCAAAACATATTGTCGCCAATAGCAATCAACTAAAAAAGAAATTGCTTAAAAGAGGGAGTATTAGTCGTCTCAAACTCCCAAGTTTATGCAGAAGAGGGCTGAACGAATAATGGGGGAGACTAGTGCCATTTAGTGGCTCTAGGGGAGACTTGCAAAGTTCCTCAACAACGCTTCTTTTTTTTTTTCTTATGAGGTGGCGGCGGCGAGGCCGGTTGTCGGGGTGGCGATCCTGATTAGGCGCTTTCCCAGAAGAGGTATATCCCCCAATAATCAGGGCGGCCGACGGCCCTTATCGGTCAGGACCAACGCAGCGGCGCAGATAAACGCCGCCGCCGTCGAACCGGTCCACAGGGGCAGGCGGCCGACCATGAAAGGGGCCGTACACGACGCCGCAACACAGCCAACGCTCGAACCCACCTGACGCACCGTGGCGCTGCCGTCGGCGCATGCGCAGCACGCTGCTCGTCGTCATCTTCGCTATCCCCGAATCACGCACAGTGCCGTGATCCTGCGCATGATTTGTTTAGCCGGTGATACCGGACGCGTAAAGAGGCCGAGTGCCGTGACGAAGCACTTTTGTGGCTGCCCGAGGGGCTCCATCAGATCGGAGGCTGCGGGCGGCTACCTGAACATGACTATTCAAGACGAGATCCAACCCTCGCACCCCTAGCGGCTAAGTTGAGAACTAGTCCCATAAGTCGAAGGAGGAAGGGGGAGGGGGGGGGGGGGCAACAAGCGCACAAAACTATGAACGAAGTACATCGAGGGGCTTCACGAGCCCATCATAGCTTCTTTACTGCAGCCTGTCTTCCTTGCATCGAGCTCAGTCTGCCGTGCCCAATTTCGTTATGGTTAACGAGGAAATATTCATCGTGCGGCGTTTCGCGATTGTGAGAAAACGTTCAAGACATCATCTTCTCGAGTGCTCACAGTGCGGCGGAGTGCCTTCTAGCCCGACATAACTATATGTTTAAGTTCGGCGCTCGGTTGGCGCACGCCGAACGCTGTGTCAGTGTTGTGCTGGGTCTCGTGTTCAATCGGCGAAACACACATGGACCAGCTGAACAGTGACGCTGCATCTCTGTCCAATCTATGGCCCGGGCTCGATAGACGCAGATGACGGAACCGTGCCAGTCCGCAGGCCTTGCGTCGGGTAAACACCGAGCTCGGTACGAACAGGCTGGAAAAAGTGCCCCCTACATAGACCTTTTTCCCGAGGGCTCCGCCATCTTGATTATCGTCACTTCCACTATGGGCGAAAACATTCTTTTGCCGTCGCCACGCCAATAGAACACATTTAGGATATAAGCGTAACCGTCACACATTCTAAGCAGTGATAGAGTGCAGGCGAGCTGGTAATTCTACTTGCAGGTTGAAATGTTTTCATATTATTTTTCGTCGCCCATATTGGATATGCCTTAGGTGGCTGGAAACGAGAGTAAACGATCTCCTCGCGAATGCTCTGTTCACCCCTCAGCTGATGACCAATCAACCACCGTCCACTCATCACCTGACCCGCTCTCCGCGCGGACAGGTTCTACCTAATTCTAACGAATGGATGCGCCGCAGCCTCGGCCTTTTCCCTTTGGATTGGGAAGGGTGGTTGGCGCCATCTATCGTCGGGGACTTTTCCAGCGCCAGTCGAGACGGCCGTCTCGTCTCGGCTGTGTCGGCGAACCCGGTGTCTCGGTGCGCCCTCTGTAATCCACTTCCTCGGAGGGCGATGCGATGCGTTCTATCGGAAGCGAGACGGTTACACCGCCAAGAAAAAGGAGGGGGAGAGGATCTGACGCTATAGGCGTGCCATCTAATGCAAACGAGCAAAGTGGAATGCATTCTCCCTAGTAAGTTGTTTGACTCGACCAATACTAGTTAGACGGCAAGGACCGCGCCCTTTCCTACTGTAACGTCACCACTAGTGGTGAATCTATGCAGCGCTGCCTAGCTTGCATCTGAAGCCTGGCCGGTGCTCTCTTCAAATTTCAATGGTCGCGTTGCAAATATTTACTCAATCTCACTCCAGAGTAAAGATATTGTACCTTGGCGTTCGAAAACTTATTCGCGTCCGGCGTCGCTCTGTCAGGGTGCCACTAGGTGTCGCTAGCCGCCGCCCGATTCAAGATTCAGCGGCATGTACCCATCCGCCCATCTGACTATACCGTAATGAACAAATGTTTCTTTTTTTTTTGTAGATGGTATTTTTGTTGCGCGTTCAGGCTTGTTGGGACCTCCTCGACGGAATTTTTTGCCTTCGGGGGAGTTTCGTGCTGTTAAACATGTGCTCCTGATTTGATCTTTCCGTTCTATTGGTAAGTCAGCTTTCAGGCTCGTTGAAACTTGTAAAATCCCGGTTGGACCTTCCGGCACATTGAACACTAATGGGCAGCCAAGACTGGAGCTTTAAGGCCGTGGTGATTGACGTACTCATCTTCGTCGCGACACGTGATATGCAGTAATCAAAAGAGCGGAGTTTCGACGCAGATGCAAGGCAGGGAGCACGGTGGAAAGTTGGGCGAGTTGGATGAATATGTTTACAAAAGGGCAAGCAGGACAAGAAGGGGTCCAGACGGGGCGCGTCACCCCGTACAGTGCGAGAGCTGTTGCCCATCCTTCGACATCATGGCGCAATGTGGCGTCGTACGCGTGAACTAGCAGCAAAATCGACTGAAACGAGGAACAAACTAGCGAGTTCTAATAACCGGCGCGTGACAGCAAACCGTGGACTCCGAGAAAATTGCTCGAACGGAGATCCGCCTCGACCTCGAAAACAACGTAACCTCACAGGCTAACAAAAAACGAAGCAAGAAAAGACAAGGAGGAAAACGAGAAGAGGGGGACGCAAAACCTTCTTGTCTCTTATTAACATGGCCACAATCTACTCGGGGTCAAAAGCCAGCGCAAAAACAACTATGACGGCTGAGAGCGCCATCTGGGATCTCGACACGGAACCAACATAGCCGCCTCGAACACACCAAGCAAACCTCAACTTTGGAGCGAGCACCCGGCTACGGAGATGCCACGGCCGAAAGGGGCGAGCAGACGACGAAGACGCCGCACGAATGATTAATGGATCGGTCGGTGCAAACGGCTCAAGCCTTCAAATCGGGCGGCGGCTTGCGCCATCTAGCCAGTGTTTTTTAAAGGCCGGAGGCCACGAAGCGCACTCTGGTGGTGAGGCAAAGAGTTTGCCACAACGCCGAAACTCTGAACCCCCGGGATTAGTAATCTGAACAGTAGAAATTTTCATTTCTATTTCATTGCGGTACCACAAATGCTCTCCGAGGCGCCTGCCCTGTTCGGAAAGTATTTTGGTTCCACTCCCTGACTGAAATCAAAAGGTTGGGCCATAGGGGCCAAATCTAAACAAAATACAACCTCCTCGTTTCATGTTTCTGCATGGCTGGTTCCATCCAAATAACTCGCTCGTCCCTACTCAAAGTATGCAGGTATAGCTTATTGTTTTCATGCGAGACCTAAGAGGTACATTTGTCGAAACAGAAAAACCGATACCAAGTGCAGGGGAAGGCACGGGGTACCCCTTGCCGTCCTCGCCAGAGGAACAGCTCACGAAAGATAAGTGGCGATGATAAAGTAACCCTGCCTCGCTAACATACTGCCGACATGGAGCGCCGGAACTTTCACGAAGTTAAATGCCGCCTCTCTCTCTCTCTCTCTCTCTCGTCATCCTTTCCTCGTCCAGGCAGCCTGCTTCCTCTCGCTCCTCGCGAGGAACCGAATGGAAAGGCGGAATAGAGAGAGGGAGAGCGTACATAGGAGAGGGACCCTGTCCCGACGCGACGTTCCGATCGCCACCACTAGATGGCGGTGGTGCCGCTGCGCACACGCGGGGTCAGCGCGTACACAGAAAACGGCTCTGCGTGTTCGTACAGCCATCTTGCGAGCGTCAGCTTTGGTGACATAACGTTAGGCGCCCCGCAACTTGGGAGGGTAGGGTACACGATAGAGCACGCAGCGTGGCTTCGCGCCTACACTCACTACGTCGACGCAGATTGGACTATTCTACCCAGCGTGGTTGACCAATTGCACTCTCGCTTAGCGTGGTGTCACGATATTTTTAGCCTCATTTATGATTCACTCCAAAACATCGCGTCTCTTTCGCCAAGAAATTAAGGACGAAGGGAGGTGCACTTAGGACACCTACTGGTCCCATCGAATTCTATCTCGTGAACGGAGTTCCAAGTTGTGAGCACGTTCGCAAAATAATAATAATAACAACAGAACTCATAGAGCGAGCTCCCACACGCCCCGCTCTCAGTGGAAGACTTTTTCTCATCGAAGCAACTCGGCCGTCCGTCGCACGCGCTGCTGTAGCCCTGATTTAATACGTTGAAACCCGCTTTTGGAACGTGATTAGAATCCGTTGATTCATATCACAGCTGTCACTACCCGACCGAAACACCAGATTCCCGTCCGAATCATCGGACGGTTTCTGCGCTGCAAGCGCGGCAAGTGAGCGAACCCTAACGAGACTACGCCCCGCAGACAGCTGACAAGGGCACACAGCGGACGGACAAGCACGTCCTTAGGCGATTCCACAGCACAACGAAAAAGGCGTCAATGTCAACGTCCAGCTCGATGCGTAGCTTGCTTCTCGCCGGACACTGGCACCAACTACCGCCACCAAAACCAAGCACCCTGACAATACACAGAGTCCGCCAAGTGGAGAGAGAGAGATGCGAGAGTCGCCACTGCTCCCACCCTTTCCCTCGCGACGAAGGGTCAGTCACGGGCCCGTTCCCCAAAGAGGAGCGACCGGGATTCAATTTCCCTAAAAGCCCTACTCGGAGCTTCGCTCCCCCTCGACGTGTGCAAACGGACCGACGGCGGGAAAGAACGCTGCCGCAAACACAACGACGACGTCCACTGGTTAGAGCGGCGAGTCACTAGCCTCCAACCAGATATGTTGACGCTGGGCAACGCTTTTCTCGCCCCAACCCGGGGCACGCTTCGAAACGCATTACGTCCTTGTCCGGAGATGTACTCCACTCGCCCCTAAGCTGACGGTACGGTGCAAGTTAACGTGCTCGTCGGGCCAGTCGTAGTACACGATCATCTTTCGCCACGCGATCGAGCTTCCGCGCGGGCAGAGGAGAGCAGGGTCACGTGATGAAAGGGAGGCGGCTGATTGGGCCGGCGAGCTCCCGTCGCACTGTCAGCTCAGGGGTGAACCCAGCATTGGGGGAGGGCATCCAACCGTCGCGCCCCTAGCGGTCAAGGTGGAAACTAAACCCGCGGGGAGAACAATACGGATTACTTGTTCGTTCGTTAACGTTCGTAAGCAGCGTACTTCTGCGAACGCTCGGCGAAAGGTGAACCACCGAGACGCCGACCACGCGTGAAACGAATCCAGTCGTGGAGTCACGGCGATGACTATGGAAACCATCGTTCGCCGTCCGAAACGCTGATTAGTAAATTTCGGTACAGATAAATTCTCATCGCGTTCAATCTTCTTCCTTTTTTTAACGAACATTGTTCAGGTGATAAGACCGCTGCCTAACGATTACCAAACTGTGGACCAAAACAGGAACTTCTCAGCTTTTTCGGAACTGGCTCCAAGCCTCGCAGCGAAAGTAAATAAACCGGCGATTACAGGATGTCGAGTCAAGAACAGAGGCAGAGCGGCGTGCCAGACTCCAACGATCGGGCACAGGCAGACCGACACATTTTTGGGCATGCAGAGCGCCACAGGGCAAAGCTCGTCTTAGCAAACGCCACTTCGCCGCATGATGTTTTAGCGAAAGGCAACGCTCGTTTTAGTGAACGACGGTTTACGGGATCATCTCTGAGCCTCGTTCCTCGAAGTGATATGCCCAATAAACCAATGAAAACGGACAGAGGCGTCAAAGAACGTACTACTCGAGGCAAGTGACGACACTTCGTCGCCCTAGGTTTAGCGAAAGGCAGCACTCATTTTAGTATACAAAAATGCTTACGCGAGGCTTTGCTCTTTCATGTTTCAACATCGATTCGTGACGGTGCTCTTTAGGGTCCCTAAATAAACCACGAAAACGGCCTCGAGAAGCGTGCGACATGCAAATGACGTGCCAGTCACTGTCTACTGACCAACTGTCCGTTCTCTCGGGAGAACAAAACCCACTTCGTGATAGTGAAAGGCGTCAGTTAGAATGTCTGCCTTGCCCAGCCAATTGCGCTGGTACTTAATTCAAAGAAAGATGCCACAGCAACAGATATAAGTGATCGAACGTGATTCGAAGAAACACGCGGAGAAAGTATAGTAACGAACATTAAAGTATACCACCAACCCCTCTGTTTACAAACGAGCCCGCGTTCGGCCGCACCGGGTGTGCGCACTGCGCCTGCGCAGAAACCAGATCCGCGTGAGACGACGGTCTTGCGCGTGCGCAGTGACGACAGCAGCGCCGCCAACGCAGTAATATGACGTCAGAGAGTTTGTATATTACAAGATGTTATTAAGGCGAGCCAACGGCGTAAGAACGCAGCGAAATTTAGCAGACAGCGGCGAAGAAAGGACGAAAAGCAGACGACGGCTCCAAAGGGGGCAAGCGAGCTATCGCCGTGGGCAAGGAACGCCGCCAATCTGCGAAGAACGAAAACAGAAAACCGACCTCAGATGTCCACGGCCAGGCTAATAAAACTCGATGAAAAAGGGGGTAAACCACTCCAGAAGCGTCGAAAAAAATATATAATCAAGAACAGGCGCAGAAAAGGGGGACTCACAAGTTATACGCTGTAATCGATATAAAAAATGCATAAACAAAAAGACCGATCTACGAGAAGAAAAGTTCAGAACGGCTGCAGACCTACGAGCAGTCAAAGCGAAAACAAGACGAAGCCCCAACCGAACAACGACCGGCAGCTAGCTCGCGAGGAACCAAAAACAAAAGGCGACCCAAAACAAGCCAAAAAAATAAAAGGGGGTGTGCTACACGTAATAAAACCGAAGGCCAAAGAAAAGAGAAAGCCGAGAAATTACAGATAAAGAAACTAGAAAAAGAGTTACAACCAGGCGCAAAAAGATACGAAGAAAACAACTCAAAAGATTCCACCTGCTCACTGCTGGCATGTGGATGGCTGCTGCCGGTACGCCGCTGTGGCATGTGGAATAACCAGTTTCGTGTGTCCCCTTTCTCTCTACCCCCTTCCCCTTCTCCGAGTACCGCCTTCTTTTACTGCCTCTCTTTTTACTTCGGCGTCGCGTGCGCCCTTGAAAAATAAAAAGAGGGCCAGCAGGCTGCTGCATCTTCCCCCGGCTCTCGCCGAATGGCGCTGGAGGGAAAGGAAAAACTAGAAGCCGTTTCGCAAGCGCCCCCCCCCCCCCCTTTTTCACGTAATCACCCGGCACGCTCAACACACGAACACTGCATTAGGGGGAAGAGAGCCGGGCAGACGTTCGCCCTTGACTCGCTGCTACCCTTTCACCCACTGCTCTTTCCCGCATCCAAACCCCCCCCTTTCTATCCTTCATCTACAACGGCGGGCACAAAGAAGCGGCCACGAAATGATCACAATAATAATAACGATAACAGTAATAATGAAAGGGGGGGCATCGCGCACAATGAAAGCTGGACTGGCCGGAAGAGAGAAGAAGAAAAAGATGCAAGAGGAGGAAGAGGTTTGAGATGAAAGAGGCAGACTCACGCATCACGCTCCAGCACAGAGAAAAGAGAGAGAGAGAGGGAGATATGCACCGGAGAAAATGGCTCTTGAACGCGCACGTACGCTCTCCATGGTCACGTGGAGCTGGCTCCACTTTTGGCTCTTGCGTTTCTTTTTACATCACACCGGCACTTTTTCCTCCTCCAGTCCCCCGATGCCACGAAAATTTCCTCTCCTCCGGGCACGATCTCGTTTTCTTCTCCGCCTCGTCCCACATTTCCGTCGGTTCTGCTGGGCTGTGCCGGCGAGCCGGACCGAAAAAGATGGCCAAATTTTCTCTCCCCACTTCGCGCTACTCCAGCTCCGTTTGGTCTCGTCTAAACCCATTAAGGCCCCATTTTCGACTTTTGCCCTCGTCCCGATTGTTAGGCGACTCCACAAGACTGCAATGGGCCCGTCATTGTCAACTTCTCGACATCCCAGCAACCACGTACTCCAATCGCATCACGAAAAAATTATGATCCTTTTATTTGCAATTAATCCACCTGTGCTCGTGGAAATGGAGCGTGCTGGTTAAGTTACGGTGTTTGTGGAGAATAACATAGAGGACGAAAACCGGACGACACGTTTCTCCAACTGGCAGCATACATTTTTTTTTTCTGATATTTCTGTTTTGCGGTATGGCCGCCAGGACTGGGCAGTTTTCGTTGCCGACTACGAGAGGCGCGCGAGTGTCACGTTTCCCGTGAATTGCCTGCCCGCCACTGGATGGCGCAACCTCACCTTCCAGTGCTGAGGGTAAAAGGGAGAGTGAAACCAGGCGCGATCCATTGGTGAAAGCCCGATACTGTTGCGTTCGTGATTCCACTTACGCCGTGAGATTGCGTACACAATCGAGCCGGAAGTAGATTCAGGAACCCGACGACAGTAGATCGCGTCTGGTTAGGGCTTTGACGGCGGAAGTGGTCGTCGCACGTGACGGGGGACCTTACCAGGCGCCAGCGCACGGGGTTCCAACCACCCAACGCCCTAGCGGGCAGCTTCCGTGGCAGTACTACGTCGTCGCCCTCCCTACGAGCGCCCCCCCCCTCCCCAGTAGAGACGGAGGGGGAGAGATAGCTAGCGGACGGAGAGGCCACCACTGCGGCGGCGGCATTGTTTCGTCTGGCAAGCGAGCCGCATCCGACTCACCTCGCGACCCGAACGACAACGACGAAACAATGAATCGCGTCTTCTTTTGTTTCACTTTTGTCGCCCCCTCTCGTCTCCACGCTTGGCGGGGCCCCCTCGCTTTGTGTTACATTATTACCGCGCCCCGGCTCATATCCCCCCGTTCCGCCGAAGAGCCCCATGGGGGGGACAAGGGGGGGGAAGAAGGATCCCCCCCCTTCCCCCGTGTGTGTGTCGACTCGGCCACGGAAATGAACCTTCACCTCGCGTCAGGGCCGCCGCCATAATAAGCGTCCAGGCAGCAACACGCCGCCCGACGACAGAGAGAAACGGGCAAGAACAAAAAGCGGAGCTTCACTCCCGCAGACGACAATCGGAGTGGGGGGAGAGAGTGTCCAATTAAAAAGAAACGTCCCGTGGCGCGTTTGGGGGGGGGGGGGGGGGACCATAAAGAGCGAGGCCCGCCGCGTCGGTTGCGCCATCCATGGGCGAAGGTGGGAAGCTACTTTTAGAAACACCAACGGCGCGCGAGAAACGAGACGCCCACGCACGCAAATAATAAGGTGAAAAAGAAGAAAAAAAAACTGGATACGATAAGTATGTTATAATTACATTGCTCAACATTGCTACTGCCAGCTCGACCGGATCACCTGCTACTACTGGAAATCTGCCGAGAAGCTATCACGGGAGGGTAGAGTCGTCCTCGCGTAAAGGAAACCAAGAAACAAATAAATAAACCGTAAACCTTTTTTTTTTTTTTTGTTATTTCCCGATGGCAACTTGTCTTTTAAAAAGTTCCCTGGTTCCTTTCTTTTAGACTTCGGGATATGAGGCAGCCTAAAAAAACGGCGACACCGCGAGAGGGGTCGAATTGGCCTATTGAGTCCTTCATTTGCAGCGTGTGCTTTCAGAAACCTCCTAAAATATGCGAGCACCGCTGCGCTCTTTCGCGCCACTTCACGCGAATGAAATGGGAGCGAAGCGAGCACCACTACCGACGTCGCATTCGGTCCAAATGTGCCGCGCACTGGGATACGACGATTATCGCTCCAATCTGGCCCTGTTACAAAGTGTAGAACGGGCGCTCAAAAAGCGTGCAGTCTGTTTCCCGCGAAACTATGAGGGGACTCCATGCAGTGACGCCTATCCACATCCAATCACAACAAAACACACGCAAAAAACAAACAAACAAAAAAACAGTTGTTTGACGAAATTTGAGAGCATCGGCATTTCCGCCGTGTTCAAAAGTATGCCAGCAACTCCCGAATTACGTCTAATAAGTTAAAAAACAAAATTGAAATAGACATAAGGCCCAATTCTCCGCGGACACGTCACAGTTTCTGTATGGCCAATGTGACCGTCATACAAGGAAGAAACACGTGTCATGCAGCGTCTCAAAACTGATTTTTTTTTTAATGCTGTTGTATTAGCAGCAGTGTGACCGCAGTCTAAAAGAAGAAAGAACGCCAGGAATTGGCTCGTTTTTTGTTTGTTTGTTTCGGGGCTTTCCTCTTGTTGGCAACTCCTTCGTTCTTTTCTTGAAGGGGTAGAGACAGGGAGGGAAAGAAAGGAACGGCGGTCCCCCCGGATTTAGAAAGCAGCGAGCTTGGTTTGGCAGCCCACACGACTGAGTCCCCCTGGAAATAGAGAGACGGCGACGACGGCACGCGAGCGGCCGCCGCTGCAAGCGCTCCCAGAGGAGGACTCCCGGCGACGCCCACCGCGAGAGCGCGTATTTTAAAACCCCCCACTTCTTTCGTCACTTCTTCCGAGGGGTGGCAGCCGAGACCGAGGTGCGCGCGGAAGCAATCTCGGGGAGAAACAGACCCGACGAAACAAAACAAACACTTAAAAAAATGCTGCTATTTATTTTTTATTTTTTTTATCAGGGACAGATTGGTTTATAGTGTATACAGTGCGCAGGTTTAAAGAACAGAGGAGAGCGGAAGTATTTTACGTTTCAACTTACGATGGGTCACAGGAGACGCTACGAACCACCGAGAGCAGTCCAGCAACATGTGTGTGAGAGGATAGCCTCTCACAGGGGTCCGCGTTAACCATAATCGACCGGACTGTTGAATTTTCGATAGGCCCAGCTTACCGAAATCGAAACACTGTTGGCGACTAAATTCTCGCCCTCTTCCCCCCCCCCCCTTTTTTTTTTCTGCGTTTTATGGTATGTGAATTTATACCGAGGTCACTGAGAAAGCTTTGGCCCTTATTGGAAACAAAAAACGACAACCTGTAAGCTGCTCCCGTTGAGTACGTACGCGACAGGACGAATCCGACTGGAATGTTCGTTTCATATCACGACAAGTTTTGACGGCGCCGCCCGCTCAGCCGTGTCAATCGACAAAGCGCTCAGCTGTCGATTTGCTTCTTCTTTTTTTTTTTCTGACGGAAGGATGTTGAAGGGCACGCACATTTTACGCGCACGGGTAACGCGATCACCGATGTACACGACAGGACTCGGACGTGAAATTCAGCGAGTGTCACCGTTCGAACGATATATCGTACCGCACTATCCCACACGATGCAGCGTTATCCAAAAAGGGGTTACGAGAAACATCTCCAATAAGGAAGCGCAACAGTGTCGACGACACTCACTTACATCTCGACGATCGGACGGAATCCAGAAGCACCTCGTTCGGGGGCAGGCTTTTGGGTACAGCTTCCCCTTTTTTCACAACACCAGCATCGATGGCAAAGGAACGGACGCGACTGGTCCTTTCCCCGCCCCAATCATAATAACTATTTTTGGCCAAGACCCAGGAGCACCCTCGGCGGATTATCCCCGGGTGTGGGGAGTTGTCATTGTTCGCCAAATCGCATCAAGGGCCCCTCGACGTTCTTCCCTTTCTTCGTTGGTCGTGAACGACGAGCAGAAACATTTGAATGGCAGACACATATACCAGCCTTATTTCTCGCAGAGGAAGATAACTAGGGTTCCGTGTTTTCGGTAAATACCGATAAACCCAGATAAATAGCCCCGAAGTGGCTTTCTCTTTCCTCGGAATCCGGGAAAACCGAAAACACCCGTTCGGAGCTGCCCTTAAATAAGGCAATAAAGTTTGGAGGAAAAAAAAAATTAACAATATATATATATATTTTTTTTGTGAACCTGGACACAATATATCGATATCACCAGCCAGTTTGCACGTGTGTTGACAATTTTTTGGACTAACCGAATAATCAGAAAGACGATACGTTCACTTTTACGTCGCATAAGCATTGTTACAATGTTAATCTAATAGACCAGCGTACACATTTTGTGTGGACGTTGGTCGTCACTAGGAACGTCGAACTTGGTCGAAATTGTGCCGGAAGGTTCGGCGAACCCGTCGAGGAGTCCGGAGCAGGTTCGAGCCAAGTTGGCCGCGCCATGGCCGGGCGACGGCGGCGGGCCCGGGGTGTGGCACGGTCACGTGGTTAGCAGTGTAGAGGGCGCCCGACGACCTCCGTCCGCTCCGGCCGTGCGTGACCGCGGCGTGCCTCCGACGCCGGGTCCCCCGGGGTCGCCTACGCCGCATCCGCGCATGCGCGACCGGTTCACCGGTCGGGCCTTCGAGCGCGCTATGGAACCGATGCACTTTGCCTGTCAACCGTGAGACGCCCCATGACGCTCTCGGCGACTCATGAACCACGCGTCGGAGGAAACGGGAACTGCATTGCCTGGAAACAGTTTTCTCTTTTTCTTTTACTTCTTCCGGCGATTGTCTGAGAACATTAAACGCGCTCTCTATTCTTAAAAAAAAAAAAGAAATAGAATATTGATGGTGCTGCCAACCACAGCGTGGTGGTGCGCTCATACAATTGCATCGAATGCGTTCACGACAGAAAACATTAATAAAAACAAAAACGCCTCCCGCGTGTCAATCGTCACGATCTGATCTTGCACTAGGCTCAAGGTGTTCAGGGGCTGCAACTCTCTCCTCTCTGTCCGATTCCCGAAAGAAAATCGGGGTCCACGTCGAGCCATCTTTTATCACCACGCTCCGAGGCCTGTCTCCGTTGTGATACGAAACCGCCTCGCACTCCTCCAGCACGCCTTCACCACGAATCGGTCTCCCCGCCCGCGCAAGCCGGTTGAAGACACCGCATAAAGGTTGGTTCACACACACTCGCGCGAGTTCGACCGAGTGCGACTGCAACGGCTCGCGACGTGCGGGTCGCTATGGCAACAGCTGCGCCCGCTCCAACGAGTCGGGGTAACAACCGGCTTTGTTGGACTCCGTAGCCGTTGCCATAGCAACCCGCGTAACCTCGCGAGCAGTTGCACTCGGTCTGACTCGACGCGAGTGTGTGTGAATCGCCCTTTCCGACCAAAATAAACGAACGAAATTACTCGCCACTCGTCGATACTAATCGACCCCTCAAACTCCGCTTGACGCTACGATGGACGGCGATGGATGGTGTACGAGCCACCGGAGCCAATCCGGATTGGCTCCGAACGGATTAACTTGGCGCTCCCAGCGTTTTCGCTCCGCCCATCCCGCAGGGCCTGTGGCACCCTCCGAGCTATGATTGGCCCCGGTGGCTGGTGTGGTGTCCCTCGCGGTCCATCGTTACCTCGGAGCAGCTGGCAGTGCGGTGGAAGCCACGTGCCCAGCGGACCAGTAGCACGTCAATCTTTCGTCACGTGATCACGCTGTCACCCATAGCCACCCGTGCAGAGAAAGGAGGTCAGGCGATGAAAGGAAGGCCGTTGATCGGTCCGGTCAGCGCGTAGCTCCCACCACACTGTCAGCTCCCGTGGGTGAGCGAAGAACGGACACACTTCTCGCCCCAAGGAGGCTTCCAAGCTAGACGAAGCCGGGAGAGGAGGCAAGCGGGGGGAAAGAGACAATGAACAGAGACAATTTAGAGGAAAAGAGAGAGAAAGGGGGAGAGACGTCCCCAATTAGTCTCGGCCAGTCTGGAAGGGATGCCGAGGGCGGGTCGCGTCCGAGCAACAAAGGGGCCCGGCTGCGGAGCCAAGGTCGCGCAACCTCCCGGCAATTGTTCTGGGTACTCCGTGTTCCACCAGTCTTTATTTATTTATTTTTTTTGGTCTCGTGGTTAGACCGGCGTCACTAATCGCGTCACGCCCTGTACCGAAAACCATGGCCAAGCACAATCGGCCTCGTCGTAAAAATTAAATAGGGACGAAATAAAGAATAAAAAAATACTGCGAGCAGAAAACAAAAATTAGCATATCTGAGGCTTATTGCGCGGATAAGGATAGGAAAACACGACCCGAATAAGCATCGACCAATCTGACCTTTAAACCGCGGAGAAACAATCGAGTAATTAATTACCGGACCACGTTCGAACAACATCTGACAGTAGCTGACCGGTCGCGGTTCTATTCTATGAAGTCTGCATTATACTCCGTCTCACCCTACGGTGGTCTAAAGCCCAATGGTACAGGCCGCCAGGTCCAATCACGAGCCTGTTACAACTCACGTGGTATACACCTTTTCTACGTGGGCGCCGCCATCTTTAATTCTGGAACTTCCGGTATGCGTGAAAACATCGCTTTCTTCTCGCCTCGACAGTAGAACGTGTTAACATTTTAATTGCAACCGTCAGTCGTTCTTGTTATGACCCTTCTATACTTTTTTACTTATTCAGGACTATAATCTCTTGCTTTTTTTTTTTTTTCGGAACGCATTCCGGATATGGAGACAACGTGGCTGGGTGCGAGCCTAAACGAAAAAGGTGTATATACTGCTCCGTCGTACGTATCAGTGCGCCAAGACGCGTCATGCGGAGGCGAGTTTTTCGTCTGCTTATCGAGCCCTCGCGGCGGCTCTTTCGGCTTGCTACTACCGAAACGATTAAATACCGTCTGAAAGCGATGTGGCTAAAAGAACTCGGGATCAGAACCAGTGGCCATTAAGAAACGAAGATGAGTCGGATCGCGTGTTCGACACGGGAGCGTATGTAAGATCCACGCGCGGAAGGCAGATACGGGTAAGGGTGAGTACACAAGGATTGGATTGTTTTGGCTAAGGCAAAACAGCAAAACCACTTTATGACAGTGTTGCCAGCGCGCCCTCCAACTTCTCCAAAAAAGTTGACATGTTTACGAAATATGGCAAGAATCTTGATGAAAACTAAATACCACGTACCTTTACTTCACTAATATAAAATAGGCAACACAGAACCATATGCGCAAGATTAGTGCTCTTCGTACTCTGCGCATCAGAATTTCTCTCGCGCTCTCTTTTGCAATGCGGATGCAAGCTTTTCTAAGGTAGTGCTTCGCCCGCCAGCCTTCGGAGCCCGGACCCTAGTCCATCGTAGGGCGAGACAGAGTATACGTAGGCTACAGCCTACAGGCTAGGCTAAACCCAGCTACCCTCTACTCGTAGAAAAAAAAAAAAGAGAGCACAGCAGGACTCGCTATTTACGCTTCCGCGCCAATCATCGACCGAACGCCGTGCAAATGCGCCATGCCTCATCGACGACGAGCGAGCCTATATCACATAATCGCAATAACTAACGTTTTTTGTTGTTTTTTTCTCTCACCACACGCTGGAGGCACACGCTGGACGGGCGGGAATCTGAAATACCTCCTGCCGTTCTCAAGTCCAATCAGCTATCGTTTTCATCTCCACTCCTGCTTAAATTCAGCAAAATAAGCAACGACATTTCGTAAATATACATATAAAGAAAACATTCGGTGTTGCGGATTAGACGTCGTCATGAATCGAAAAAAAGAAAACGAACAAGAGAATCCACACACACTCACATAGTTTCGGTTGCCGCCTATGCCGAGCAAACTAGCGTTTGTCACGGAACGACTGGATGTCACCAGAGTCGGAAAATCTCCTTTCCCCCTCGGACGAACGCCGACGGTCGTAGAAAGTACACAAGGTGCGGCTCTTTGGAGCGGCCCAACCCCTATTCGGTGCAAACTGATTTCCCACCGTATAACCATGCGCTACAAATTTGACCTTCGAGCGGAAAGAGAACTACTAGCATGAACCTAAAAAAAAAACCGCAGTCCCATTCATCATAGTCATACGTAATACAAAGAGACACGGTGTTTGCTGCAGTGACTGAATTTATCTGCGGACACACCTCACGCACGTTTAAAGAATGTTTGCTGCATACATACGTATGTATTCTTCGATCGTGCCTGCGGGCAGTTTCTGTAAGACCAACGTGACATGACATTCGTGACATGACAACGTGACATGACATTAATTGTCTTTTGTATGATGTATAAGCGGTGGGACCGCTTGCCATCATAACGTAACTAACAGACAAAAACAACAAGAGGAAAAGAGGCGCTTTGACGCGCTCCCCCGATGGCCTTCCTTTGCGACGTCGCGAGAAGAGCGCTACGGCCTTAGCTTGTCGGAGGTGTTGGATGAACGCTACGCGTAAACTTCCTAGATAAGGGCTTCCTACAAGTAGCGGCATTCCTTGAAGCGCCGACTGCGTGACGGTGCAGCTTTTAGGAAGCGAATGGCGGCTCACAGCAACACTATTGAACCGAATGACGCCATTTTGTTCCAGCGAAATGTGCTTTGTCATTTGCATTGGTTGTCGTTACTTGTAAAAGTATCGAGGCGAGGCACTTTAGCTATGCGAAGTAGCAAGAAGTCCTCCTTTCCCGCCCTCCTCCCCTCGCTCATGTCGTCTGCTAGCTCGCGGTCCGCCATGTTCGCCCTAACTCGCCCACCACGGCTGTGTTCGAAATCTTCCGAGTTACTCCGGCGGGTCGTGTCACGTGACAATTCAGATAGAAGAACGCTGGACGCGGGTAGGTTTTTGAACGCCAGGGAACCAAACCGTTACTCGAGAGTGAGGCCGAGTCGAATCCGCCATGCTCTTCCTAACCGGAAACGGACCGCGGGCCAATGGGAGAGCGCGTTCGCACATCAATCGCTTTCACTACTTTAGCAAAGCGTTAAATCGAGGCACTTCATGTAATCCAACTTGCCGGTCTACAAAAGGATAAGCAACGCGAGCGCGTCCGCCAGGATACCGTCCCTACCATCACCAAGCAAACGGTGAAAAAAAAAACTAAATTGACAAAAAGTTTTTTTTCTTTCTAATTTTGTGTGTTTGCGGCAGTGAAAAAGACGGCGAAAGGTGGTGTGTAGCGTCGTTAAAAGAACGCGAAATTAAAGAAGAAAAAAAAAAGCCAAATTCGGCCGTGACTACATTCTTAGCCACACCCACACGGCCATATTTAAACGATCTCGTCATACCTGCACCTACTACTCCTCCTCGCGTGCTAGCGCGCGCACACACACACATACAGACACGCAGCTTTCCGTCTCAATAATCGAGCCCGAGATAGCATCTCGAAGCACCGTCATCAACGAAGAAAAGAGCTCAGAGCCGAACAAACGTGAGCAGGCAAGCAGCAGCATCCTCGGCGGCGCCTTCCAGGTTATTAATCGACCGGCGACACACGGCAAAGGCCAAGGCTCGGGTAAACAAATATCTCGACTCGACCTTGAAGCTCGCACTATAAGCGACCCAACGCACTTGGGGTACACGGGGGCCCCCTTTCTCGAGCGGCACTTGGGCACCGAGGACTTTTAAAAAGTTAGCTCAAGGCTGCGTGGTGTCAACCACCTTAGAATGTAAGCTGCGTGGCGTGCTTTCAGTACAGTCCTTCATTAATTTCTCCGGCGCAAGAAAGTCCATAAAACTAACACGCTGGATGTAAAAAAGAATTATTTTTTATTTATCTTTTTTCTTAATGAAATATTGGGTCTGGGATACAAAAAAAAGAAAAGTTAATTCATCGTCCATCTTGAAGCCTTTACTAGGGTAACCACTTTACCTCTCGTGTTATATTTTTTTTTCCTTTCTCGTGAGGGACTGATTTCTTGGAGGCACGCGATCAGCTTTCAAGGCCGAAGGTCTCAAAAATCGTGTCCTATTAAAATACAGGGTCGTCCGTGTTTAGAGCAACGTTGCATCCATTCCCCTCAAACATATACTGATTAGCAAACTAATGGTGGAACCCATTTCGTCGAACAACCTTGGGTAATTACGAGGAACTGAACACGAGGACTTGTTTTGAACCGAGCACCGACTGCTTATACTCAGGCGTACCGATCGGAGTCAGGGGAACAACCCAGCTGGCAGCGAATGGAGCGCTTTTCTGGTCGACCGACGCCAATAAACCAGTCGATTCACTGGTCTATGAAAGCAGGTGGAACCCAGACCTTTGCAAAAACGTTATCCGGCAAGATGCTGTGCACAATGACCAGGACACCGCTTTCAGAAACGCTGTTCACCAAGCTCTTTTCTCTCGTCGTGCCAATTTTACTAACTATGCTGAACACATCCACGATGAGTTCACGTAGTATTACTACCTCAACTACGTCGGTGTGTTGAACCAGCTCCCGCGAGAGGGTTCATGGTCAAGCAGTGTCGTACTTCCTCTTCTAGTGTTTTTTTTTTCTTATTGCAAGGGAAGATTAACCAGCACATCCTATAGACCACTGTCTGCTCTGTTCTACGGGCGTCGCCATGTTTGATTATGCTGACGCCCCGACACAGTCGGGGTGGGCTACACGTTTTGCGAGACTCTCGGAAACCTTCGCACACGTCGTAGTGCAAGAACGTCAGAAATGCCTAGTCACCAAGCTCCAAGAACAACACCGATGTCAAGAGTGCTGTAAAGATTTTAAAAATATATTCTATGCGCAGTCCCTATCTACAAGAGCCTGCGCTGGAGATTATTGTCGTTCTTTTATCACTGGGGACTAGAATTTCGGACACTGGTCTACTACATGAGCTCGGCTCGCCTGAAAGGAAGAGGGTACACGAAAAGCGGTGCACTCACATGTTCCCCTGGGGCTGTACGTCTCGTAGCTGGAGCAGGAGACGGGCGACAGTCCGCTGCTGTTGTTGTTGCTGTGGCTGGCGCTGTTCAGCGACAGTCCGGCGCCGTTGAGCAGCGGCGGCGGTGGCGACAGCGAGCCCACCGACATCTGTGACGACGGCGACGAGATCCAGGCGCCGGCGTCATCCTGCCGGAGTCGCTTGGACGGCGAGAAGGCCGACGTGGCCGCAGGGCCCGACAGGTCGCCCCCGCTACCAACGCACGGACTCGGGAGCCGGGGCTCCACCTGGACACCAACCCCGGGGGACTCGCGGTTAGACCACCACCCGGACCCGGCGCCAACTTTCGACGAACTTCCAAGTTCACTTCGGCAAACCTTCCGACCTTTGGCAAAACTCCGACTAAGTTAAGACTTCTTGAACACTGTATTGGGACTTCTACCAACAAAATATATAAATAAAAAATTGACAAAAAAAGAATTATAAAATGTTCCTTTTTTGTCTTTTTAATGTTTACAAGCACGATATTTTAATTAGAGTTGGCCAAGGTTAGAGAACCTAAAAATCAGAGCATAGCCTCTTCTATAGACCCTTTCTTCAAGGGCGCCACCATCTTGAATTGTCGTCACTTCCAGTATGGGCGAAAACATTGTTCTGCCGTCGCCACGCCAATAGAATGCAGTTAGGAGAAAAGCGTAACCGTCACCCATTCTCGTTTTCTTTCCCCTCTATTTTTTTACTATTTGCAGGTTGAAACCTTTTGATATTTTTTCGTCGTCCATACCGGATATGCCTACTTGGCGGTCGGGGGCGAGAATAAGCGGAAAAGGTCTATACTCCCAAAGCCTGGCAGTTCGATGACAGAGCCATAGAGTGCCCGCCCGGTCGCACATGTGGCGCGCGAGGATCTGGTAGCACAGAGCATCAAAGAGACTCTTCTCGGGAAACCTGGACGTCAGCGCACAGCTTTTGCAGCAGCGAGGACCCGAAACACACTCGTTCGCACGGGAGAAGTGTGTTTCGGCGTCTCACCGCAGCGGGGCGCCACTCACGTGGCTCTCCTCTCATTCGTTGTCTGCTGCTCCATCTTTTTACCATTTCGGCGGCCGCTTCTCGTGGCGATCGGCCAGGCTTTGTCAGTACTACATAGGAGACTTAGATCGGAGATCATCCAACTGCTCGATATGGGGTCACGTGGTTTATGCGTCCCGTTTGCAACGCGAGCTGCGAGGAAAGCGTTGGTCGTCTGGAAGCGTCTCAGCCTTTTCACTTTCTCTCCTCCTCGCCACCCGACGACGCAGCGTATGCGCGCTTGCGATCAATCGGACGCAGGGGGCGTCCACCGTGAAAGGGACCATGAAATTATCTTACACCTTCCCCCATAGCTTTCCTCCTACACTCAAAAGCGAAATGAGAAATCACGTGGTCGTGACGTAGTATTTCACCGGAACCGATGACTCCGAGCTTGCACCGCGCTTTTTAGGCACACCATGGAACTTGTCGTTCGCAAGTAATGACAAGTGCTTTCCCAGCACTCATTGGCCAAGAACGCGAATTCAAATATTCGTCGACGGATTGATTGTTGACCAGTGCATACGTCCGAGTGACGTAGCTCTCGTGCCCAGTGCGTGAGCTGGCTTTGACTGACGTTCTTGGGCACCTACGGATGCATTACAGTGAAAAAGCGGAGAGCTTTCGAAGGAAAGGAGGTAAGAAATACTACGTTATGTTTCACAATTTCATTCCGAAAAGCAGGCTTCTTTTTTTTTTCTCGTTTGCTTTCTACTTTGGTGTACTAGTTTTATTTTAGGTCACTAAACGATATGCGATTAGTCAAATCCCAACCTAAAATCATTTGTTCCTCCCCGAAGATAATTTCATGGTCGCCTTTAAATTGCAAACCCTAGGATCATTTCTCCTAGATGTACACACATTTGATCTCGCAAGTAGTACCGAAAAACCTTCGCTCTAGTGAAACGCAGTTCGTGCGTCACCCCAGAGATGGCGCCAGCGTCTTTTCTCGTCGTCAAAGATCACGACTACTCGGTCGTAAGCAAACGCAAGTGTGCGAACGGGCCTCAAGGCCTCGTTCGTAAAGAACCGACGAATTTCCGAAAGCCGCAGAAAAGGTAAAGCAGCCACTGCTAAGACTATACTCTATTTCACGTGATGATGTACCGCAGGAAAGGCTACGAGCGCGAGCTCCTTGCTCTGCGGCACATCTCGGCGGCACAAGCTCTCGTGACTTAAGAGCAGCTGCCAACGCTACGAGCTCGCGCTTCTAGCCTTCGCTGCGGTAGAGCATAAGGTGAAACGGAGTTAGCAGACGACGTTGGCGTTCGTCGTCTGAATGCCGCGCGAGGAGCGGGCGACGGATGGAGACAGCGGGTAAGCTGCTCTCCTTCCAATCGGCGCTCTGGCGAGAAGGGACGCACCTTGACGACGCTGGGCAGGTTGGGCGATAGCGCGGGCGGCGAGGCCCTGCCAGCGAGGGCCCCGCCGGGCCCAGCCCCGGCCGCCTGCAGCAGCACGGGCTTCATGCCCAGGGCCCAGGCGTGCACGGCGCCGTCGCCCCGCCTCGGCGGGGGCTGGGCCGGCAAGCGCAGCCGGGGCGCGAGCGGCTGCAGCTGCGGCTCAGAGAGCATCCAAGGGGCCCTGGACCCCCGAGGCCCCCGTCTCCAGAGCATCCGCCGGACCTCGACGCAAACCCTGGGCACAAGAGGGAAGGAAACACGCCGCTTACAAACAACCCTTCCCGAGCACTGGAGCACTATTCGCGTGAGGGAAAACGTCTGCTAACTCCAAACAGATTTAAGACACACCCTACTGAGAGGCACCTGCCAGACCACTCTTAAAGGCCCGTTCACACTCTTACGACCTCTTAAATCTTGATTCCTTACAACCTCTTAAACCAGAGGACACAGTGGCGCCATCTATCGGGTTGCAGTGTAAACTTGACAATCTGGCATATTTTCTATTTCTCCCGCGCATTATCCTTTCTTTCTTGTCTCGAAAAACTTTTGGAAACGTTATAAACGAGCCTTTCTCATAGGTATTACGCACATTCGACCTCGAAAATGCCGCAAAACCGTCGCTCTTGTGAAATGCAGTTCCACGATCACCGCATAGATGGCGCCAGAAATGAAATTTTAAGAAGTTTTAACAGATCTGGTCTTTCTCGGTCAAAGTCGGTCGCAAGAGTGTGAACGGGCCTTTATGCTATCGAGAGACAAGCGTCAGAACTTGCCATGTAGAAAATTGAGGAGAGGCCCAAAATGGGCAAATCAAAGAACTCCCAGTGGTGTAGAAAATACAGTCGGACAGCTTCTTTGGGGGCACGATCGGGGAAGTGGACTCGCGTCGGACCCAAGGCCCAACGAAAGAGCTATACACCAACATGTTGCTTGTAAACAAGTGCGCGTTTGCTCCCACGAGACGTGCGCATGCGCAGAACCTAGATTCGTGTGAGATGAAACGTCTGCAAATGCGCAGGGCCGACAGCAGTGCCATGACGTCGGAGCTGAGTTGGAAGCGTCCAAGGAAAGGTTGCGCACAAAGTTCGCAACAAATTAAGGAAACCTTCCCCCCTGTTCGCCCGTTCTACACTCCAGACTCAAACACCTGACTACACTCTTTGATCACCCTTACCGCCGAATTCACAAACCTCACTCAAATTGAGGGTCCCCTCCACTTCCTCGAGGAAGGCGTGAGGGCCGGCGTTGGCCAATCGCGACGGCGGACCCGTTATCGCGATTGGCCAGCGCCCGCCCTCGCGCCTTCCTCGAGGAAGTGGAGGGGACCCTCAATTTGAGTGAGGTTTGTGAATTCGGCGGTTATTTCCATCTAATACACCTTTTCCAATCGTAAAATAGGGTACGGTTGCATTGAACACCCTTCGTTTTCGAAGGCTGTAAAAAGCGTGTGGAAAAGGTTGTAGTGAGGCGAGCACCGTTTCTGAATGGCGTTTGCCGCACTGACACCCGCTTTAGCGCATTTGTTCTACACCGCCCACCACACACACACCGAAAAAAAAAGATTTTTTTTTTCGTGGAAAGGGGCGTTTAGTATTACAATCCACCCTCACTCATCCCCCCCTCCCGCCCCCACCCTGGCTACGTTACTGTACAGGGAAGGCCTGGTTTCTTTATAACAGCTTCGGGGGCTCTTGAAAATCATGACAGATTGGAGCGCTGCGATAGCTCGATGGTGGCGTAGTGACCAGCATCAGGTGACGAAGTCAGGTATTTTCTCCGCTTCGCTTTGCTTCCGTTGTGTGCATTAGCGTGTAGCAGCAGAGACTGGTCGCCAAGTGCATTCTGTTTTCGCCATCACGCAAAACGTGCGTAGGACGAAACCTAAAGACAAATACGAATACTCAAGAATAAAAAACAGCGCGAACAAGACGAAGGACAAGAGGCGAACTAGACAAACAGAGCGCTGACTGTCAGGTGAACTTTATTCAAAAGCAACACATAAAAATCTCCGTGAATAAATACTTATCACCTTGTCATGCACGATGAAACAGGCCGATTGAGGGCGCACTTACGCACACGTCGATTCCACGTCGAGATGTGTGGTACGCCTCGGCAATCTCCCTCGTTCTTTGCTATTTATTCACGGCGATTTTTTTTATGTGTTGCTTTTCAATAAGGTTCAGTGGAGAATCGGCGCTCTGTCTGTCTATGTCTCTTCTTGTCCCCCGTCTCGTTCGCGCTGGTTTTAATTCTTCAATGTGCAAAACCAACTCGCCCGAGTCTCCACCCTACTCAAATACGAATACGCCAAGCGAAACGATCGGAAATAAAGCGTGTAAGTTACGATGTAATCCTACGAAGGCTTCACGGCCACCACCACCGCTCGGATACTTCGCCGTGGAGACCATCGAGCATATTTCTCGGTGGAAAGGCCTAGCAAGGCAATCGTCACTCGCTGCCTCCGACTAGAGTCACTAAATAAAGCTACGCTTTCAGAGTATCGAAACTCCCAAACTACCCGTCTGAAGCGCGTCAGGCGCCGCCATCTTGGGTCCACGCGCAGATGGAGGAGTGACTAGCTGAGCCAAGCCGAGCTGTAGCCGTCGCCTGCGTCAGCTGCCGTAGCCGCAGCTGTGGCTGCTAATCAAGGTCGTGTTGTTCGTATCTCGACGTAAGAAGGGAAAAGTGCATGCTGAGTGACGGACTTCAGCGTGAGCGCGCAGTAAACAGCAAAACAGCAGCAGGCAGCGGATCGCTGGACCCAAGATGGTGGCGTTAAAAAACGCGATGATGATGACAGCAACTCACGTGACTGCCGCTGTCCAATGATGCCGCAGCAAACCAGAATATTGTTGAATAGAGCGACTGTATTGTCGGCAGAGTGCCAAAGAAAAGGAATGCGTTACTCTGAAAGCGTAGCTTATTTAATGACTCTACCTACGACCAGTGGCCTGGCAAAATAAATGTAATCGCGCTTTTTTTTTTCAGTTGTATTTATTTTCTATGAACAGTTTGAACCTTGACCTAGATCTTCCGGTTAGAAGGTGAGCCTTATCTCTTCGTCGTCCCCTTGTCATTTCCGGAGTGTTGTGCGGTGGTGGCGGACGCTCTCGTCGCAGTGACACACTCGTCAATGTCGAGGGAAGGCCCGGCCTCTTTGTATCAGCATCGGGGGCTCTTCGGCTTATGATAATAACCCGCAATAGGGACACGAACCACGTTTCGGGGAAGTCAATCTAGGTCACCGCTGCTCAATGGGCGCAACCGGATGTAGCTAGCTTGCCTGCCAAAGGGTATGGTGCAATTCGGATAATCAATCGGTGGGTATTTTCTTACGTAAAGCGGCATTCGTTTCACGTAAGCATGATTCTAGCGCGTGAAACAAAAGCATCGTAAATACAAGAAACGTCGCACGAGCATTTCTGACTGCGTGTCTACGAAAGCGCAGCGTTATCACGACCGATCTCTAAGCACGTAGTATCAACTCCAGCCTGCTACTTCCTAAACGCCGGATGATCGATGTTATTTTCCGCGTATATTCTTTTCAACCGATCCGTCGCTGTATCAGTTTTTTGCCAAATACACCATATAAAAAAGGAACAGTATAGTACGAATGGAGGAACACGAATAAATTCAAAGCACATTGTTCTGGCTTCCTAAAAAGAAGAGAACCAGACACAGAGAAGAGACCGACGCTTCTTGCTTCAGCGTTCTTACTTATTAATTCCGTGATCTGATTGGCTACGGGGCGTTCATAACATGCACACGACTGCTTTTCTTAAGCGGTCAGTGATCACAGTACTAGAACCATAGATGCAAATATTGAGCCCAAGGATAAACCACAAAATGAAAAGGAGATGCGCATACGAAGATTTTCACAGCTCACGCACCTCGTGGAAGCCGTACTCACAGCAAAGCAAGAAAAAAAAGAAATTATTTCAGCAGTTTAAAATTGTTACGTACAAAATGAGCGTGTTGGTAACGGTACATAAACATGAGGAAGATACATGTGTTGCTTGTATGTTTAGACGGCCTCGATGCTAGTACGCCTCAACGGGTGACTTGCCGCCTAGCTGTAGACGAGAAATTTAGCCAGTGTAGTACTACCGCTAACCTGGGGTCTGTAACGTGCACCATGCGGTGTAGTGATTGACACGAACGCGTGCCGGAACGAAACCGATCCAGATCGAAACGGGATCGAACCCAGAAGGTTGTGCAGAGCAAGCGTCGGCCCACTCGGGCACCGATCCCCCCGGTTCCCGGACATTTCATCGAACGCCGTTTCGTCGAACACCGTTTCATCGAAAAAATGGACGTTTCATCGAACGCCGTTTCATCGAACGCCGTTTCATCGAATCGCTGACGGCCGTTTCATCGAATGTCTTTTATATAAGAAGTGTGAAAGATTCTCTTTCATTCCCGGATCGAGTGCATTTTCGTGTCATTCACCCATTTCATCGTCAGGTTTTTTAATGTCCAAACTTGTAGCTGTTACAATTTATTTTGATGCAAGTAACCCATGAGGATATTTGTACCAATCTTTATGGTTGTTTCGCATATTATGCTTATCTGTTCACCCCCTCTGTATCACCCGATGGGCCTTGAGGGTATTGTAACAAATAAATAAAACGTCGCACTCCCGGTAAGTGCGCACTCCAATTAACTCATGGAGGCCAGAAGGCGGCTTAGGTTTTGCGCAGGCGCAACAGCTTGAGCTATGTGAGCCTCCTAGCCTCTCATGTCTTTCTATTGATACTTTTTTACTGCCCGAAGCTTGGAGTAGCTAAAGCTGAGGTGCTATTTATGAAACTACACCGAAACACTGTTTTTTTTTTTAGTTCTAAGACTCAATGAAGTCAAAAGTAAGTACGTCACTTCAAATTTTATTTGAAAACTTTCAGGGGGCTCATGTGTCCGTGCGACAGCCATTCACCGTTTCAAATGATGAGCAATTGCTACTCAAAAGTCCTCCACAGCCATGCTCCATCTGTTCTCATAAAAAAAGGCGGACCTTCTCAATTTCTTGCCACTATGGCCTTCTTCTGGCGAGGAGGCTCTTGGGAACTCAGTATCGCCTCCAGCTTGTCTTCCGTCAGTTGATGATCTGCGGCGAGGCAAGTGAAAAACTTCCAGAACCCGGGGATGGGCACCTCCGACCAGCTTCAGGAAGCAGGAATGCCACCCTGCAGGCGTTCGATAAGACGGCGTTCGATAAAACGGCGTTCGATGAAACGGCTTCGATGAAACGGTGTTCGATGAAACGGCGTTCGATGAAACGGCATTCGATGAAACGGCTTCGTATGAAACGGCGTTCGACGAAACGGCGTTCGATGAAATGTCCGGTCCCACCCCCCCCTACCCCCAGCAGTTGTCGGTCAACGAGAGTATGCGGGAAAGCAAACACTCCTGCACTCCAATAGAGGTCTATGGGTTGACTTTCCTGCAGATCTGGATGGATGCATTCTAACGGCTGTACCCTCATAACGGACAATAGTTTCAGCCACCTAGCCTAGACAAAAAAAATAATAATAATAATAATAATAATCATCGTCGATATGCGTAGGGACGATGAACATGACGTTTCACTTCTTCATTGCATCGCATTTTGGGCTTCGTCATTCGCTGGAATCTTCATGACATTCGCGCGTGGATGCCGAGAAGCATCCACGAGCGCTTCTGCTCAAGGCCTCGTTCGTAAAGTTGACGCCTCCTCCTGATGAGCTACTTTTTGGTCCGTCGTTTGGTGATCGTAGGTCTTTACGAACGATGCTCAAGGCCTCGTTCGTATCGTTAGAATTTGTTTGCAAGAATTTGCATTAGAATCAATGCCTCGAACGTGTTATGTAAACGACGAAAAACGTATAAACGCAAACAGTAATCAAGCTCTGAACGGCTCCAGATCCTCAGCTTCGCGTGATTAGCTGTCCCCGTGTTCTACAGAAATAATTAACTAAACCTTTCTCTTTTTTTTTTGTGTGTACGAACGATTGTCAAGCAGAAGCGCCGGGAAAAAAAAGGAAAATAAAACTCACCATTTCTCGCGTTTCCGCCGAAACCCGTGGCAGCATGAAGCCACCGCAAAGCCTCGTGAGGCGAGGCCCCAATCCCAAGCTCCTCCAGCATCACGATCGGGGTGCAAGCAGTCAATCGAAAACTCCGGAGTCGAAACCAAGAACCCCAACCGCGTCTTCTCTTCGAACCACGAGTTGTTTCGAGTATCCTTCGCAGCTTCGCACGCACCAATCACTCCGACGGTCGCTGACAGAATGGACGACCACGACACGACCGATCAACCGTGTCCGAAAAAAACTATCGTTTGCATAACCGCGTTGACAGTCACAAAAGGCAATGGTGGTGGTTAGTGACTCGGTTTGCGTCAGGGAGCGGCTGCAGGGAAGGCTCAGTTCCGGTGACCCAGAAGCGAACACACACCCATCGACTACGGTGACACAAGCGAGAGCACTCCGCTTATTGTGACCTGAGATACAAAGCGGAGAAGACTGCGCCTTCCTTCTTTCGACGATCGCCCTTCGAAAGGCAGACACGGAACTAAAGGATCCCGAGATAATCTTGACGTTTTTGTTTCCTCCTACATTTTTGCGAGGGTCCATCCGCGCTCAGAAGAGTGACCCTGAAAATCCTCAATGGTAGCCACGTAACCGATAACCACGAAAAAAAGAAAACCTTTTCCACAAGGCGTAGACAATCGATGAAGAACGCGAAACATAAGCCAAGCTAACCCCCCCCCCTCAAAAAAAAAAAAAAAAAACAGCCATAAAAAATACAAATTCCTAAGCTTCTCAGGGGACAAGGAAAGTGGAAGTGCCCCGACCGCTCCCATCCTCTGGACTTCCCAAAACCTTCCAACTGTGTTCTCTGGGCACGCCCGATCTACGTCATCGATCCATTTCCCTCGTTTCCGTCCTTGGGTTCCTATTCAACGCCCAAATCCTTTTAATTCCTCTTTCCGCCGCTCCCTAGTTTGAGCATGGTTTCTGGATTGCTCTTCGTGCCAGCAACCATGCGACCTTCGCAGCCTTGTTAGGCAAGCAGAGATGGGATTGGTTTGAATCGTTCTAAAACACTTTTGGAGAAGCAAAAAAAAAATCGTTTGGAACACAAGCATTATTATTTCTGCCGCAAAATGCTATGCTAAGGTTCGTGTGTTAACGTGTCTAAATAAAATACAATACTTCTTCGCCACTTCTCGGCATCCACCGCAAACCATAATTAAATTGCAAAGGTAGATCTCACATGTAGATTTACGATGGTGCAGAACAGCCTGTAAAAAATAAGTACGCCTTCACAAAATTCAGTCGAGCTTATTAATAAACCCCCTTTGGAAGGGGGGCCTATTTTATATTTTAGAAATAACTGGCTCCACCTAGCAGAAAATGGGGTTCAAAGATTCAGAGGATTAAAAAATGCGCGGATTAGGAAGGAGAGGGAAGCAGCGTCTTAGAGGTTAGTACGAACTTGGAGACGAAAAGATAAGCCACATATACGAACAAAAGAGACTTTGGGGAGCCCAATATAGGTCACTGCAGCTCCATAGAGCCAGCAGGATTTTCCGTCCTTGATCGAGAAAGTGTCCGCGCTCGTTTGAGCACGTGCTCACATATTTTCATACCAGAACCTCCTGAACCGGCGAATTTTTATAAATTGTATATTTAGAGACGTCAACTTATCATAAACAATTAGTCCAGCCACACCTAACGAATATGATTCATCAACACTTTCTTCACTTAAAACTTAAATAAAAAAAAAAAAGACACGACCGCGATTCTATTTTGTGTCACTGTTGTATGCAGTGGAGGCGAAGCCACCGCTAGCGAAGAGAGAAAGGGCGAGCACTAGGAAGGCGGGACGCCAGAGGAGGGAGAGCAATGGAGGGCAAGGGGAGAAAGAGAGAGCAATAGAAACGTTAGAGAGGAAAGGAAGTACGATCTACTAAAAGTTCCCAATAGACTTGTTATGCTTTGCTAGCGGGAGTTCGTGTTGTCACTTCGTCCTGTTCTCTTCTTTTGTCCTCGTCATTGCTGCACACAAGATTGCATAAGATGTCAGACCAACTCGTCCAAACAACCCCTCTTCTCGTCACTTCGAAGCGTGGATTGAGCACGCGCCCCCTGGGCCCGCTCTCCGCAGCGTACCATCTACTAAAACTCTCTAATGAGAAATGCCCTCTAAACTCCCAAGTACAGAGTCATGTTCGATACGAAGATGATGTTAAATCCCACGTTGTTTTAGGCGAACTGTTGAACGTTTTTAAGATTCACGCAAGCATTACCCTAACAGTTCGGCATTGTAGCAACACCTAAGGCAAAATTAGCTTTTGCCGCAATATTGGCGCAAAGACCTCATGTTTTGGCGAAATGGATGTAACGGGGTAAGCAGTTCGGCGCAGTACGGCCCAAATGGTGCAGCAATCGAATCACTGCAGGGTGTGAGGGCAGGGTATCCACCTAAATTTGAAAACGACGTTTTCGAATTTCCGAATGTGCCCAGGTTACTTTTTTGACATTTTATTTTAATATCGGTATCTCCTCTGACCGACTCCTAAGGGGACAGGGCAGGTGTGAAAGGCAGGTTTTATGTGAAAACACTGCTATATCTACCTAACCGACAATAAATCGGTGGCCAAGCACTGGATATCACCTTACTTCGCCGGTCTATTCTTTGATCATCACTCGAGAGATGAACCTCTCGCATCGTGGCGCCGTTTGCCAGAGGTAAGCAGAACAGTCCCCCGGGGGACAAAGGAGCGTCTTGGGGCACGTGTTCCGAAAGGAGGCGATTCGGAACTTGAGAATCTCCGGGTTCCCCGATACTCTGCACGTGACGAACCCAACCAGTGGCCCAACGAGCACCTAGCTCCCAGGGCACTGTCATCTTAGGGAGGTGTTGTGATGCGACGCGGTCTCATCAGCAAATGAGCACCGCCCGATGTCAAGCCCTGAAACGGGACGCCGAACGAAGCGGGGAAGGAGGTCAAGGCTGGTTACACGTGCCATCTCTAGAGTCGTCGCCGATTACACCAAACGGATCCGCCTACCATTAGACTAAAGAGGTGCGATCAACAGCCCACCTGACAGGCACAAGGCTATACTGGGAACGCGGCGCCTAGAAAGAGAGTGCGCATGCCTGAAAACGTCCTCAATTCCTGTTTTTTTTACCTTCTTTTCCTTCTTGTTTTTATTAATATTTATTTATTTGAAATACTATCGGTCCTACACAGGACCAAGATAGAAGTAAATTTGCACAAAAAAGAAATACACGCGTTCAAAATGCACATATTAATAACACAACACGTATTCAACACAACGATGCAACGACAACTCTAGGTACTGCTGTCAGAAATCTCTGAAACAAGGGAACTAAACTCTTCTCGAGTTTCAGCGGTCATGACATGTGCCGGTAGCTTGTTCCATTCTCGCGCTGTTTGCAAAAAGAACGAATACCTAAAACAGTCCGTGGAAAACTTCCGCTCTTCCACATACCGAGCATGCTTGTTGCGGGTTATACGCGACATGCTTTCATTAATATACTGTTGCTTATTTACTAGAACCAGCTTATTCATTCCGCTTCTGCTTCCTCCGCACTTGAAGGAGGGGTAGATTTGCCCTTTTATAAAGAGGTGACACAGAGTCCAGCCGTCTATAGCTAGAAAAAACAAAACGAAACGCACGCCGTTGAACTTGCTCCAGATTTGATACGAGATATTTAACATGCGGGTCCCAGACTTCACACGCGTATTCTAATAAAGGCCTTATTAGCACCTTGTATGCTGTGAGTTTTGTTTCTGAGGAAGCGAGTTTAAGAGGGCGCCTGATATATCCTAGTCTTTTGTCAGCTTTTCCGATTATATTGCTAACGTGCGGCGTCCAACTTAGGTTAGAGGCTCTTGTAAGACCAAGGTATCTAAACTCTGACACTGGGCTTAGTGCTTTTCCGTGCAGCATATACACATATTCTAACGGCTGTCGTTTATGAGTGATCGTCATACATACTGTCTTGTCTAAGTTTATCGACATTTGCCACTTAACACACCATTCATTGATCTGAGACAAATATTCGTTTAGCATAATTTGATCATTAACGGACTTTACTTCAGTATAAATAACACAATCGTCGGCAAATAATCTGGCTTTCACGGGTGAGTCTTCGATAAGGTCATTTACAAAACCAAAAACAGCAGAGGACCCAGTACAGAACCCTGTGGAACACCCGAGTTCACATCACATTCGTCCGACCTAACCCCTTCAATACTTACAAACTGTCCACGATTATTTAGAAAGGCCTCAATCCACCGAACAATCTTATTATCTCCCAAGATGGAAACCAATTTAATTAAGAGTTTTCAATGATTAACTTTGTCGAATGCCTTCGTAAAATCTAAAAATATGATGTCCGTTTGTCTCTTACGATCCGATACCTCACAAAAGTGACGATTGGTTTCTACCAGTTGCGTGACCGTTGACAGCACCTTGCGGAAGCCGTGCTGGACGGAAGCCGTGCTTCGCAGGAGATCGGACAGTGCAGGGCGACACCTTTTCAAGAAACACTTGGCCCCAGGGACAAGAAAACTTTTTCGAGCCCACTCACTGGGTTTGAGGCTAGTCTCTCACCGGCGTCCCTGCTAACCATAACCGAGTGCACTGTTGATTTCGATACATGCAATTTCAGGCATTGCTGGCGGCTGAATTCACATTTTCACGCCTTTTTTTTCCTTCTCTTTTCTGCGTTTTATACACGAACTCATCTCTGTGACGTCACGGCGCGGTGGTGGCGCGTCGGTCGCACTTCCGGTCAGGGGCCGTGGGCAGAAGTCCTCATGCCAGACGTGTATTCCTGCGTTGTTTTGAAAGGAACCAGACAAAAACCTGCCTTCTCGTCAAAACGCCGCGACTAGGGCTGTACCAAAAGTGTCGAGAAAGGTTTGAAGGTCAGTTTTCACGTGCTCGGTTCGTCCGAGAATCTGGATATGTGCCGTGAAAAGGGAAAAGCAGACGCCGTCGGACAACGACTGCTTGGGTGGGAAGCACTTTGGGTTGAATTCAAGGGTACTTGTGGTCATCAGATTTATTTGTTTTGCTCCAACATGAACGCCAGAAAACCGTCAAGTTGTGCGGACCACCTGCGGACTACGTTCAGTGCGTCTGAAAGTTCAAACGGCCGCCTGATTGTTCGAACTGTCGTCTGCTCTTTCAAACGTTTCTGCTTGTCGTCTGCTCTCTGAGACGACGCCGGTCCGTAGATCAAATGTTGGCTCGGTACTTGCGATAAGAAGTAAGTGCAGGCCTCAAAAGACTTAAATTTGAAGGTTAGTAAGCAGGCTCGATGTAAACAGTAGATACAAGGAGATGTTGATCATTGTTAACAGTGACAATCACCGACTTGTTATGCCTAATTCAGTTGGTCCGATTCTGCTTGCGATTTTCAGTATCGACGTCGACCATCTCAGCTACGGTTCACGCTTTTGCAGCCCGAGCGGCGTAGCGACTGAAAATTCCGAGCGAAATCTCATCATGCAAATCAGGCTTTAGCGTACATTCTGCGGCGTCCACGCGGAATGAATCGCCACATGTCACATTATTCACGCGAACTTTTGCGGTGTAACGAGCCTCGGTAATTTCGCTGACGCCGCTCAAGATAGTCAGACATCGCCAAGGAAGACGTAGAACCAACAATTCGAACGCGAAAAAGGGCAGGGGGACTCACACTGACGCCGACAACATCGCATTTCAATGGTGTGTTTACGGGCGACGGCGATCTTCTTGCCCACACCCCCATCGCGCATGCGCGGCGACGGTGGCGTCCGCTAGGGGCGCTCCGGTTTGTTTGTAAACATGAGTTGGTGTATAACCCCCCCCCCCCCCCCCTTTCCCGAGGACATTGAAAAAACAGTGTACCACATTTGAAAAAAAAACAAAAAAACTAAGCTATATTTGTTGGGTACGCGCGCGACAGAACGGATGCGACTGGAATGTTAGTTTTATTTTACGACGAGTTTTGACGGCGCCACTAGCTCAGCCGTGCCAATCGACAAAGAGCTTAGCTGTCGAAAATAATTCACAACAGAAGACGGCCGAAAGGCACGCATATTTCACGGGCACAAATAACGTGTCTACCGACGTACACGACGCGACTCGGACATAAACTTTAGCGAGTGTTGACATTCGAACAATACATGGTACGTACAAGACGGTGCAGCGTCATCCGAAAAGGATTTGAGAAATGTGTCAAATAACACGGCAGTACAGTGTCGATGACAGGTGACATCTTGTCATTTATGTTATTCTCCTCTAACAGCGTAACTTTGCCAGCATGCTCTATTTCCATGAGAAGGATTCTACGCGGACTATCTCTGGGAGTGGGGAGAACAGTTGTGATTTTTCGGAAAATGGCGTCGAAAGCTGTTCGGAGTTCTTCCCTTCGTTTCCCGCGAGTGTCAAGCAGAAACGCTCGAATGGCATGCGCACACACACCAGCCCTATTTCTCCGAGTGGAAGATAAGACTAAAAGGGTACCACGCAACATGCACGAGAAAAGCAAAGTGAGAACTTTCATAAGAGGCCGTGAAACTTTGAATTCAAAACCGAAAAACAGGCGGAGAATCGCGCTGAAGCGGGTTTCGATAGTTCGAGAGAGCGGCAGAAAATTTCTAGCTGATAGGGGGCGCCACAGTCGAACCAGCTGCATCATCCGCAACATAACGGCGGCAAAGGCCCAAAAATATATTTTTTTCTTACGAAATTTTTTACTTTTTTTATTTCAGCAGGGTAAACTCGGGAGGAAGTGAGTGGAGAGGGGGACACCATCAACCACGGCGAGTAAAGAGTGTTGGGGCCTTTCCTGCCTTCCTTAACACGGAAAAGACTATAAAGGCCGGTTCAGACACTAAAATGCGTATTGAGTGCGTTTGACTGCGTTACACTGCGCAGAGACCATTGATCTATTAGCCAAGTCACCAGGCAGCATGCTGTGCTTCGTGTGCCACGCGCGCACATCCAATGTCAGCAGGAATCTTCTTGGCACGCAGATACCTAAAGCAGCATGGGATGTCGCACGCGTGTCTCGCTGCAACGCTTAACGCTAGTCATATACTTGAATCAGTTAAACGCGAAGCGTCGCGTGTAACGCGGGAACTTAAATGCATTCGCCTGATACAGTAATACTGCAATAGCATTGGCATAAATTTCAATCATACTATGATGCATATCCGTGACGTCATGATCGATATTAGAACCACTCGCGAACGACAATTTCGACGGTGTGCGTGTTGAAAGCACGCCGGAAAACTGGTGTCGTCGCACCCTCCAGTCGAGTCAACATCGTCCAAGTTGACAGTTTGGCATTAACACGAAAAGTCAAGGTTTGCGGGCACGTCCTCCTTCCCTTATTCTACTTTTCTTTTTCCTAATCAATTTCTTTTTCTTTTTTTTTTTATTAGTCAGAAATGATTCTACACAGGACGTCCCAATGGGCGCTTGGCCAGTCGGGGGAGGACGAAATCACGGCGGCGACGCTTTTTGGTAGGGCACGTCGCCAATACCCGAATAACAACGCGGTCTACACCAAAACCAAGAACGACGAATAAAAAGGGAAACGATTCGCGACCGTCCATTTGTGCCGCAACTATTTTCGACGCAGGTGGAGAGAGAGAATGGCACATTATTAGACCCTGCCCGGATTACCGAGATTTCAGGATGGGGTAACAACGGGGAGGAGGGCGGCAGCTGCGTGCCGTAATCCAGCAGCGCGCATGCATGCACGAGCCGACAGACGCGAGGGAGAGGGCCCCACCGGCAACGGGGTCACCCAGATCGCCCTTGGCGTTTCGCCGCCGCTACCTCCGCGTTGCCTCCGCTCGGGGGGGGGGCACCCCGTTCCACCGGCTAGAAAGGAGGCCGCTCTCCTCGCTCCTTTTCATTCCGAGCCACGAGGCAAGCCTCTGCACGAGCGCCGCCGCGGCACACTCGCATTTTTCTATAGTAGTAGTAGTACGCTCGAAAACACGTTGGCGAGTTCACTTTCCTGCAAAGCACGGAGGCAGCCAATCGCGACCAATCAATCAATCAATGTCTTTTTTTTTGTTTATGTACCGTTATACCGAGGGAGAGGAGGAGGCATCAGAACGCCGAGCTCTGATTGGAACGATTAGAGGGTAGAGCTAAAGCTAGCTCCACCACACTCGTAAATGCGTTAGAACGCAAAGCCAAACGCCGGCGTTCAGCCTTCGAACGCGTTCTACGAGTGCAGTGGAGACAAAGGCTGCTAGCTTTACGCATTCGAACAGGAGTTCGGCGTTCTGACGCCGCCTCCTCTCCTCACTTTCTCGGTGCATTAGAATCAATGCCTCGAACGTGTTACATAAACGACGAAAAACGTATATAAACGACGAAAAACGAAGTAATTAAGTGGATAACCCTTGAAATACGTAAATTCAAATTATAGTATAAAAAGAAAGATATCTAAGGCGATTGCAGACATATACCTCGTTTTGACATTACAATTAGCTAATTATGGCATGAAACAATATATCTCAGAAGCACGCCAGGTATAAATCGAGACGCGTAGGAAATTTGCCATTTTGAAGAAGGACAGAAGACTCCTGAGAACGGTAGAACTCGTGAAAAATATATGGGACAGTTTTGACACATAACACTATTATTATACGTATTACGAATGCAAAAGCATTCTAACGCAGTTACACTGAAATAACACAGAGGACTAAGATTAACGATGGTAGTGGCGACAATATGCAATAAATACGACACAAAACTATCGGTGAGATGTACGCTTCGTTTGGTGCGCGTCGCGGCGCCGTTTCTTTCGCTCACTTTTTCGCCGGTAGCAGTGAGCCTGCAGGAAACGGGCCGCGGGCCGGGGCTCACTCAAAGATGGCGTGGATTACCGCGGGCCGGTCGGAATATTTCCGCGGGCCTCACCTCGCCGGCGGGCCGGGGTCGGCGCCAATACAGATCAAGGCAGCATAGCAGATCGCCCGTTGAAACTGGAGACTATTACGCAAAAGGTGAATTATGGCGTAAGTACGTACTACTTGAATTGATGTATGACTATCTGCTAATTGAATTGGTGTTTAACCGTTCCCTACTTGAATTGATGTAGCGATGAGCCAAATCAAATGGTGTACGACTATCCATTAAATGAATCAGTATGCGACTATGCGCCGATTGAACGGGTATGCGAGTACAAACAATTGAATTGGCGTATGACATTTTGAATTGGTATACAACCACGAATCAATTGAATGAGTGTGCAACCACGTACTAAGTGAATTGGCGTACGACTACGCGCCTATTCACTCGGTGCACAACTACGCACCGAGTGATTTGGTTTTGACTGACTATATACATCGATCGAACTGGTGTATAAGGAAGCACCAAACGAATTCGCGTACAACTATGCACCAACTGGATTGGGGCCCTCATCTACACGGCGGGACGAAGAGACCAGGACATCGCCACCTGCTGCGACCGATCGATGCCACGCCGCTGACCGATCGCAGTAGGCGGCGACGTCCCGGTCTCTTCGTCCCACCGCGTAGGCTAGGGCCCTCGGTGTACGACAGTAAACGAAAATAACTAGCGTAAAACACTTCACCCAGTCAATCGGTGCATCGTCTCAATTCCATCTTACCGAGTGCCACCCCACAACACAGCGCCACCGCTACGCGCTCAACTTGTCGCGATCAATCGACACGCCAAGCTAACGCCACTTGCACTGCACGACGCGAAAAAAAAAATCTAACATCCCCCCCCCTTCCCTTCCCTTCCCTCCCTTCCCCCCCCCCCCAATAAAAAAAAAGCGAATGAATAAATAGAAAGCCGGCCGAGCTAAAAGCGTAGACAAAAGAGAGCCCGCATTGGGCTTTTCGAGGTCATGGCGGCCCGGCTTCCTCTCCATTGTGCCTCTTTCCCGCTTGTATCTCCTCCTTTGTTTCGAGCGCGTGCAGCCGACCGAACATCCTCCCATAGGGGGCCTATGTTTATACGCTCGCTATTATACAACCGAGCCTCGGCGGAAAAGAGAGGCGGCGCGGGCAGTCAGTCCTCTCCAGGAGCACGGCCACGGTCAAACCCTCGGCGCGCCGACACAAGGCAGAAGCGCCCCGCAGTTTGTTTACGCGTTTCGAAGAAAGCCATCGCTACCGCCCCTCCCGCGCGGGCGCATTATTTAGAATAGCACTCCGTTTTCGGCGTAACCGCGCAACAAACGGCGAAAAGGCCCGATATTCCTGCAGAGGCTTCTTTTAAAACTCCACTCCCGAGTCCGACCGCAGTCAAGCGGTACACGACGGAGCCAATCGAGCATGCGCCAAAACGTAGCGGCGCTCCTCGTCTTCACGGGTCTGCTATAACTGATTGGTTGAGCCGGTGTTAGCAGACGTACAAAGTCGACGACCGCCGCGATGATGCACATTAGGTGCTGCCTAAGTGGCGCAGCCGTGTAAAGACGATGATGATGATTGCGTTTGACCGGCAGCGCCATCTTCTAGTGACCGTGCGAAACATTCTGCATGCGTGCACATCCGTGGCTCGTGCTCGACGGCGTACAACTACGAACGGCCGATGACATTTAGCGGTCAGAATTTCCAGACCCGCACACTATAGATGGAGTAAAAAAAAAAGTGTCTGAACGACCGCAGAGGTATAGGTAGATGATGTGTCTCCCGCCATCTTGAACGATCGTTTACCTTATGCGCCGTCCAACCAAATCATTTCGTCCGCTCGTAGTCGCCACGGCAGTTACGAAGCCCGAAGATCACCAAAATGTTCTAACACGCGTAGTTTACGGCATTCGCGATCGCTGCCATTGTGAGCATTTCTCTAAACGATCTGGTTCAGACTCAAATAAACCAAAGAGTAACGGGATGGCGTTTCCCAAATTTGGATAAACCCGTTAAACTGAGAACGGGTCACTTTCTTTCGACGCGGGTCTACGCAGTCAGTCACTGCCAAAATGAGAACGGCAGAGAGGTCCCTTCGGTCGTCTCGCCTCCGGGCGCGAGCTTCGGGCTTTCAGTAACGCTACGGTTTCTCGCGAGTCGCTGAGCCTCGAGCTCGCAAGCGCAGCCAGAACAAGGTAGAAGGCAAGAAGCGCGTGCGAAACCGGGCATTCAAAATAAGCGCCCTGCCGTTCTCGCTCTGTCAGTGGCTATACTTTTCTTCGCCACAGCCTCCGATACACTGACAAAGCCTGGCAGATCACCACGAGAAGCGGCCACCGAAATGGAAAAGGTGGAGCGGTAGACAACGGATGAAAGGAGGGCCACGTGACTGGCGCCCCGCTGCGGCGAGAAGCCGAAACACACTTCTCCCGAGCGAAAAGGTGTGTTTCGGGACCTCGCCACTGCAAAAGCTGCACGCTGACGTCCAGGTTTCCCGAGAAATGGCTCTTTGATGCTCTGGGCTACCAGATCCTCGCCCTCCAAATCTGCGACCGGGTACTATATGGCTCTGTCGACGAAATTCCAGGCTTTGTGAGCATAGAGGAGGCTATGAGCTTCACTTTATGTGCGAAAGCTACAAGTACGACCATGCTGCCCCAAAGGATGCTCGCACTGCAGGAGCGCGCGTACCTGGCGGGAATGCTGAAAGTGCGGGGGCTTCCTTTTGTAGCTTCAGTTACACTCCGACCTTAAATGAAACGGAGTACAGCAACTGCACGCGCGGCTGTACGGTCACAATCACACTCAATTCAATCACAAAAAAAAAGTTCGCAAAAAAAAAAAGTTAGAATTTGAGACACAAGGACGACGAATAACTCGACACCTGCGCCAAAGCATGTATGAGTATAAAAGAAGATATATATATTACCAGTAGTAGGCTTGACACTTGTTTCAGTTAGGTTTGACTGTGACTGTGCACTATCATACTATGAGTGCTTCGACCGAAATGTGGGTTATCTTTTCTCCCGAATGTTTTATCCGTGTAACAAATACTAAGCGCAATCCTTTCTCGTGTTTTTTTTTTAATGTTTTTTGCTTTGGTTAGTGACGAGATCGAACCGTCGCGCCACTATCAGCTAGGTTGGTTACTTCACCGAGCTCTGTTGAAAACAAGCTGGACAAAGCGCCCCCTAAAGTTTGATATGGTAAGACAATACCATACCAAAAACAGCCCCCAAGACAAACGTAAGCCGCCATGGACTCCCTGACAAGCAGCGCCGAAGCACACCAAATCAGAACGCCACCTCTCCGCTCACTTTGCCCCGTCGTCCAACCACTTAGAAAGCAGTTACAAAACGCCGTAAAGTTGGAATTTACTCCTCACCCGCCACTTTGCCAATTTAGAAAGCACCCCACCGAGACTTCAAACATCCATAAAACAAGAAAAAAAAAAAAGAGAGAACAAATCTGTTTTTGAACAGCTAGTCACCATCATTTTCCTTCCCAAAACTACCGGGTAGTTAGGTCTTGCCACCTCAAAGCCGTGACTGCAAACACTATCCCTCAAGTACATACTAACGTAACAGCGGACGCGCGCAACCGAGAAAACAGCGAGAAAAACAAAAAGATTCAAGACAAAACTGAGGAGACGAGATTCAACGGCTCGCTTGCTCCTGTCGATGATTACTCCTACTAGCTCAATTTCAACACTCGTAAAAAACGAAAAAAAAAAGAGGGAGGAAGAGGGCGTGGGAGGGGGGGGGTCAAAACAAACAAATAAACGGTAACGGAGAAGACGAACATTTAATGGTGTCGGCAGGGGAGACAATCGCCAGAAAACAAGGAAAATAAATAGAGCCGCCGAAAACTAGGATAGTGAACGAGAGGGGGGACGTTAGGGGCTAAGAGTCGCGGAGGGGGCGTGTCGCGGCGATGCACCGGTCTCGTCATGAGCGCATCAGGAATCCATTAGCTGAGGTGGTGTAAGAATAGCCAGAATGGAAGCATTGGGTTCCGCGACGGCGACAATGAGCGGCAGTCGAAGGGAGCGTCACGTGACCCAGGTTGTGACAGGTCTGTCGTCTTCATTATCCTGGCGACACCCACTGGCAACGTAGTACGTAGGGTTATCCAGAACTTTTCAAATTGAACAGAGGGTATTTATACAGATCGACTCAAAGGCCGACGACCAGTTCCCGCTTTCCACTTTTCCCCCGCTTCCTCCTCTCCCCCTTTCTACCATGTCCAACGCTGGCTGTTTCCTCCTCCCCCATGATGAGGAGGATCTTCTGCCTCGCAGAATCTCGGATCTGGTAGTCGGCCTTTAACTGTGAAGAGCATTCCCGAAATTTGAGACCACGCAGAAAGGCAGAGAGTGGGGCTGTTGGCTGGGCGCAACGTTGCCGACTGTTTTCATAAAAAAATGTCAGCTTTTGCGTGTGCGTGTGTGTGTGTGTGTGTGTAAGAGGTCAGCGCGTTTCCACGCATAACTCTTATCGGATTCGAGGTCCATGCACACTGTGCCAAGCTGCAGAACCACCGCCGTAAGCAGCGGAGTGTTCTCGTCGACTATTGACGATTTTCATCGCGTGTTTTTGAAGGCTCCTTTGCGGCTTCGTCTTGAGACTGCCAGGCGTTGAGAAATCGGATTCGCTCGAGAAGGTTGGCGAGCGAACCTGCCGCCACAGCTTTCTCTTCTAGCCGCTAGGTGCCGTCGATTTCGCTGGAGTCGCCGCTCGCCCCTAAAGCTCACAGTGCGGCAGGAGCTAGGCGCTCGCAGGACCCATGAGCCGCCTAGCTCTCTTTGATCAGCTGACACCGCTCTCTGCACGTGGCTATGGGCCGGAGCGTGATCACGACGCGAAAGACGCGTGAGTGATCCGACGGACGTCTAGAGTCCACACACCCTCAGCTTAGGGCTGAACGGAGTAGAGCGAATATCAATGGACCTTTGTAGAAAGTAACGCGCGCCCTCAAGCGGCGCGCGTGAGGCATTATGGGAAGAGTGAGGGTCGCTGCTGCTAACGCCGTACCGCCAGCGAGAACCACGTTGCCTGCGTTCGCGGTGGGTCCCCGTGTACGGAAGAAGGCAATCATTGCAGCGCCCCATGCTGCGCTGCGTTGCCCACGTGGGCTGAGAAGCCCTCAATCTCTCTTCAGTTGAACGAGTTCTCGTAGCTGCGAGTGTTTCTATTCCGAACAATGCAGGGCGAGGGTTATGGTGCTAACTAGTTACCATAAACCTTAATAGTTACCGTAAATAGAGCTATTGCGCGTTGGTTTCACGCCAAAAGAGCAAGGTATCACTCACCCATCCAAAGTGATTTTTATTTTGCTACGGGAATCAGTTGAGCTAATTGGTACGTTTTATTTTCGTTCCCCAATTAAAAAAAGAAAGCGCAGCTCGTTTTATTATTGTTAGGTCGCCCTGATGCATTAATGGATTAAGAACGGTGCTGCAGTTCGGGCGGTAGTGTGCGCCACCCAGCATGAAAAAAGCTCGACTAGGCTAGACTCGGCTCAGCTAAAGGGCGCGACACCCTCACGGTTCCCATAATGCCCCGGGTGCACTCACTGGTGGCGCTGCCGTTTCCAGAAAGGCCCATTAAACGCAACTTCTGCACGCACGCAATGTTGTATCGTACAATTACAACCGAAGCTACTTCCAGATGCCGGCCAGACTTTCGGCGTTTTAGGGGCCTCTCGGTGGGCAAGCATAGTAGGTTTATGCACCCGTCAAACGCAAATGCGCGAGCCATTCTTTACTCCGGAGTCTTCAACAATTGTCGCGGAACGGTAATTATAAATTACCCCGAACGCGCGCCGGTGCCAAACAACGCTCCCTCAATGAAAAGCAGACAAAAAAGAAGGCAGCGAGCGCTCCCAGCGCCGCGCCCCTGCAGCGGTGGCGGCCGACGACAAGGCCGGCGGCGCCGTGCAACCCCGGTGCCGGCCGCGAGTGGGCGGCGGAACAAAGCCGAGTGTAGAGGTGCCTTCCCCTTTCGGCAGAGCGCTGAGTGCAGTGCCCTCTAAAAGCGCCGACCGACCTTCACCCTTCGGGGCGCCGAGCGCGAGGCCGCGGGCTCGGGAACCCCGTGCCTGAGTACGCCAGGAGCCCCGATCGATAGATCGGTGGTGCCACGACTGGCCCCGCTCGCCGGCCGAATGGAACGCCCTCCTCTCCCCTTCGATCGTTAGCCTTCCCCAATTTCCCCCTTCTCGTTTTTTTCCCCATAGGAGCTATTTTTCCTTCTCTCGTCTCAATTACGTCACTATTATGATCCTCTCGAGCGGTTCCTTTTTCTCGTTGTTGTGCTTTTCTTCCGGAATATCATTTTTTTTTCTCAACTACTGTGAGTAGTACCTCTACACCACAGGCGACCAGTGGTTCCTTAATTTCTCCACACTTCACATTCATCGCCGTTTTCTGGCAATGACACCTCCTCCTCCTCCCCCCGGGGCCGGAAAAAAAAAGAAATATATAAATAAAAATTATTACAAAAAAGGCCGCTTTTTATTTTTCATCTTTATTTTTCCTTGTATTTTGTCGCCACATTCCCGCGAAGGACCCCTCACCAAATAGATTACTTTCTCTTAACTTTCATCCAATTCTGTTTTTCTCAGAAACCCCCTACAGTTATGTGACTGCTTGCACTATGGTCAGCGACAAGTTAAGACTAAAGGGGAAGCTCCTCCCACCTCTCTCGCCTTTAGCAGCGCGAACGCTGGAGAGGAGGCAACCTCTTCCCCAGCGCTCGCTGCGTTAAAGTGGAAAGAGGGGGAGGAGCTTCCCCATTGGGGATTTCAAGGTCATGCATTAACTCGTAACATTTCTTCGAGTGTCCAAGTCCGACAATCCTTGCTTATCAGCGGACAATTATCCCCAAGCGCCACATCTCACCTGACTCCGCGACTTGTGTGTGTTTCATGTGCCGTTACGATAGCTTTGTACTCTTAGGTACTTCTAGGGGACGTAGACGAGCAATTGCCTAAGGCACGTCTTCAAAGGCTCACTCCACCGAATATCGTCGTAATATTAATATCACCCCAGGACCGGTGTGTGTTGCGAGACACGCGAAATTTAATTTCCTTCCTTAATTTTTTTTCCCTCAACACCCGTAGCACTCGCTTTATTTTTCGTTTTTTTTTATTTTTTATTAATGCTTTCTTTTTCTTTATCATAAGCTCGCTGACTTTTATGCTCTCCGCTTCAGTCATTTGTTGAATTTTTCTACCCCTCCCTTTCTATCTCTCCCTACGCGCGCGGGCGACGCCCCACGTATTGACGTTGCGAGCAAACCCTTTCCCATCCCCCTCTTTCTCCCCCCCCCCTCTCATCAGGACGTGGCTCCATCTCGTGGGAAAAAGGGGCGTCGCTCGTTAATGGACGAGACTGGAGAGTGATAATGAGACACGCCCGCCAAATTAAATAATACACGAACGAGGCGCAGCGTCAGCCCTTGTCGCGCTGAAGCATGTCCAACAAAAGCGGGAAAAAAATATATATTTAAAATATATATATATATTTCTTTTTTTTGCATTTTAGCGAGCATTGATGACCCTATGAAGTAGTATTCTCGTTTTCGCACAGCAGTAGATTCAAAGACAACAACAACGAAAAAGTTAACCGCGTTGAAACATGATTAAGAAGTATTAGTTAGCGCTGTCTTCTCGCTCTATCGAAAATCTACAAATACATATAAAAAAAGTAAAACTGAACTACAGTTCGCCTCAAAAACAAAAGTTAAAAAGCCGGCATTTCGTGGATTATTATTAGTTTCCCTCTTTATGTGGCAGATTAAGATAAAAGTAGATCAATTTTAAAGTAGCCCCGAATTATTTTATGAAAACGTAGACGCCTCAAACGTCGGTTCTTTCCCGCACCACTAAATCTCTTAAACTAGTTCGCGCAGCGCAAAAACTTGGCTCATTTTTTTTTTCTTGATACGACAAGGAGTATTGTTTCCCGACAACACACGGTAACAACAAGTACGCGGAAAAAGCGTCGAAGGAGGTTGACTTCACAAAAGACTGACTATGGTAACAGAAAAAAAAACGAATCTAGGTGCGTCTAAGGTAAAGCCCCATGTGGCGGCAAGTTGGAGCGGCGACCTCGGTTGTCCGGACGGGCCGCACAGGCAAAGGCGACAACGAGGGGTCAAGAGCTCGGGCCGGCCGAACATAGGGGCCGGGGTGCGCGGCGCAGAGCCAGGGCCACGAGGTCCCCGCACCCTATTATGGTCCACAGCCGGACAAGACGTGCCTTCAATACCTGCCAGCACGCACGAGCTCCTCCTGGCCTTCCATCAACGGCAAGCTGGCTCATGAATAAGAAACGAAACCAGAGACGAACCGAACGCACGGTGGACCGCGAAGGACGCTACGAGCCATCCGAGCCAATCCAATGCCGCCTGAGTGTCACGTGACCTTGGGGAGGGGCGCAGCGATACGATTCACCGCGCTGGACTGGCTGGGATGGCTCGTACACCGTCCGCCGAGGTCCATCGTAAGGTGGAAACGGAGTAGGGACGGCCGGCCGAAAGTTGATCGGACCGGAGAGGGGGGATATCGATCGACGGGGCACTCGGTCACGTGGGCGATCGGTCAATGACGTCATCCCTCGCCAACGCACAGTATCGCACGTAAACAGGATTGCACGCACATCTCCCTAACCCCCCCTCCCCCTAAAAAATAAAATTAAAAAAATTAGAACGCGATGCTTGTTTTTATATTTTTAGTCGTTTAATCAAATGCGTCGTCAGAGGCTTTTTTTTTTTCATTGCCTGGTGTACGCAGTTTGCACGCATCGTCTCTCGATACGTTTAAGATCAAGCAAACGTGTAGCGCCCTTCTAGCCCTGACTGCGCATGCCCGATCACCACGTGACCGCGCTCAAACGGCGTTGTCGTCTCTCCGGGCATAGATACCTCTCTCCCGGTCCATGACCCGTTGCCGCGACCTTCGACGAGCGAGACAAAGAAGCCGTATTGATGTATACACAAGCTCGGAGTGACGGAAGAAGACCTGTCAGAAACGGCCGCCGTATGTGCGTCAATCGTTTTCGCAGGAGGTAAGTACTCCACAGCGTCAGTCAGCCCCCCCCCCCAACACACACACACACACACACACACACACACACACACACACACACACACACACACACACACACACACACACACGCACGCACACATTTTCGCACGCGACACACACAGTTGCCTCGATGCAACCAAATCATGTACACACGATGTCTTGTCAATTCCAGGCACTCGCATCTGCGACCGACCGCGTTGTTACGAAGAGGGAAACGGCGTCAAAAGTACGGAGGACAAAGAACGAGCAACACACAGACCGTACTTTTGGCGCCGTTTCCCTCTTCGTAACTACGCATAACGAACTCGCCCAATTTTCAGCGGGACCGCGTTGCAACCCCTTCTAAGCGTTCAGGACGAGAGACCACTCTGGCGCCATCCAAGCTAGTGCCGGAACACTTCTAATCTGCGCGCAACTACAGTGAAACATTTGCACTATTTACCAGCTCAGACCTGTGCGCCACCTACGAGATATAGTCTTTTTTTATAATACTGTCAGAATTACTTCGTGCACATGGTAGAAGAAGGGCGCGTGATGTATGCTCCCGTATTACCCGATAGATGGCGTCTGGGTGTTCTCTGCGTCATAAACGGTTACCACACGGTCGGTGGCGTCCAAACGCAAATGTGAACGAGACTTGATACGCGATTTCGACTATGCACATATACTGCGTGAGATACTGTGCGCGAAGCAAGCGCGTGCCTCGCTTTTAGGAGCGCTCGCGCGTCAAACCTTCGTTCGAAACGTAGATTGAAAATCCGCATCGTTTGCCCGCTGCCTCTCGCCATTCCGAGACCCGTACGGTCGATGCAATAAGCGGAGGCACGGCGCGGAGAACTGCGGGGTCGGCTTGCTCGTTGAGCAGCCAAGCACCGCCGTGAAAACAACCTTCGACGTTATCGTTCGGATCCGTCCGGACCTCTAAAGGTGAGGCGAGCGAACTCGGGAATCGAGCCAATCCTTCTATCCCTTCAGATTTTGTGAACCGCGGTCGGGGGAGGTCGGCTGACCGGGGATAAGTTCCCATAACACGGGTCCGCTTCTAACTAAATAAATTTCACAAGAAAAGGTATAACTTCCCAAAGTTCTAAAAAAGAAAAAAAGAAGTACTGCGTTTATTAGAAGTGTTTCTGGGAGACGTGATGACCGAGACCTTGAACGACCGAAAAGAGGTTCGAGCGGTAAACCGGCGCACGTGTGGTTCTCCAAACGATCGGGCTATAAAAATGAAAGGGGGCGAAGTAAACATAAAAAATACAAAACAAAACATAAAAACAGACAAAAAAAAAAAGCACAAGGGAAGGGGGACGCACCTGCGCTTACGTAAGCCCCATCCGAAAGTTGGAAAGGGACTTTTAAAGTAAGACAAATTATATATAAACTAAAAAATAAACACAAATAAAAACGCTGCGCGTAGGCACCGGCTTTTCGCTCGTATACTTAGATTATTTCGAAACACGAGAGCGGCCGCGTGCATGCGTAATTCCTTTTGTTGCGCTCTTCATCGTTATTTGTTGCGACGATTTCCCTTTCGTTTTCCGCGCCCATTTTAAGGGAGTTGCGGAACCGGCGACACTCGGGGAGAAAGTCATTTCACACCCACGTGGGACGCTCCGCACAAGGCAAAACAAAACGAAGAAAGAAAAAGAAAAAAAGCATATGCACACGTCGTGTCGTAACTTGTAAGTCACGTCCCTTCGGAATAATGAAACAAAGGAGTATTTAAATTGCGCGCCTTCGCAATCTCCTCAACTCGCTAGTTTATGACGGAGTGACGCTCATTAAGGAAATTCACTTCCTTTCCCGTAAAGCACCCGCGCAAACGGCGACAGCGTGAGATGACAAACTTTGCAAACGAGTCGCTTGTCATATAAAACAATTCGAGTTCCGTTCCCTTATCTTTTTTTTAAGGCAGTAGCTTATCTGCGTGCGCCGGATGTTGCAGAGATATCTACCCATTTTGGTCACAATGTAACCGTTTAATGCACGAGGTCTTCAATCTGTTTACAACTTAGCGCGACGAAACGAGCGAAGAAAGGGTGCAAAGGAGGCGCGTTGTTTGCAAGAAAGCGGACCGAAGGTAGAACCTAACACAGGGACGAGACGGACGGGGTAACGCGCCATGCCGAGACGCTTTCCGCGCGGTACACACGACCATAAAAGCACACCGACAAGAGAACCGAACTGCTCCACTACCACACAAAGCGGGCGGAGGTGCCCGCGCCTGGAGAAATCGCGCAAGCCGAAAGCCGGCAGGGGGAACACATTGGGCATTGAAAGCACATAAAATCAATATACAAGGCAAAAAAAAAAAAGAAGAAAAAAAAACGATTCGAGAAAAGTTGTTTAGCAGACATCGCGGCGCGGTCGGTAGCAGACGACGGCTGCACACCAGCCGCGCGCGCATGCGTAACAGACAACACAGGGCCGACTTCCGCCACCGGAAGCGGGCCCCCTCCCCTTTGCTTCCCCTCGTCGAGGAGGGAGCAAACACTGGCGAGACCTTGAAAGATGTATTTGAGAGCCTCTTTCTTATCTGCGCTCCTAAAAAAAGAAGAGAAAAAAAAACGCTGAAATTATTAAACAAACAACTCCATATGGGAAGCTTTCAGGCGTCTTGCCCCTCGTCTTACAACGTCTTTCCATGAACCTCACACCCAAAAGCCTTCCCAACCCACATCAATCGTCGGAACGGAAAAAGAAGCTGCAGCTTTGTCTGGATCGTGTCTTGATTATGACGTGATAGGAGCATAGCACAAAAGCGAATGGGGCCGTTCATCAGACGGAAGTGCTAAAGTAGGCAAGCCAAGTATCCGTTTACTCCTGAAGGCGATCTTTTAGCGCGTGTTTTCGTACACCATCACGCAGTCTGAGGGCCTTCACAAACACATCCGTTTGCACCTCAAAAACGTAATAAAATAATGATAATAAAAAAGAAAGAAAATAAATTGGGTCCTTTTGGGGATTCTTTACTTCCTTCCGAGAATTCAGACAGCTGGCTCTGCGGTATTGGTTATCTTAATCAAAACATTCATGTTTCAAACGTCCATGATTTCTTGGCTTGTTTGACACGTACAGAGACATATATAGCTGTTTATAAACAATAAAGCTTTATTCTCATTCTTAATGTTATGTAAAGTCAACTGTGAAGTATAAAAAGCACACTGGGCGACACACTTAGTGCGAACAAACGATCGCCGATTTTTTATACTTTTCTCTTGGAATCAAAAGGCTAGCTGCCATCAAGACCAGTAAAATACCCTTTCAAAAGTAAATAATAATAAAAAAAGAAAAAAAAATGACGACGTCGCGTTCGCGCTAACAGTGTCGCGCAGTGTACATTGAACAACCAAAACTACAAGAAATTCCTAGACCCCCCCCCCACCCCCCTCCCTTTGCCCCCCTTGTCCCCCGATGACTCACGCAAGTCTGGTCCGGTAGAGAAGACGAAGAGCGCGCCGCCGTACCGCATAAAAGACATCAATTTCAGAAACCCGAGCGCGCGTCAAGAGGGGGGCTACGCCCGCAAGCAACTTCTCCCCTCTTCCTTCCCACGTCTGGTGGAAAACGAAAGCGAAGAGGGACGACCGAACGGCGAAAGGGTCGTCCGCGAACCAACCCAAGGGCGGGAATCACCGAGCAACAGCCGACCTTCGCGAGGTAGACGCATCAGCGCGACTCGCGCACGCACTCGTCGTCTGTGTGCGCCTGTGACTCGTCCGGCGAGCTAGTTATTGCGCCAGCCTCGACCTTGGCAGCGGAGAAAGCAAAAAGGACGCAAGCGCGACCGACGACCGCCCACACCAAGTGGCCCTTCCTCAGACTCGGCGAGTGGATCACGTGATAAGGTATACGCGCATGCAAAGACAGCGTGTTTACGACGCCTGCCAAGACAAGCACGCCCGCACCCACGCCGACATTTTTCTTCTTGACCCGCCCTTGCTCAGGTCCATGGTGCCATCGCAAACACAACGACGACCCACACACACACCGGCGGCAGGAGAGCGTCACCGCAAAACGCGGACGCAAACGCTTTTCTTCTTCCTCAGACTGTACGGGTAGAAACCGAGGGAGAGGAGGAGAACGAGAGAGCGATTCCGACATGCGGCTTTCTCAGCTCTAGCGACGGTGTCAGAAAGCTCGAGCGATATCGCTTTGCTCTGTTCGCGGACCGGCTTTTTTTACATATATGTATATATATATATATTTTCTATAACATTTCTGGAGGACGGAAAAGCGTCTCCCGCCATTTCAGATAAGGCGCCTGGCAACGATGGTTTTAAGCACCATTTTTTCTAGTTTCTAGGCTAGGTGGCGCGAGCTACCGGCCGTTATAATGGGTACAGCCGTTAGCATCGATCCATGGTCCAAATGTCTCTGAAACTTATTCGGCGGCTTTTAACCTAGACCTATGCGAGCGCAGCTGCGCGGTTCCGCGCGGCACGAAAGAGTGCGAGCGTGTAATTGATCGCCCCCACGCGCGACAATAGCCGGTCGGATACATCCACCTGGTTGATAGCGGGCAAAGTGTTTTTGATCCGCCCCATTATCACTGGAGCCGGCTATTTCCTGGCCATTTATATTTCTATCCGACATAGCCTCATGTATCGTTCGTAGATAATTACACCACTCTTTGTTCGTGCCAACCCATCTTTCTCAAAAATGTAATCTACGCGCCATTTTTTTTTCCTGACAGCTGAATTCTTTATTTTTTTAGCCGAGTATTTGACACGCTTAGAAGCCACGCAACTAACGGATTTAAAAAGAAAAATAACGGGTTAAAGCTTACACCTTTGGCCGTCTCAGTAGCGTAGCGCAAACCAATGAGATGACGGGATCATTGGACACAAACTACGCGAATCGTGAAGCGAGTTCATAATAGGCCCCGCGTTTTTTTTTAAATGACTATACCATACTTGGTTCGCGGCTAACCCGACAGGAGGCTGGAAGCGGAGAGCTCGCCCTGCCAATCAATCGAGGCCGACGGCTGACTGCAGCCCAAGGAGCATGCGTAGCTTCCACAGCCCTGTTGGCTCAGTGGCCAGGCCAACTAAGTATCGGTGACTCCGGCAGAAAGCCGTAACGGCAGTTTCGCTCGCCAGCCTTCTCGAGCAAATCAGATATTCACAGGCGTCTGGCGGCCTAAAGACGAAGACGTGAAAGTAGATTCGAAAACGGGTGCTCAAAGTCGGCAATCTTAAAGGCTGGTGGTTCACACATTGGCGTTTGAGTCGAATCGACCGCGCTGCAAACCGCTCATGAAATCTTACGACGGATGGATGGATGGGTAATAGATACGGCTGATCTTTTTTTAAATCGGGCAGCCACCTAGCCAAAACTTCCAATTCAAATGAACTAATCTCCGATTAAATTCGCAACCGACGGAGAAGGGCAAAAGAATCTCATATCAACGCTAAGCACGAGCTTTCATCTACCATTCCCCGGGAAACTTCATTATTCCCTCGACTTATAGTTGTAACGCCGTCCTGGCCTCAAACAACCACGAACTTTCCCTAAAATTGTCATGGATACTTTTCGCCATAGATACGGACGACGGAACGCGCTGGCGCCACCTATCGGGCAGTCGGGTTCTCAACGTGCACCTGAAATAACTCTGGCAATGTTGTAGGAGCTCGTTTCTCGTAGTTCCTTCGGTCTGGTTATGGGCATATCCGACGTGCTCCTCGGCTCCCCGTTAGATGGCGCCAGTGCGTCCGCTCGTCGTAAGCGGTCGTAAGCGGTTATAAACAAACGCCGTCGATCCGACTGAAACGCAACTATCTGAAGCAGCCTTTAGCCGTCGCCAAAATGGCCAGGTTGGAAACAACACGCGATGACACGTGGCGATTAAAAATCGATGCCCATGCCGCAATAGGCCGCGAACGGAACAACCCAGGCGCGGGGGGAAGGGCGTCGGAATGCACCTACCCCTCTTTTGCAACCTCCCGCCCCCCCCTCAACCCCACACCGCCTTTCTTTCTTTCTTTTTTTTTTGCGCTTTGTTGTTGCTGCCGCGATAACATTGTTACATGGGTACGAAAAGCAGAAAGACAACGATATCAAAAATAAATAAAAAAGACTGCATTGCTCTGGGGCCGTTTTATCAGTTCTACCACTCCACTAGCGACCATCGAGAAGAAATAAAAGAGCACGATAGAAACAGATGCGAGGGGAAAAAAATGAGAAAAAAAAGGAGCAGAAGAGACGTGAGCCGGGGAGCGGAATCGTCCGATGGTTCAAGGTCACCCTACACGCAGTGCCGGAATGTCAGCTGCGGTGCTGCTGTGGCCGATCTGCTCCATCGAAGTCCTCGAGCGTTGCCGCGCTTCGGAATCTCGGAGGCTATGGCCAGAGGTGCTATGGCCAGAGATGGCCAGTGGCAATGAAACCCGTTAGGTGGCCGTTACAAATATTCCGTTGAGTAAAAAAAAAAAATTGTTTTTAAAGGGCGTTATATGACTAAAGCAAAAACAATTCTCCCACACATGGCGAGCGAAGCTCGTTAGAAAACTCACTAGTTACTCGTTAGGAAAGTTCTCTCTCATTTTATCGAACTCGCCGACATTTTCGCGATTCCTGCTCCATTGGCGACATTGATTCTGCCTTTCACTAAAAACATCTCGGGTCCAAGTCAGTCACGGTCTTTCTCGAAAAACTCGTATTAACGCCATCATTCCAGATTCAAACCGCATCCTTGGCTTCTTACGTCATAACCTTCGTCTCGCTTCTTCATCGATCAAGCGCCTCGCATAATTCCCTATAGTAGGTTCTAAATTGATGAATATGCACCAACTAACCCACCTATCCATTTTAATGCATCATCAGTCTCGGACCCTTACATATCTTGTATAGGATTTGGAATCAGTTCAAAACAGCGCTGATTTCGATATTCTAGGTTTGTTAGCGTCACTGAACTTTAACCAAATGTATCACTGACCCCTAGGTTCTCGCAGACGTATTGCTAATCTTTGCCTTTTTTTACAGGTTTTACTTCGACGACCATCCATTATTCGTCTTGTCACCGCGTCGCACATTCCCTCGCATTGGTCAACATGCAGAAGTTGGGCTTCCTTTCAGCCGAAACACAGCATTTTCTTTTTTATTCCTTTTTATCTGTCGACATTTCTGGACTGGAACGGACTGTCCGAAACCATCGTTCCAACACTAGACATCGACTCCTTTCGTGAAACTTTGCACCCTGTTATTCAACTAAACCACTCCGCAACGATGGAGATAGATACGCTCCTCTCACGGTTCGTACAGCGACAGGTGGAACAACAGGTGGGGGAGCTAGGCCATCCGACTAACCGGTGGCGACTATGTACATCGACTAGTTGTCCCGACATGCTAACCCTGTGATTCACTAAACCACATATCGTGGAAGCTGCATGAGCGCATGCTCATACTCCGTGTCCCAGATTGCGTGCAGCCAGTGACGGCAACTTGAGAGCGCGGAATGGACGTGACAAGCACTATGGAAGTCGCTGTGAGCACGAGTTTACTGCGCACCAGTGGGCACCACTGAGTATACTCGCACGCAACGCCACTGACCAAGAAACCTCTTTGATGCGGTGTAATTTCAGGGATAAAAGCGGACGTTTTCTTTCAGTCTCTTCGCAAAACGTGTGGCACGCCGCCGTATCTGCACCAATTTAAGTGCCAATAAATCACTTATCACTTGATGACGTAGCATGGGGGTCGCAACACCCCCGTGACGCTATTGATTGTGGCTCAGATTGGATCCGAGCATTGGGAGCACTCGACTTGGGCTCGCATAATCAACATTAGGAGTTCTGGGTCAGCCGTGCGCATCGCTCCATCCATACGTCGCAAAATTTCATCAGTGGAACGGCACCCCCTACAAATCATCTCATACGAATCATGTTCCGGACACAACACTCCCCACTTCCCGTACGCCCTAGTAGCACTTATTCCCTTTCAACTTACGATGGACGGCATTCGATGGTACGAGCCGTCCCAGCCTGTCCAGCACCGCAAACCTATCACGTGATCACTCACCGCCTCCCCAACGTCACGCGACACCCTCGGAGCATTAGAGTTGCTCCGATGGCTCGTATAGTGCGCGCTGCAGCCCACCGTAAGATGAAACGGAGTAAAGGAGTAGAGTAGTAGTACGCAGAGGCGAAACTCTCATTCGGTACCCGAGAGCAGCTGGACCCGTATTCCCGGCCACGCTGTTTAAAAAGGTCGCGGCCACGATGCCGCCGTGCGCCCACGCCGTCCCCGCACGTTTTCCCTACTCCACTCGACCAACACAACATTCATTCACAGGTCGCAACCGTTCGCACGCCGGCCGGCTGGAGTCTGTCTCCCCCTCCTTCCCAAAATCCGCTCGGTAACCTCCTGACCCCGGTCGGAAAACCCCTCGTGCGATTCATCCGGGCAGCGGGTCAGAGTAAGACACAAAAAAAAAAACATAAAAATGCAAAAAAAAAATGCTAAGATGCGTGTCGCGACAAACGTCGGAGCCAAACACGCACAAAAACACGCCTCGGAGGATCCGACGACCCCTTTTGTCGCACCGGAAACAGCCGCCGCCGCCGCCGCGGGTGAGTCGCTCTCCGAGAATCATCATCAAAGAAAGCAATTTCTATGTCCATACCGACAATCCCCTCCCAAGAGCCCGCGTCGGTCGGAAACTCCCCACTTCCCTACTAAGCAGTTGTTCAAAAACGGAGAGGAAGAAAAAAAAAGTGGACCAAGCTGGGGGAGCAAATCCATCTCCTGCCGTCCTCCCTTTTTCCGATACGGTCTCTTTAAAAACTTGCCCGAAAGAAAAAAAAAAAAGGGGGGGGGGGGGAGAGTGAACTCAACAAATAAAAATGCGAGGAGAGGAAATCCAGGGATCAGAAAGGTCAGGAGGTAGCGGGGCAAGTGGGTCGGCTCCCCTCAGACCCCTCCCTAATGGCGCAAACATCATACACCGCGGAAGAGCACACAACGCAACACAAACGGTTTCTCCTCCCCCCATCCTCCCTCCTGTCCCTTCCCCCAGTAGCAGAAAAAACGTCCGCGAAGGAAGAAAAATGAAAAACAAAAAAAGTGAAAGACCGAAAACTAAAAAGGAGAAGTAATCACGGTCACGGGAACTACCGCTACTAGCCCAGAGAGGGAAGCTGGGTGGTGAAGAAAGCCGGCTCCCCACCTTCGACGACGCACAAGGAGTCCTCCCCACCCGCCCCTACCCGCGGAAGGGAAAAAAAGAGAAAGTTTCTCTCAGATCTCCTTCTTCCTCTTTACTCCTGCCCAACTTGCCCCCCCCCCCCCAACTTTTTCTTTTTTTTTTCTTTCTTTCTTCCCCTTGTAGGAGGCAGATACACAACCAAACGAATACTCTTAAAAATTAAGGAAAAAATACGCTCCTTGGATTATACTTTTGCTTGTCCCGCACTTCTCCACCCCGATCTCTTCTCAAATCTCCGCTTCTCTCATTCTTTTTTTTTTTTCACTTTTCTTTCGAAGGAGTAGGAAAAGAAAGACTGGGTTCTTAAGCCAAGACGCGAAGAAATAAAAAACAAAATATATTTATGGAAACACCAAATTAAAAATTTGAGAGCCAGGGAGGACGCCGCGACGAACAGCTGTAAAGAGAGTGCGCAAACCCGCACCCGATTTTCAGTGCAGTTCCATTTCCATGCGCCTCTTTCTTTTTTTCTTTTTCATTGTTTTTTTCAGCAGGTCTAAAGCGAAGCAGACGTCAAAACAAGCCAAAAGAAGAACGTCTGCATAGCCCGAACCGAACTTGAAACCGGCACAACGGTGTTGTGTGTCTGCGAATCCGCTCGCGTTGGAGCATGTCTGTCGGCGGCGAGTGTCTGTTCGTGTCCGTGTGCGGGCCCGGGGTGCGAGAGGCGTTCCGTGTACCACACAGCTTCCCCCACTAAACTGAAAATACAATCTAAAGAAGAGAAGAAGGGGGGGAAAAAAAACTGCGGGGCACGACATGGGCACGTGCATAACAGAAGCACGGCAACTTCCTATCTTTTTTTGTGATTTTTTTAGTTTTTGTAGACTCCATATTTTCGTCCTTACTTGTTACGCGGCTTCCCTCGCAAACGTCCTCTCCTTTTCTTCGTCGTATTCTTCTGTGTGCCAATTATGTTCCGCCGCTTCACCCCCTTCGCCCATGTGTTCTCCGCGGAAACACGCCCGAACATCTTGGCCCCGTAGCTTGCACTTTTTTTTTCTTCTTTTTTTTTTCGTTTAGCAGTTTAAAAATAAACCGCCGCGAAAAGAAAACAGTACAAAAACAAAAGCTATTACGTGTGCACACATTCGACGTTCCCCCCCCCCCCCCCGAAAAAAAAAAAAATGCCAACGGGGTCGGTTTGACTTGGAGAGCACGGGCCAAACGAAACATTCGAGGCATCCGAAACCGTTACATCCGCACGGACCGGAAGCCACGAACCCAAGTTGCTAATCTGGGCTCCGGAAAACAAAGAGCTACCCACCAAGGCCAACTGCGATCTTATTCCGCGGCATAAAGCAATGCCATCCAGGGCCTGAGCATGACGTCATCGTTCATGGACCCGCTCCAAGCGGCACAAATGCGCCCCAAGCTCGACAAGAGTGTCGTCGTGGTCTCGCACCCGTTGATAAGACGCTGCAATGCCGGCGACGCTGACGCCAGGCTAGGGAAGCGCTGCGTGGAGCCACTAGTTACGACGTATGAAAGGGAAATGGGCCGGCCTTGTCTTTTCGGTGGTATCGGCCGATCCACGGAGGTAGGAAAGCTTCCGGAGGCGACATGACACCCGCCACCAGAAGTGTGGAGGGACACGCCCCCGACGATGACCAAAACCACAGCTGTTTTTGGTCACCCACTGGCGGAGTCGTGTCGCCTCCAGAAGCTTCCTACCTCCATGGCATAATCACGCATAAGAAGCAACACCCCCTAGAGAACGAGGTGGGTCACGTGGAAAGTCCAGCATCTCGTCCTGGCTATTTTGGATCAAATGTGTCGTGCAAAGACTACGCCGCATACGTTCCATGAAAACGCCAACGACGCGACTTCCGACGACAACTTACACGTGCTTTGCAGTTACGTCACATGATAACGTCGAACACCGGTATCCACCATGCCGGTTGGTGGTAGACTCGACGGCCCTTCGCAGCGAGAGCAATGGTAAACTGCGCCGCGCTCGGCTCGACGATCGTTCGATCGTTTCGTCGGCATGCTCCGCGAGACAGAGTAGCCGTCAAGTTAGAGAAAGTATGAGCGGCAGGAAAGGGATGCGGTCGCGGATTACCGAGTATGCGGGACGTATTTCATAGCGGCGAGCGACGGCACTTTTCTACCGTTGATTACGTTCGCGCACGCCTTTGCATCGGCTTTTTGCCCGTTCGTGGTGTAGATGGCCTTAAGGCTGAACTCCATGGAACGAAGATGCTGCGAATAACCGACGAATTTCGCCTGGCGGCTTTTGCTCTGCGCGTGGAATCAACACAGTGGCTGCTACGTCGCGCGCAAAGCTAGCGTGCCGTCGGGCGGCGTTCGCCAGTTATTCGTCACATAATTCGTTCCATGGAGTTCAGCCTTTAGCCTTTCGTTACATCACGCCGTTTCCACGCTTCGAGCGCACCTTCGGGGCTCCCGGCCGAGTACGGGCGAGTGTCGCGCCGCGAGCCCGGCCAGACGGCGATCGGTCGGCGGCGGCCCCCATGTGCAAGCTCGCCGAGACGCCGCTGCCGCCGAAGCATCGCTTTGTGCCATCCGCGAGACGGTATACCCTTAGCAAGGAGCAAAAATATGCAGGCAAGCCGGTGAGGAAACGTCATAATATAAACCCCGAGACAACGAGCTGTCTTCTCCGTTATTTGATTCATCCTTGTATCAAAATTTAGATTATGACGGTAACCTCGCGTTCTTTACGAATATTTCGCAAAATCGTAACAATTTTCCTACAAGCGACGGCTGGAGCCGGTCTTCAAATTTTAAAGCGCGCTATCAAGCTTTCTTCTTATTTTTTTTTTTTATTGTTGCGACACGACAGCTTTTTGCGTCAAAACTTTGTCTGCGGCATATCGAAACGTTCTGCTCGTAGCGCAATCGCACCAAAGCGACAGTACAACCTAAACGCGAGTCAGCGCTCTATACAGTGAGTACCCTTTTCGATTCAATTACAAGCAACGGTCTCAGTCCAAAAAAAAAATAATAATAAGCGTCTCTCGCATTTGTGTTTTAAATTTTGCGTCTTGCAGCGATAGTGGTACCGCGGTGCGAGAATCGCCCTCCCTAGCTCCTGTATGATTGGCCTCATTAATAAATGGGCTTGCCTACACCTTCCCGATGTGAAAAAATTAAAGTAAGGCTCTAATACTGCTCGTATATTGCAAAGCTAGCATTAATTACGCGTCGCAGACCCAGCCTCGTACCGCTGTTCAACGACGATCATCTAGAAGACAGCCATTTTGATAGGCGCCACAGTGCGACCCCTATAAGTCGTGAAAGTAGCAAATAGAGAATGTCTACATCTATTTTTTTTTTTACGAGGCTTGGGCTATTTTTACGGTATTCTTTTAAGATTTTATAAAATTTTCAGGTTTGATCAAACTACCTGCAACGTTCGAAACTAATGAAAAAAAATAAAGTTTAGCCTTTCCACTCTTGCGAAGAGGGAAGACCAGCGGAGCTGTACTCGATACACTGTGTGTTTCTTCTTCTTCGTCGTCTGTTTTTCGCGCTGTTTCCTACGATGAATTCCCACCAGCGCGCCCAATTATCCATTATTCTATTATTGTATTGTATTGTATTCTGCGGCGCAATCTCTTTGAAACGAGAGGCGAAGTTGCCGCCATCTACGAGCGACGGTGGAAACCATACTGGTTGTGTGCTTGCCGCCGTCGCTTATAAATGGCGGTAGCTGTCCAGGTAGGTTTGTGTCGACATACCATATACGTACACGATCCTGGGGAACCTAGCCCTTAACAGCTCCGCTGTAAAGAAAGCCTTGTTTCGAAAGGAAACGACTTACGGTAAACCCCAGGGGAAAAAAAAGAGTTTCCATTTGTGACACGGTTTCTTGAGTTCGTCCTGGATCTGCCGTTATGAGCCGACTGTCGTCTGCAGTTCATGAACCTCGTGTTTAAAGGATCTCCGTTCCTATCTAATAAATTTGAGACCTTTTTTGTTTTGTTTTATTGCAATCAGTTCCGCAGGCAGCGGGGAAAAAGAAAAACAAAGAGAAACAACGTTCAGCGTTCTATTCCTTGGACGGTATCCTGCGCCAATCTCCACCGACTCTCCGCTCTGGCATCATTAACCAAACGCAAGGAGGACCAAAAAAAGAAGAAAAAAAAGTGAGAGAGAAACGAAAAAAAAACGTTGCGGTCGGCAAAACTCAAATGCGTTCCAGCAAAAAATAAAATAAATAAATAATAATGAAAAAAAAGCTTATTTGCATGCGCTAGCTACCGTTACTTCCGACAGTTCAAAACACTGCGACAACTTCCAGCTGGTTTCTCCAAAACCTCCGCACGTCGTCCACAAGCCGAGTTTAACCCGAACACGAAACCTCGCGCAACGCCCAAAACAATACGAATAAAATGTGCAACGACGACCGTTCTTTCGGGCGCTTTTAACAAACCTCCCTTTTTTTTTTTTTAACAACCTAGCCCCAAAGTCCTCTTCTGGCGTCTTTTTCAGGCACCGACCAGGGTCGTAAGTAACGGCAACCAGTCTTTTTTGCTGTTGTTTTTCCGCGTTCCGAGGCAAGCGGTCGCGCAAATTTATCGCCGAAACAGTCTGACACACCACCGCGCTCGTAGCAGACGACAGACGAGATGGGAACGGAGAAGACAGCAGACGGCCATGTCGACGCGCATGCCCACAATACTCCCAAAGTATAACTTCGCCCACAAACAAAAACAAAAACATAAAAAAGTTCATTTAGCTTAAAAGACAACAACAAAAAAACAGAAGTTTATAATGGAAACGCTAATGCACCAAAACATAGTTTTTTTTTTTTAATGTTAACGACATTGCATACTTTGAAGCAGAACAAAATTAGAGATATAAATTATTAAGCATTCCGACGCGCGAATAAAATATCAAACGCGCGATATCCTCCGTACAAAACAAACAAAAGATGGGGAGAGAAAAAAACAAATCGAGTGAAGCAGACGACGACGGTCACGGACAGCAGACGACATGCGGTCAAATCCCGCCGCCGCCGCGGTTATCGGGTTGAAGAGCGCGGAGAGAGACGCGGTCGGAATCCTAAGCAGCCTATCTTATTTTTAAAAGGCTTATCTTTTATCGGGTTTATTTATGTACACCCAGAGCCGCCTAGATACCGCGCGCGCGCACACACACACACAGACGAGGAAAAATAAACACACACACACACACACACACACACACACACACACACACACACACACACACACACACACACATATGCGGATTGCCCTTACCCGGAGCAAACTCCTTCAAAACTCTTTCTCCGGGTCGCAAAAAGAAAATAATAACAGTAATAAATAACTAGAATAATGTAATACACTTAGCTCGCTCCGCCGGCCAGAAAGGGAGGAAAAGTGAAACCAGGCCTAAATCAGCTTTGCGTTGCCAAAAACACGCCATAAAGTTTCTTCCTCGGTTTTCTTTCAGACAAGTGAAAACGCCCAAACACACACACACACAAAAAAAAAAATAAGATAAAGCTTTCCCTCGTCTTCAGCAAAAACTAAACATCCCACCTTTGGCATTCCCTATCTCGTATTTTTTTTTTCGCTTATTTACAAGCGTCGTTGTTTATGCACCTTTTTTGTTTCCTCTCTATTTCTGTTTTTGCATCTACATTCGTTCAAAGTGCGAGCGCGTAGGTTCCTCTTCTTTTGCTTTCGGTTTCGATTTGTTTTGTTTTGTTTTTCTTTCCCCCGAGAGTCTAGTCTGGGTCGAGGGCAAATTCCAGCAGAAACGTCATACTCTATCACACGGGAGAAAGCGGGCTGCAATAGAAGGCAAATCAAATAAAGAGAAGGCGGGGAAAGGAGGAAAACGACTTCCGGGAGAACCTTGACCCTTTTCGTCATCCTCTCTCTACCTCTCGTGTCGAAAAAAACGCTAAGCTCATCTTTCTCCCTTCCTTTTCTTGTTTTTTTATTCTTCCTTACGTTACACGCAAGTACGGAATACCGGAAGTGAAAGAGAACACGAACCGGAAATATGTCGAGAGATAAAAACAGCAAAACGAACCAGTGTGTAGAGTCTACCGTGTCCCGTCGGCGTCAAGCAAAAACCGCGGGAAAAGGTGCCTCAGCCGGAAAGTGTCAAACTGAGTAGCTTTAGTACGATTCCTGAGTCTGATTGATTAAGTTTGATGATACTCATAGAATGAGCTGAAACTGTAAAAATTCGGGTTGTTAGTCACCGGTCGCGTCCCCAGGGCTTAAAGTCTGGGGGGTCTCAGACCCCCCGCTGATTTTAAAAGACGGTCTGAGACCCTCCTCCACAGCCCCAGCATTAGTGAAAGCAAAATCATATCTTGCAATGAAATAGCTTGTTTCCAGGGATGTGACATTTGGGGATTAGCAATTTGAGGGTTGCAGGTACAGCGTGGGTAGGGTCAGCAGTGGGGTTTATTTTATGTGCATCTAGTACATCTCGTCAAATTACCCCCCCCCCCCCCCCCTTTACCTTCTTGTAGGGACCCCCTCAAGTTACGGGAGACTTTAAGCACTGCGCGTCCCACACACAAGAGCGAAATGTACTCAAAAAAGAAAATAAATTGTATTGTATTGTATTGTCCGGCGCTGTCAGACAAAGAGGCGCGAAAGCTCAGCTCCGCAAAATTCGTTGTTTAGGGGAGAGCTGGGAAGATGTCTCACTTGGCGAAAATACGAGACGCACTCGATCAGGCCTTCTGCTATAGTCCGTTTACCGCTAAGCTGACAGTGCTGCGGAAGTTATTGGATACGTGCTCGTTGAAGCAGTCGCGCGTCTTTATAATTTCGCCACGTGACCACGTTCCCGCCCGTATCCACGTGCAGAGAGCGGGAATAGAACAATGAGATGTGAGGTGGTTGACTGATCAGGCGAGCGCGTAGCCGCATCGTCAGCTCAGAAGTGAAGGAGTACACAAACTTTCAGCCCCCACGACCTCAATATCTCGGGTTTGTCAGGTTCTTCGGAGGTCTGGGACCTGAAATCTTGCGCGTTCCAGCCAGAAGCTGAACCAGATATTCTTCCCAGACGGGAGTCTGCGGTAAAGAAGCAATTGCGGGACGTTTGCGGTCTTGTTGTCCGCAGCGGCACCCGGGGCTTTCCCCAGGAATTGAAATTAAGGGAAGGAGGGTGTCTAAATTGTTAGAGGGGAGGCGGGAGGCGGGAAGGGGGGGGGTACACCGCAGGGGTGCGTAGGGAATTAAATCACTGGCGGTACCTTCTCGAGCAACAGGCTGTGCCCCGAGGACGCCACGCTAAAACTCTCGAGATTTGTTACGTTAAACAGAGGAGCCTTAACGTGCACGACACGCAGGTATAAACGTAAACGACGCTACCGTAGCATTTCCCACCGTGGAAGAGAGAGGTGTCGGAACAAGACCAGAAAGGGGGTCGAAATTCCACTCGGGCTTCGGAGCATCCCCCGGCGGGGACGCTGTCGGGTCGGGGCTCGGCGCGGTCGCGCGGCCTCGAAAACGCGTGGGCGAACAAGGACGGTTCTTCGAGCTCCTGACCGGCTGCGCCGTCTCACGGCGTTTGTCAGAAATGTGGAGCGACCCTTCGACACACTCGCTCCGAGGAGAGGCGGTGCTGTTCTGACACCTCGCGTCTTGCACTGTGGTCTTTCTCCGCATAAGAACTGTACAAGAGACGCTTCCCCGAATTCCCAGGGAGGAACGGCGTCACTTGGCCATTCAGCAACGACGCGCCATTTTTGTGACGTCAGAGTATGGGAGGAGCCTACGCCCTCGTCTTTCTTTCCTCGAAGATTGGCACCCAGAAAAAACGAAGCATAATGCTCAATGTGCCTAATTAATACCCAACGCGCACTGGACATTCAGCTAAACGCTGTTTGGGGAAAAAAAAAAAAAGGAGGGGGGTCTTTTTTTTTTTGCATTTCTTACATTACAACAGAGTGCAGCTGTGCCACGTATATCCCTGACTGAAACGCATCTTCTGTTGGGCGTTACCGCCAACGGATTAAAACCGGTTCCGCAGTCGCAATCAATGATGTCACAAAAGCCGGCGTGCCACGTTGTCGGACGTCGCGATCCTGGCGGTTGGTTGTAGAAGTTTCAAGGTTTACGAAATGAGGGAAGAAAAAAAAAAGGGGGGGGGGCGAAGAAACGGCGCTTTTAGTGCCCAAGAGCACTCACTTACTTTCGGTTTGAGCGCGCAGGAGGGTCAAGATGGATTAATCCGTGGTCTCATGGGACGATCTTCGAGATGTACTCCTGCACACAACAAAGAGAAGGCGGCGATGTAGACGAGTCGCCATAAACAACAAAACACGCAAGCACACACACACACACGTATCAACCAAAGCTCTCTCTCTCTCTCTCGGACACACACGCACAAATGGCACAAAATATCACTGCATGCCCCCGCGGCGCAGTATATAAGGTCGGAATATGGACGACCGTGAGGCGGTGTTTGCCTTCGCGCTTCTGGCGTTCCCTGGGACCGGCGCTTGTTGTCTCGTCCTCGGCAAAGCAAAGAAGTAAAAAAACACGCACGCAATTGTGACTTAACGACAGTTTGCTTACCAAGGGGTACTTGTATGGGTTACGTGGTTTAGGCGTACACGTGAGTGTTACGCGCGTAACACACGCTGCGGTGAGAGAAAAGGTCTCGCATTTTCGGCTGACTCGGCCGCAGGTGCATAGTCCCCTCGCTCGTTTACGAACGGTCAGCGGAGGACTCGAAGCGACGAGCAGTTTCAAAGGGCGCGTTCGGCTTTCTTCTAATTGCTCGGGCCTCGAAATGTTCGCGTGAACTTCGGTCTACACAAAAACAGAACTTCGTGGCATTTCGACGCTTGTTTCCGTCGTTCGTAATTTATAATACCCCATTGCTTTCATGTTTCGAGGTTCATCGCAGAACAGTTCCGATTGGATAGAAGAGTCGGCTTCCCATTGGCTACCAAGCGCTGCTGAGTCGTCGTTCGGGATTCGTCAAACCTACCCAGTGAGCAGGCTCCGTCGCACCGAAACGAACCACTCTGGCCTCCGGCACGTGACGTTGAAAAGCGCCGGCACGACGGCGGCCTTGGTACGTGCAAGGCGTGGCACGACGGCTGGCTACCGCGTGGCTCGCAATGACGTCACACGAGCGGCCATCGTGCTGGCCTCGCACGCATATTTCGCACCACCAATTTTTTTTTTTTTTGGCAAGAACAGGTAGGGTTGATTTAGACTGGCCAAGCAGCACGGGGCCATGACGTCACGTGCGAGCCATGCACACACGTTACACACGCCACGACGACCCCCGATTCCACAAAAACAAAATTCGTCTTTCGTGAAAAGAAAAAAAAAGGTTCGTTTTGCGTCTAATTTTGGGGAACAATGTCTCCAAACTGGCAACAACATTGACGCAACCCAGCGGCTCTCGCTCGGCACGGCCTAGCGGAGAGGGCAAGAGCGGAGGAGGAAAGCGGGAAGGGAGAGGGGGTGGAGGACACCCCTGGCTCGGACCCCGGGTTCTGACGTTCCTATTCCGGGCTCAGGCAGCAGTCCCGGTGCCACACCACCGAGCGACGACGGCAGAGGCAGCAGACGACTTTCCCAGAATCCCGGTCGCTCTCACGCAGGCAGCGCGAGGACTCCACCCTTTGGCGGCCGGGTCGGCACGCGAGCTCGGGGCGAGACCATTGGACACGACAACAAAGAAACAAAGGGGAGAGATGGGGGTGCTGCAATGACGTGCGCGCTGTGTGAAGCCGCGGTCACGCCGACATTATCCAGTCTGCAGACTGAGGTCTCCCTTGTGTGACGGTCACACTGGCCGTGCACAGACAAACTGTCTAAAGACATATGTTGAAGCCAACATGCTTTGAAGATGCTTGGCCCGAGCCCCAAGATGACTTTATCATCCTCATGTCTGCGGCGAACACTCCGTCTTTTGTGCGAGAGGTTCGCACGAGAGGTTCGCACGAGGCTTACTCTATTCGGTACGGTATGAATGTTCGAGTCAGCAATTTGCTGCAGAACAACGCTTTTTCAACACCGGCGCCAAGTAGTCGCGGAGTTGCCGTATTCAGGCGCGTAATTTAAAACAAACAAAAGCGAAAAATGAAAAAAGAAGCACGAAGAGCGAATAGTCAACGTCTGTTGATGAACTCTGCCCTGCTCTCCGCGTCCTCCCGCGCAGTCCCTGCCCGTCATCAGTCACTCGGAACTCTTCGACTACGCCGGAAATGTGACGTGAGCAACGAGGCTGGCGGCTGCAGGGCACGCGGATCATCCTTTCAATAGAACGCCATCCGTCAACAGGTTCTTCTCTGCCGCTATATTTTACTTTCCAGGGCCCGGCGGTGGTAGCTTCCCTTGGCCGACGAACCGTTCGATACACGACGAACGGCGTTGTCAAAGCCGTTGGCGTTTGAGCGGTTCGACCCGCAATGCGCTCCCTCGCAAAGGACACACAGTGAATAGATAAAGCCGACCGCTGGCACCGGCAGCTTCGACAGTGTTGCGCACTACGCGCAAAACCAAGTATGGACTCCCACACGCTGTCGACAGACAGGTCAACGTTTGGCCCACCTTCTGCGCATGCGCCGGACGCAGCGCCACAGCCCTGGCGTGACGTCAGGGGCCGCGCGTTGGTGCTGCAGACACACACACGAATCTCTCCTCGTGGCTTCCGTTCGCCGCCGCGAGGCAAGTGACGCCACCCGGCGGGGGACACGCCAATTAGCGAAACGCGAGAGCACGAGTGATCGACGTGCGCGGCGAACACTGGAGCGTCCTGGCGGTCGAAACGCGAAACAACGGAACGGCGGTTGCGCGTAATCCTGACGAATTATGACGGCTTTTGTCGTGGCTAGACCGACGAGCGACAAACGCGCGTCGCAGACGTCGTAAATGCGCCCCTCGTTGGGGACTTTTTCGCGGGCCTGAACGGGGCACCGACTGTTAGAATAAAACAAACAAAGGCGCGTGTTCGTGAACGGGCGTTAGGGCGGAAGATGGGCTGCTGGTTGTCGCCATGTCCGCGAAGAGTGAGTGTCGGCTGCTCGTTCGCGAGGAGGAGCCAGGCCCTTCGCGATTGCTCCCCTCTGGCGTTTCGAAACCGCGACCCATACCGACATCACGTAGAAAGCAAAAGGCTAAACTGCCCACGCTCGGCTGGGAATCGTGCTCAATCAGTCAGGACACGAGTTCCGGGAGAACGATGACGCAGCACTCATTTCCGGTCTGTGCCCCGCGTTGAGGCCGAAACATTCTGGCAAAGCAGAAGAAAGAGGTGACGCCGAAAATTCAGCCCCGCGACCTCGCTGCGCCAGACTGTTCAGGTTGTAGCATCCCGTTCAACGCTTTTGCGTTGAACGGGATGCTACAAACTGAACCGAAATCCAAATTTTGGTTCAGTATCCCTTCAATTTATGTGAAACGTTGTGTACAGGTGCTGTTCATACCCCAAGTCTCAATCTCGTCGTCCAGCTCCCAGCGCCACATTCAGACCTAACTTTCACCCAATTAAAAAAAACAAAAAAAAAAAACAGCTGAGCTGCAAAGCACACGAAAACCAGAGTGGAAGCGGAAGGTTCGTGAACGCGAATGATATCTCCTCCGAAACGAGTCGAAACAACGGCAGTGTTGTTCTTTAAGATACGAAGAGGAGAGGGCGGGGAGTGAGTCAAACGAAACGGCAAAGGACGAAGTGTTCCGCTCCCGTGAAGCGGCGCCCCTGTACCCCTTAATGACCGTGGGAACAAGGTGTGCTTCCCTCTTTCGTCTGTCTACCCGGGAGCGGGGAGATCGGTGGCCGAGTGGACTAGCGCACACCAGCTTGAAGCGCGTGGAGCGAAAGCTCGCGTTGCAGGACCCACACTCTAAGAAAAATGGAGGAAAAAGGTAGCAACGGCGCGTCTTCCTCCCTCCTACTGGCGCGCCCCCAAACGGACACGAGAAAAAGGGAGGAACGAAACGTTTTTCTCCTTCTCCATGCCGACGGGAGAAAGCTTTCGCCCTCCCAACTTATATTCTTTCGGTTTCGTTTTTCGAGCACGTCGCGCACGTTGTTTAAGAAAAGTTGTTGAGTTGATTGAGCTTCAGCGGCAACGAAGGCCGCCGTTAATTCCGTCTTCTAGTCCAAACGTGCAGAACATTTCGGTTGCATTGATGTTTTTATCACTAATTTTATCAAACGAGCAAACGAAGCCGCTAAAAACAGCGACGTTCCGGAGCAGTGCCAGCAGAGCTACGTACACTGGGTAAGATCGCCGTCTCGCTGCCGTCTCCGGATTGCGCAACCCACGCCGGCCCACACGGAACTGCAGTAGCGGAACCACGCGGATCTGTGTCGACGTTTTCGACGTTATGGAAATCGCAGGAACTGCGTCCAAGACCGGCAGGATTTGCTGCCGGCTGCCTGGGTGCCTTCCGTGCTGAGTTCGGTTCTGTTTTCCGATGCCGAGTGCCAACCGGCAATCAACGTGGCTTTGTATTTCTGCGTGTCAGCAACATAGCAGCAACATCGTGATGGCAGTGTTGTGTGTTGTGAACAGAAGACTGGAATTATCGCCGATGTGACCGTGTGTTCGCGTATCAGTGGTGTAACAAGATGAGATGACGTAAACTGTCGGGCATTGATGCCGCTGGCCGAGCCGTGATCGGAGGGGGCGGGGTGTCGTAGGTTGACATTCCGCTTCACATTAAAGAGTTTAAGACCACTTGAGGGATTAGGTGCAATCGGTCGACGTGCGGATAGTCATGCTGGAACGCTGGTCTGAACAGTAAGCTCCTATCGTACTGTGGCCAATGTGACTGTCGGTTGTCTTCTCCCCGAGAGTGATTGCGCTCTATGGAAAGGACTAAAAGGTACGAAATTATGACGGAAAGCACATATATACAGTGTGGAATTTCAGCATTAAAAAAGAATGGTAGGTAAAATCGAAAAAAAAGAGCTACCCTTTATTTTGCTGGTTAAATATACTACAGTTCCTGGAGAAACTGCCCTCCAAGTGGCGCGCTGGGATGAGCGCTAGAAGTTTTCGAGCTCGCCACGGTGTAGCTCCGTACACTTAACACCTGCCGCAAGTCGCGGCTTTGACTGCATTCAAGTCGATCGAAAAGCGATTTCTCTGCCCGTGAAGCATCACTTCCAGCTGAGTGAATATCCGCTCTACAGAGATTAATTCAAACGGCAATTGAAGCCGTGCGCGAACAGCACAAATAGAAAAACAAACTACAATAGAAATACCGGCTACGACGTGCCGTGCGGGGAAACAAACTCATGGCTTTGAGCCGCATTGGAGCGGCTGGATTTATTAACTTTCAAATAATTACGGCATGATCGAGCGTTTACTTCTTAATAAGAGATTCATCCCCTGAGCCATTCGAAATATTCTTAGTGGTATTACATTGCTGGGAAAAGATCAACATGCTGGGAATATTTTTTATTGCTTATGGAGTCACCGAAAAGTTCCGTACGTTCAAAACGACCAGTATAAAAGACGGAAACGCAGAGCTCGGGTGCAGTGTTCGGGTTAGTGTGCCGTTGTGCTGACGATTGTATGCCGTTGTGTTGACGTTTGTATGTGCAATGTGTGCGTGTATGGCAATGTATGTTCAACTGATGCTTGTAGTATGCGTAATGTGTATAAAGTAGAGGTGCTGAATGCGCAAACGAGCCTGAGCAAAATAAATATTATTTTTTGTAGAACATGAATTAGGGGGTACCTAGCGCCACCTAGTTTAGCTACTTGCACTTACTTTGCTTGACTCTGCCATCTGGTGGCAAGCGATTTAACCTTCTTTCACGCTACGCTGTAAACAACGGCTTCGAGTTTGTTCTTTTGAGAGCGGCTTTTGGTTTCGCGGATTGGTTTGCCATTCCTCCGTGATGTGCGGTTGGCGAAAGAATTGTGACTCGAGGAACAGCAAAGGTAAGACGTGAAGTGCGCGAAGTAACTGGGTCACTGGGTATCGGTTGTCTCCGTTTAACATCGCAGTGCTGAGGACGAGAGACTAAGTAGCTGCTTTCGAAACGCAAGTTTCTGTACCTGCGGGGGAACCTGGCTTCGGAAATAAACACAGTTCGCGGAAAGCTCGTGTTACGCTTTTATTTGCTGCTCCTTTCGTCCCGTACAAGAGACGTAGCGTCCTCGTTAAGCCTTATTGAGCTCGATTTGCTCGATTCAGGGCCGCCATAATGAGATGCAGGCGACGGAGGAACTATTTGCTCCCCTGCTTCAGGGACGAAGGGTGCTCCCTTTCTGAAGGAACATAGGTTACAAGACCGTTCCTCCACTAAGGGAGGACTATCCATACCCTTTTTTCTAAGAGTGCAGGACGTTTCGAACCGGATGAGCAGCGTACCGGCGTGCGGTTGTGTATCCTTACTTACTGCGTGGTCCACATTAAAGATTCCAGGCTAGCGGTTGTACTGCACTGGTTAAATTCCTCGTCTGCAGCTGACACGAAAGACGCCCATTGAGGCCGACTAACTTCCGGCTGTACACACATACAAGCACGCAACATCATTTTATCTGTCTACCAACGACAAAAAAAAAAAGTTAATTCTTCGAGAAAAGTGAACCGTAAGGTATGGGCCAGAGTTCCGACCTAACTTAAACAGAACGATTGACAAGCATTTTGAGAAGGAATACACAAAAAGATGGAAAGGAGGTCGTATAGATATAATGATCTCACAGAAAGCTGGAATTGATGGATGGATGGCAGAAGCCTTTCCCTTGCATCGGGCGGTAGCTACCGCCATCCAGCCTACTTTTTATTTCTTTTTCTTTTCTTCCAGGCGATTGGGCGTTTGGGTAAGAACAATGCTGCGCACAGTCTACGCGGTATCAACACAATCCACGAACGCACAATCGTGTGAATATAGCCGTATACCGAGATATTCCTCAAGATTAAAAATCACTAACGAATACAGTCAAACGCCTGTATAACGAAGCGTGTGGGACCACGAAAATTCTTCGTTATACACGTCACGTCGTTATATCCGCCGCGCACTTTAATGACCCCAATAAAGCAGATGTACTTACAGGCTACTAAAGCGTTGTACAGGCTATTTCGTAGTAGAGGCGTTCATTGTAGCAGCGCTTGACTGTATAGCGTACAGACAGATCAACCAGAGTTCGGAGTAGAGGGCAAAACACATATCGGGTAACGGCGGAAAGTATCGAGTTGTCTAAACAAAAATGGGCTAACCAAGTAGAACGAGCGCTTCACGCGTCCGGTAAATTTAACGGGCACATCGAAACTGGGGCTGGGCCCACCCCAGGAAAACGATGTCCAAGGACAGGCTGAAGACATCGGGGGGAAAAGGAAGAGTGAATGAAGGAACAGGAGAGCGAGGAAAGGCTCCAAGATAAACTGGCTAAGTCTCCGCGAAAAGCAAACGAAGAACGGCCGGGTTGGCCCGTGGCTGCAAAGTCCAATGACGTCCCCTTCCGTTCTAAGCAGACGGATTCGTTCAAGCCTTCACCAAGATTCTTCTCCGACACATCCTCTGCCAAGAAGAAGAAAAAAAGAGCCTGCATCACAAAGAAAGAAAGATCCACCGCGGGAGAATATATATACATTCCTCTACACACGCTTCGTCCCTCCCTCTCTCGCCTTCGACGGCTCCAGCCAACGCTCCAACACAAACAGCTGTGACCCTTTGTTGTTTGGGAACGGAGAGGTGAGTAGACGGCCCGCGCCCCTGGAGTCTGGAAGCTCCCCAGCTAGCCAGAGAAGCGAGCCAAACAGCGCGGCCACACGACAGGGCCGAGTCAAGCCCAGTCAAGCCGACCCAGGTCAACTCACCGAGCCAAAAACAAGACAGGGGAAGAGAGGCAGCCCGGTAGCCTTTGAATTCACGTTCAGCTTGCGGGAAACGGGGAAGAATAACAGGTTATTCCGAAGTAGGTTATCCGGAAACAAAGATAAAATAAATAAATTTTATTATTACTAAGCGCGAGGCAAGGTTGAGTAAAACCATAGCCTCCTCTATACTGACAGCCTGGCAGATCGTCACGTGACGCGGCCGCCCAAAGCGACCGCTAGAGCGGCAGACAATGGATGGATGGATGGATGAATACGCCTGAGCCCTTTGGATCGGGCGGTAGCTTGCGCCACCTAGTCATGCAACGGGCGCCCCGCTGCGGCGAGACGCCGAAACACACTCGTCCCGAGCGATGCAATGTCCGCTCGTGCTTCTCGCGTTCCTCAGGCTACCGCTTACTTTTCTCGTCGGGTTTGAAAACCATGTTTCGGGTCCTCGCCGCTGCAAAAGCTGTGCGCTGAATACCAGACTCTTCAAGAAATGCTATATCGTTTTTTTTCTTCTCACTTATGGAATCGGATTACAATGAAATAAAATAGGTGAGGCTGTGAGCCATTCCACTCTGTGAAGGTGGTTGGCCAGCCAAGCTGTAGAGCTCCACCACAAATTATTCTCCAAGAGACACACAAAATCACTTCACCAAATGTTCATTTACAGTATATACAGATAATTTTGAAACGGTAGTGATGATTGCTTTGTGATCACTATGATACACACTATAATGGGTTCCAGTAGTGTATATCATGTGGTGAGATTCTTTTGTTAAATTTAAATCTGTACATATAATGCTTTACATATATAAAAACTGCCGCTTTTATATATGGAAGCAGTGAAGTCACCCGACTCGAGCGCGAGAAGGCCCATTGTTCTCGGATGTATCTCCTTTATCACACGTTTCGACGCATTTCCTTATCAAAATGCATATCAAGGTGACGGGGCGTATATGCCTTTCCATGCAAGGGAGCGCTTTTACATGCAATTTTTTTTCTCCACACGGATACCAAAAATGCCTGCAACCCTAGCTATACACAGCTTCGCTGTAATAAAATAATGCTACGAAGAAAGGAAGACAGGCTGTTGCGGGTACCGTGGCAGTGAATCGAATAAACGTCTCGTATCCATCTCCAAAAACGACGTGACATCCTTTGTTGGAGGTGTGGGGTAACGTGATTGCTACAGAGGTTCGGGGTGGGGTTTAGGGGACTCGGGGAATGTTATATCTTCCTAAAGTGGTGCTCAGTTTTGGCAGCTGGTTAGAGACGTCTTGCTCCTTAATCGAGATCAGTAACTGTTTCAGACAATCAAGGCCACAGCGATCCAGCAGAACAAGAAGCCACTTTCACCTTCCTATTCTGAGCCACGTGCGAACCAAACCTGGCTCCAGCCAGCTACGTCAAGTCACTTTTCTTTTTTTTTTTACATTGTCATTTATTGCGTAAATGAGCCAGAGAAATCCAGACTGGAAGTCGGTTCTAGCCCAGCCACGTCAAGTCACTTGTTTTACACCTTCACTCACTGTGTAAACAAGCCAAACGAATTCGGACTTCGCCGAGCCAAGCCCAATCATTAAGCCTGAAAACGGGATCGCACCGAAGCAAGCCAAGACCTTGTTTATCTATTTCGAACACGGCGCTACAGCAGCCATTTTTTTCGCAGACGGCCAAAAAGCCCGCGAAGAGGAGAAAGTACAAAGAGAGAAAGCGAGCAAGCACGACGTTTTCGCAGACGACGGGAAAAGCCGGTTCCGTTTCGTCTGCCTCCGCCTTTTCGCTCGGCGGCACGCAGCCGGCGTTCTCGGCGTTCTTGACACTGGGCGGCCCAGCCTGGCGCTCCTGCCGTCCTTTTCGTTCTCGCGTCCCTCGCCGCCAGCCAGGCAATCGCCGTAATGCCTTGCGCAACACGCGAGCCCGGAGGAACCTTCTTTTAACTGCTTCCAAATTTGGGACAGCCCGTCGTCCTCTCAGAGGAGGAGGGGACGCCGCCGAGGCGCGCGCCGCTACGGTACGCGCGCTCCTATTAAAGCTCGTTGAGCGCTGCCGGAGACCGCACGAACGTGTCGTTTAATTGGAACGGAGTAAAAGCAACCCAGTCTACTGCCCTCCTCTTCTCGTCACATACGAATCTGTCTTCAAGGTCAATTATCCACTCTTATCGATATGACACGCGTATCGACTCTACTCTCCGAACTGAACTGTGCTTGACGCCATTTGCCCAGTGTGTTTCCAGGCGGATGACTAACTGCGCCAGTTGTCCCTGGCAAAATATCGCGAAGCGAGCGTTTTTCCATTTTGCTTTCCAATGTTCCGAGTATGAAGCCTTTTCCAAGCCACACAGCGTCGCCACAAGGTACCTAGCTATTCTTTTTTTTTTTTTTTTCAAGCTCCAACGTTAACGAAAAAAAAAAAAGATAACGCCTCCCAGATCGTTGCACACTGCACGCAACACAAAACAGACGACGCCGAGAGGAGCCCAAATGCCACCACAACGTGGGGACGCTGTTGAGTCGGGTTGAGTGTACATGCACGACGCGCCTCCTTCCATCGCGAAGCAAGCAAGTACATTGCATGACAATATAAAACGTAGGAAAAAAAATTATTTTAATCGAGAAAAGGGTTAAGAATATCAAAGAGAGGTCGCGTTCAACGGCAGTAGTGCCGCCAGTCTTGAGGGACCCGAAATCCCATACCCATACCACTTAGAAGACGAGGCCCCTACAGCGTCATCACTAGTGAATCCACGCAGCACGGCCGATCTTGCGTCCGCGTCGCCGCAAACGCGTCTTGCAGCCTCTCAACACCAGAATAGACGGCCGACGCCAAAAGACGTCTGCTGCTTTGCCCCGTACTCTTATCGAGCTCCAGCGTGTTTGCCGCTTCGGACGGCTCGGGGATTCGTACACCGACGATGACGAAGTGAGCACGCCTCGTCTGGCCTCGTCTTCTCAGTGGTATATTGTCGTAACAGACAGGTGCAAACCGTCGTCTGCCGAACGAAAAAAAAAAAAAAGGAGAGAAAACTCCGTCGAACGGCGCCGGAAAGACGACTGCCCCGACGCCGAGCCTTTTCCGTCCGACGGTTTGTTTACGCCGGGGAGCGGGGCGCCAGTCTGCCGCCATCCTTCTCAGGGTGGCCTCTGGGCGGCGCACCACAGGTACAACGACACACCACTCCAAGAACCCGTTCTCGGTCTAATTGGAAGAAAGAGACGCCACCGTCGTCGGAGGCCCACACCAGTTGACATCCATCCATCCAACCGACCCGTCCATCGATACATCCGCCTCAACCATGGTGCACACTAGGGGTGTCGCGAACTTTTGTCGAACCGGATTTTTATGTCGAACTTTCGTGGTTCGACTGGGTCGAACCGGTTCGACGGAACCTGCGAACTTTTAGCCAGATTCGACCCGGTTCGACTTTGTGGACAGTGTGGCCAGACCTTGATACAAGCATGTCTAGGTTTGGAGAATTGTTTTTATGCAAAAGGTTATTTCAATTTTATGAACAGTTGCAATTAAAAGCAACTAATTATAATCACTGAAAATGTTGATAACTTAATTGTTTGTACTGTATTAACTGAAATAACCAATCAGTGCTGCCCTTAATTTATTCCTTAGCCATCACCATCCAATCCGAAGCCAACTGGCCAGCCTGTCGCGCATGCGCACACAGGTCGAACCTCAATACAAGGTTCGACGAACTTTCCCTAAAAGTTCGAAAAAGTCGAACCTGGTCGAACCCGAACCTCAGCCGGTTCGCGACATCCCTAGTGCACACGCAGAACTAGCAGGCGCGGTCCGAACAAATCGCGTAATAGCGTCAAAAAAAATCGCATTTTTCTACACAGTTTGTTTTTGGATGGCGCCTGGTGTCTGCCCAGTGCATGAGACGTTTCAGAAGCGAAGAGTGCGCGTGCACAGCTGTGATCGGCGCTCAAGGTTCGCCAGCGTCCGTGCGCCCATAGTTTGACTGCATATACACTGAAACCCGTTTAGAACGAACCCACGTACACCGAATTATTGTTGATATCGAACTCACGACAAACTTAGATAAAAATGCATGTAAAAAGTACTTTTATAACGAACAACATATTGGCTATAGACCTTTTCCTTTTAGTAGTTGCCTCACCGGCGGTCAGAGGGCGCTGACGCACTTGGCGCCATTAGGTTGCTTCAATTTGGTTGGTTTCGGTTTCAACATGAACGCGGCTATGTTGCTGTTTTACATTGTTTTTGCTTAATTTTGCGATACCTTCATTTTCTTGTACCACACAACCAAAGAAACTTTGGTATTGAGCCACTTTGTGGACTACGAGGTATATTTTAGCCTAAATTGCGTGATTTTTTGTTTACCAACTCCTTTGATGTACCTGATTATGGTCGGTTGCGAAACGCCTGACTGGGGCAGACTTGGACGTAGTTCAACTACTCTACTCAAACTACTGTAGTTTAACTACTTTTCCGAGTAACTTGGTAACTTTCAATTACAACTTTATTTGGGTAATTAGTAGTTTAATTTAACTACCTTTTTCACGTAACTTCTACTCAAATTACTAACTACTTTCGAAATCTAGTGCTAATTTTGATCATCACAAAAGTTTGAGCGCGGAAATATATAAGGCGCCGGCAGATGGGGATTCCCGAACAAGATGCCCCCTCACATTCCGTTCCCACGCACTTATGTTCGGCAGCCGTAGAAACTGCATCACAGGTGTCCTTGGGCCAAGGTGGCGACGAGCAGCCAAAACATAACACCGGCGCGCACAAACGCAGGAAGAGATGCTTAACAAGCCTTGGTCGGGTATTGACCTAATCCGGTAATGCACGCAGGCGCCACGCGTCTAGCTGTAACAGTGAAAGGCAGGGAGACTCCAAGGATTGTTGTGGTTTTCGTGTTGTTTGTCTTTAGTGCGTTCTGCCTCAAGCGGTTTGGAGGTTTCATGGGAGGCGCCACTGGATTGACCTCGCAGCTGGGCGCCTGTTCCCATGGTCGCCTCGTCGTCGACGCATACACCCTTGCAAAGCCGGACTCCCCGCGCGCAAACGCAGACACGGATAATCCGTTCATGGGAGCACGTTCCCGCTTCCAGCTGCAACTGTACGAGCGACGATTCTTGTTCACGTAATCCTTCGAGTCCTTCCGACCTTCCACGCCAGGGAGACCTCCTCTTTGTTGAAAACGATTTGCTTGTCAGGTGTGTCAGGCGCGTCAGGATACCGTAGTCACCGGCGAGGATTGAGAGTCACCCTTGGGAGATCCATTTGTTGGACCCGGCGTCAGCGGCGAAGTATACTTCGTTTCATCTTCTGTTAAACCAAAACAATTTTTCTTTTCAGTAGCGTAGCACTAGCACTGCCCCGAGATAAGCAATCGTCCGGATGATCTCATCGTCGTGGCGAGAGACTTGGTCCCTTGACGGTCAGGTGCACTCGCTCAGCGTACTCTCCGAATGTCCTGGGATTAAAGAGGGGCCAGTCATAACAATCTTAACTTGCCGAAGAAAAAATAAAAAAGGAGGAGAGTTTGTTATAAAAGACCCTCTAGCCGAGGGAAACCTCACATGTTTCGTCATGGACACCTAAGATGCCGACGCTGGCTTAAACGACCCTGCACAGCCTGTTTCTAAAAATTCAACGCTGCCGTTCCAACCAGCGCGTCGGTGGAACGTCCTTTTAGCTTGGCGGCGGACGTCTTGGTTCATCTGGCTCTCTCCGATAAAAACTTTGAAAGTCGATTGCTTCTGCGAGCGAATAAACTATTTTGTTTAAAACGCAAGCCATAAAATGACAGCATTTATTTTAGGCTCACAGGGTTTTTCACTGATCAAAAGTGCTGTTCATTTTGCTAACACAAAAATATAAAAAAGTAACTTCGAAAGTAACTTCAAAGTAACTCGCTACTTTTTACAGTAGTTAGTAGTTTACTCAATTACTATTACAAATGCGTAATTTCTACTCTACTCAAATTACTTTTGGCGTCGATACTCAGTAACTTAACTTAACTACCTTTTTTGAGTAACTTGTACATGTCTGGACTGGGGTACAGGGAAGATTATCATCGTCTACGGCCATAGTCGATGGCACCAGTTTTCAGAAAAACAAACTGATGACGAGACTAACACGGGAATGTAAAGAAGCATATCGACAGCTTGATTAGCAATGTGCTGAATCGGTCAGAACAGATGAACTCACAAGTTTACTACTCACTGTTTGGTTTTCGAGGGCACCCAAACTTTAGTGAACTTCGCTGACTAAAAACGTATCGTGTAATGACGCAGATAATTGATATAAACAAGTAATATCGTCTCGGACTCTTTTTTGTTTTTGAATTCAGTAGAGCATGTTTTGACAGGCCGAGTAGGAAATTTCTTAAATTATCAACCCTGCTAAAGTACCTATAAGCAGCATTTCGCGATATTGGCCCTAGGAAATAAATAATTATTATATGAACATTTGCTTACTCAAGATATAATATAAGTGAATGGCCCGTAAAATTAAATCTGGCATTTGTCTTCCAAAAATTGGCCAAATAAAATTAAAAGGCGCAGGAGGAGAAATACCTCGGAAAGTTTTGCTGAATTCTAGCGCTAGGCACGACTTCACGGACCTGTGTGAACAAATATTTATTTGTTTGATAAGATTCGCTTTGTAAATTTCGGCGTCGCCAGCCACCAAAAGTAAACCTCTATTCGCCATCGACAATCCTGAACTCAAGTGATTGTTTTGCAGACGGCTCTTTTTTTCTTTTTTTTTTCGGCGTCAAATATTGCGGATTCCAGATTCTAGCAAAAAATAAAACAACGTACGCAAAGAAAAAGCGTCGTCATTATCGCTTATGCGTCGATACCCAAACCGCGTTTTGGATTTGCAAACAGAACAAACGACGTTATTTCTTAGTGCACTTTTTTCTAAAACTCGCTACTGTTAAGCGCCTATGTCAGTTTCTTACGCGGGAAGTCCCAACCTTTGTGTTAAAATAAATTAAGTGTATTGAACTGGTTATTTAAATATAATCAATAAATCACTTAAATGACCTTCGAAATGGGAGCGAGCACGGTATACAATTTCTTAAACTTCATAAGTGCGAAAAAAGATTGAGAACCTCCTACACATGTAGGTGTCATATTATGAACAAATAAATCGCCTGATGTTGACGTACCATCACTTCTAGCCTCAGATAAAATACAAGTTAAACGTTCGTTGTTTATCTGCTCCGCGAGTTTCCTCACATAATCAAAAGAAGCTATTTTCAATATATTATGATTGCAAAGAACGATACTTTCGGGAAATACAGATAGTCTCCTTGCGCTGACTATTCTTGACGCCTTCCGATCCTAAATGCGCGATATAAATATAGGCGCTTGTTACTGAGAATGTTCCGCCACTGTTAGTAAACAAACCTCAGTTGTCATAAGGACATCTGAGCCCTCGAGATGTCTTAATCGTCGAGTAGACGTATCGGACTACAGTTTCCGAGGTAAGGCAAGAAAGAGCGGCGAAACGCGACGAAAAATACGAATACAACGCATCCGCCAAGGCGCGGAGGGGAGAGCGGAGCAGCAAGTTGAAGCAACCTAATGGCTGCCGCGTCACGTGATTTCAAGATGGCAGCGCCCATGCCGAGGAGGGTGAAACGGTCTATATCGAACTTTTTCCCTCCGGGAAGGCTTCCAAAAACGCGCAAACAATCCTCTTCTAGCCTGCCACTTCCGCCCAGAAAGAAGTAAGAAAAAATAAAATTCCGAAAGCTCAAGTTACGAACGAAATTGAGCGAAGACAAGCGATTCAGAAGGGGAGAAAGATAAAAATACACTCTGCACACACGCATAAAAAAAAAAAACTTTTCACCCCAAAGCGTTTGCTCACGAAGAGAAGCAATCCAAAAAAAAAGATAACCTAAAAAAAAAAAACTGCACGCACTAAAAAAAAAATTTTACACTACGTTGTTACAAGGCAGAGCTGAAGAGATGAGAAAGAAAGAGAAGCTCTCGCCTTACAAGGAACCCATCGTGGAAGTTCGTTGTAAATGGTTTTTGTATATCGAACTACTTGCTATATCGAACTGATCGTAGCGTTTCCTGCTGTTCGTTATAAACGGGTTTGACTCTATCCACAGAAAGTCGTCGGCAAATATAAACCATTCAACAAAAAAAAAGGAAGGGGGGAAGGGGGGGGGGGCGGCTTCAGGCCGGTTTAATTTTCAGTGTTCACGCGTATGGCGCGTGATTTGCTCGCTTTCCGAAGTGATGAGAACATGCGCGTGCTGGGCTGAGGACATCGCACGCTGGGCTCAAGGACTGGAATGGTGTATATAGTCCTGCGTGTTTAATGCGCATCACGAGGTCGTGATTACACGACCGTACGCTGGAACACGATGCTCATTCAGTTACAATTGCGCAAACATTTTCTTTTTTTTAGGTGGGTGGTGTTTGTTGAAAAGTTATCTTTAGCCAAGAAACGACGTCGCACGAATATAATAAAATAACAAAAAAGAATAAAATAACAAAATCAGTTTCGACGCAACCTTTGAAACGAAAAGCGAGTATACGTGCAGAGACTGGCAAAACCGTAGGCACATATCAATTCGCTTCGACTCTTCGTACAGTGTCTTCTTACGGGTGTGTTTACGGCCGAATCGATTTCAAATTCGGGAGTAGACCTCTTTCGTTGTGTAGAGCGCAGTTCACATGTAGGGCGCTTGGCTCGTTCCTATGTATGTATGTTCTCTCGGGATACAGCCTCCCTAATCCCGCGCTCGGACTCCTAATACGTCATACACTCTGCTGCCTTGAGGCGTGTGTGTGTTCCTCGTGCGACGGTCGTACTGGTCACACAAAAAGCGTCTGCGGAAACGTTGGGCGTCAATCAAACGTGCTCGGAACATACCCGACGCGTGTCCGTATCGTGTCTGCGGCCAACACGACTCGAGCCGTACGACTGCTGCGACTGAGGGTTTACATCGAAGCAAAATGAATCGCAGGAGCCCGTGACAAGCGCCATCTAATGCCGTCTGAAGGGCACGGTGACCTCGAACAACACGTGCGTCGGAGGTGTATACTGCTCGTTCATCGAACAAAATAATAACGTCCGACCGACGACGTTCCACCGCTCGCCGAGACGAGGACCGAGACAAGGATCGATTCGTTAGCAAATAGTTTCTGCGGCGTGAGTCATCACTAAGCAGCATGCAGCGCCGCCCACCCTCGAAAAGACAACGGCGCAACCGCGACAAAAACTCGTTACCGACAGAACGACAACCAACAGAAAGGGAGACCGCTTGTTTTGTTTTTAAAAGTGTTGCCCCCCCCTCCCCAAAGAAAAAAGAAAAAAAACAGTAGAGTGATGACAGTTGTAGTTAGAGACAGGATAGGAACGACAGGGCGTCTCTTTCGGATGCTCGGGCTTCCAGCATGCGTACGAAGAACCTTACGAGACACCGAAGCGTTATCGAAGGCCGGAGTCTGATCACGCTGCACGAGGGAAGACTCAAAAACCTCCCTAAGCCGTTCTAATCCTGTCAGAGACAATTCTGCACTTCTGAGCACTCAAAGCAAGAGCTGTCGCATAAAAAAAAATTTTCGAGGATCTTACGGACTCTTTTTTTCCGGATCTGTAACAGATACTGTTATCCTTTCAATGTTTGCAAACAACCCACTCTTTTTTCTTTTTTTTTTTTTTGAGGGGGGGGGGGGGCGAGAATTTTAAAGGGAAACGAGCCTAATTTTTTGTAATTGCAACAGATGAGATTTTGGCTTCAATATTCCACGTGTTTCCCTGAATAAGATAAAAAATAAGAAAGAGAGAAGAGAAGATTTATTTCCATAAAATATAAGTACCATCAACTGGCCACTACATATCTCGACGTGTCATCCTCAAGATAATTTATTTCAAACCGTTATTTTGCTATGCTAAAACGCTTTCATTACGAGTCTTTGGCACCTCTTAACCCGTCTAGTCGATAATATGTTTTTGTTATTTATTTATTTTACAGGCGCTTCGCTACGAATATTGGAGGAGCATTTGGCAACACGTTAACGGCAAAATGTTCCGTAAAGCGGAACACTTTTATTTTCTAGATTAGTGAAATAACGAAACTGAGTGAGCTCGGCAAAATGCTTCGCAAGCACGAGTACCCACGCAACAAACACAAGTTTAAAAAAAAAAAAAATCTTGCAAAACGTCGAGTGTATTGCGTGCTCGTGGAACGGACTAGACGCCTACTACCGCTCCCTGAGTGTGTCCGCACGATATTTAAAGTCCCGATGCTCGCGTCGGAACCGAAATTAGATTTGCATCTCGAGTCGCACGTGGAGCGAAGCTAAAGCGATACGCCGGGCCGAAATATCGATTGCGCAATAGGCTATATATGTGCACCGACTAAAGTGGTTATTAAAACAAAACAAAAAAAAGAAAACGTATTCGCTTCTTGTTTTTTGTCTCAAGCCTCTACTGCCGTACGATGCATGTTTAGGAACGATTGCAACGACAAGGAGAACGCAGGGAGGTAACAGAAAACGGAAGGCGACACTTTTGTGATCGAAAAGACGCAAAGCGAAAGCAACAGCAATGATCGCGGTACCGCCCAGCGTTTCGAGGCCACCCTTCTTTCTCACTTCTCATGTAACCAAAATACGCGACCTCTCAGGGTAACGACACTTCACCGATATCGTTGCTTAACATCACTGTTGCCAGTTGTCTGAATCCTTATCTGAAATTACAGGAAATGCATTTTCCGTCCCCCAGGAACGTTCACAGAATCCGCGAACGGAGCAAAAAACGATACCACCCGAGCTCCCCCTAACGCCATATACAAGAAACCCCAAAAATCCCATAAACGCTTTAAAAAAAAAAAAAAAAAAAAAAAAAAGAAGCTGAGTCTTTTCACTTTTGTGAAGAAGGAAGACCAGCGGAGCTGTACTCGATACACTGTGTGCTTCTTCTTCGTTGTCGTCTGTTTTTCGAGCTGTTTCCTACGATGAATTCTCACCAACGCGCCAAACTATCCATTCTTCTATTATAGCTGGGAAGGTTGCCGCCGTCTACAGAGCGACGGCGGACACCATACTGGTTGTGTGCTTGCCGCCGTCGCTTATAGATGGCGGCAGCTGTCCAGGTAGGTTTGCGTCGACATACACGGACACGATCCTGGGGAACCCTAGCCCCAGAGCCTTCTATACTGGGAGAGTTCGGCGGTGGGGAGGGGCTTACGTCCGGCTAGATTTAGCCGATTTAGCTTTGCTCCGGGTCCACCATGTTGTGCCGCCGAGCGAGTGGGGCTTCGTTGACGCGCGCTGATGCTCGGAGAGTTTTTGGCGCTCGCGTGTTTCTTAACGTTACGAGAAGGTTGAAAAAGATGCATTTATGATGCAGTGCTTTATCCGTGTAAGCGTGAGTAAAAATAACAATAAAACTGCAACCCAATAATGAACGGCGGCCGTTCATAAACGGGCCGAAAACCGTGATATTTTTTAGCGTTCGGCGGCATCCTAAGTGTTTCAGAGCGACCAAATTGTTGCTTTGAACACTCAATGAGAGTTTGTACTACCTCGCGAGCTTTTTGTAGCGTTGTGGCACGCAAATTTGATGTATGCATTTCTGGAGGCGATCCCCTTTTTTAACAAGCGGGTGTGCATTTTTTTTTTTTCAGTTTTTATGCAGGAAAATAATTTTGCGTGGCTCGAATCCAGTACTTATGATATCGCTGGACATAATTACAAAGTGTCTGAAGAAAATGGGGTGCTACAGTGCCGTGGACTGCTCGAACAGCGCAAGAAAAGGTTCTAAAATGTACCGATTCCCGCAAGGGAAAGAAAACCGCCCGAGAAGCAAAATCTGGGAGGCCAGAATGAAAAGGGCTAACTGGAAGCCGACCTCGAGTTCTCGCCTCTGCGAGGTAAGTTTATTCCGTTTATAAGCTATACTTCACTTCACCTTATTTGCGAGCGCAGCCGAAGCCAGAAGCGCGAGCATACAGCGTGAAGCAACGCCCGCACTGCACGAGCCCGCGTGCGAGTCAGGAACGCGCAAATCGTTGGGTTCGCGCTCCTAGCTTTGACTTCGCTCGCACCTAAGGTGAAACGGAGTATAGCTTATAAACGGAATAAACTTACCTCACAGAGGCGAGAACTCGAGGTCGGCCTCCAGTTAGCCCTCTTCATTCTGGCCTCCCAGATTTTGCTTCTCGGGCGGTTTTCTTTCTCTTGCGGGAATCGGTACATTTTAGAACCTTTTCTTGCGCTGTTCGAGCAGTCCACGGCACTGTAGCACCCCATTTTCTTCAGACGTATCGTCTGACGTGCTCAACAACCATTTCCGTCCGTGTCTTTCGCTCTAGGCTGGCTCTATCGAGAGTTCTACGCTACGTGTCTGCTACGGGCAGCGAGTAGGCGCGAGACTGGAAGGCACATCATGGCGGAACAGAAGATCGGAGCGCGACGCGCCTAGTTGCCAGACTGCTCGGGCGTTGTTGCCAGACTGGCGGCTGGATCAATAGACCGCCGAACTCTCCCAGTATAAAAGGCTCTGCCTAGCCCTTAACAGCTCCGCTGTAAAGGTTATTTAAGGCTCAAATATGGTCGCCATTTCTTTGGCACGAAGCGTGTGCTTGGATCCAAGTCAACGCCGAACAGTCGAGCTCTAACGCGTAAGCTGGCCCTGGAGATGATAATCTATCTTAAACAAACGAATAGATGCAGATAATAAAAGAGCGCACCACACACTGCTCCCGTCTTCCAGCTGGGAGAAAGTGGAGACAGACAGGGAAAGGTCCTTTCATTCCTTTCACTTTGGATGAGCGAACGCGCAGGACAGTAGGCGACATCCTTACCAGCGTTCGTTCTGCTAAAGTGGAAAGGAGGAGTTTCCCCTGAACCAGTCACCGGCTGTGACTTCATTCTTTGACGACTGTCGCGTATTTACTCCTGCGGGGAGTCAAGACCTAAATTCGTTCGATGCTTATTTGAAAAAAAATCGCAGCTATATAATCATAATCGTAATAATAAAAATAACAGTAGAAAAAGTTCACCAATCGCGGGGCAAGCAGACTGTCCACAATAGACCGGCATCCGCCGTCTTCCCTCACATCTAGCACGCGGGGAAAAAAGTACTTACTCAAAAAATGGAGCGCCTAGTACTGATAAAACTAGGTTCGTTTCAAAAGGCCCGGGGGTAGGGAAAACACCTGCGCGAGGCATCGGGGCTGCCCCGGAGAAAGTAGCCCTCAGTTGAATGCGTTGAGCCGGGCCGCGCCCCGCGTGAAAAAAGTCATATGAATAGACGACGTCTCTTTCTCTCTCCCCTTTCTCACCCTCGTCCTCCCTTACCCAGGCAACCACGAGCTGTGGCGTTCAATAGACAAAAGACCTGTCACGACGGTTTTGCCCCGAGTTTCGCGCGGAAATCCAAAATCGATATCGAAAACGTACGAAAACAGGATAGCACGGCCAAATCGCGCGATCCAAATTTAGCCAGACGGCTTACCGGCAAATTTATGTCACGTGACGTTGTCGTGTGACGTCAAGGCAGCACGTGACACCGTAATGCCACAGGACCTAACGTCACATCACCTTGTCACATGACCAAATGGCCCATAGTAACGCCAAGCACGTGACTACGGCGGCCCCAACCCCAAAAGCCCTACTGTCAAGACACGTCAGGAACCGATATTTACGAGAAATCTTCTAATCGACTATCGCTTCTAATCACGAAATTGCGATTATTTTATCGTTTTACAGCGGACCTGTTAAGGGCTAGTTTCCCTAGTATCGTGTCCGTCAGCAAACACATGATGACACGAAACTCTGGACAGCTACCGCCATCTATGAGCCACGACGGCAACCAGACAACCGCTTGCCGGTTGTCTGGTTGCCGTCGTCGCTCATAGATGGCGGCAACCTTTCGAGCCTTTCCACCCTGCATGGCTTGCCGACTTGCGGCCGCCCATTACTTCATTCCCACCATAGTACAGCTTCGCTGGGCTTCCTTCTTCACCAGAGTGAAAAGGCTGAACGTTTTTTCTCTAGTTACATTCGAATATGAAAATCGACTGCTTTTTAGTGGTAGTCAAACTACTACTGAACAACACATTTCGCAAACTTCGAAGCCACAGGGAGGTTGCATTTAGTAGAGACAGGATTTAAAAACGCCACGACGACGACTAACGTGAATTATAACGAGACCGAGATAAAGTAAAAAAGATGAGTTTTTGTTGTTTACTTTTTTTATTATCGTGTACTACCAATAGGCGTCGAGTAATAAGGATGATCTAGTCGAAGTCTAACACGCAACCAATCATTAAAGTTTCTCCACACCAAGAAAAAAAATAAGATGAGATAGTAGCGGAAGTACGCAGGCGAGCTGCAGGGTTAGGAAACAATAGGGAGTTTTCGTAGATTGTTTTTGCCGTCCAGCAACGCTCTCCGCAACCCGCTACGATACCCGGAACTCCACAGTCAAGGCCATGGGCGCGCAGACGCAGTAGTGTCTTTTTCGTTGCGGAGGGCTTACCGGAGGGGGAAACGCGGTCTACGAAAATTCCCAATTATACAATGTTTCCGTGCGTCGATGGATTTGCATCACAATTTTTACAGCGGAGCTGTTTAAGGCTAGTTTCCCCAGGATCGTGTCCCCCGCAAAGAAATGAAGACACCGAACTCTGGACACCTACCGCCATCTATGAACAACGGCGGCAAGCCACGTATCTGGTTGCCGCCGTCGCTCATAGATGGCGGCAGCCTTTCCACTCTGGCTTGCCGACTTGCGGCCGGCCATTATACTTTCCATTGCGCAGCTCCGCTGGTCTTCCTTCTTCACCAAAGTGGAAAAAGCTGAAAGTTATTTTTTTTTGCGCTTTTCTTGTGTTTAATTTTACAGGTCGTTTTTCATCATTCAGCACAACTCTGAGAGGCTCTTTCGAAAACGCGCTTGTCACTCTCAAGTAGCGCTCGAGCCAACAACAATATCCCTCACCAAACATTTTTTTTTTTCGGGAACCGCGCGGAAGGTTAAGATTTCAAGCAACCAACAGCGTGCAGGTGCTAGCGTTGCGCGTGACCTTATCGACGAAACAATGGGATGTCTCTGACGCGAACCAAAGCGAAGGCAAGGCATTCCCCGGAAATGTCAGTCTCGAGCGACACGCAAATGCGTACATTACTCCGTTCACCCCTAAGCTGGAAGTGCGGTGGAAGCTACACGCTCGCCGGACATCATCAAGCGCCTGCCCTTCATCTGTAAAAGTTTTTGGTTTGTTGTATTTACGACGACGTAAGAACTCTCCGCCTTTGGCAAGAAGAAGAGGAAGCAAGAAGCCTCTCGCAACGAGTCCAACCGGCATCCATGCATCATCCTCCCGGTCTCTGACGGAAGACGCCCTGAAGGCTGCGGTCACTCTGCTTAAAGGTCGTCCAAAAAAAAAATGTTATGGCCCGAGGGAAACAACATAACGTCGCTACTCCCCACGCTCCCGTTAATACCCCTAATTAAAAAAATCAAAAAAAGATTCACCAGATCCGAAGAGTCATCGGTACTCTCCGTCTAACAAACTGGTCACCGAGCTCGCTCATCGTTAAACAACTAGGCTATCTTCTAGCCCGCTCCTCTTCAATTTTAGCCTAAGCTGTGAGAAGCAGCGTGATAGTTGCTGCATAAGAAGGGATGTCGCGAGCTTTCGTCATACAGGATGTTCGGTGAACCTTCGAACTTGCGGCAAAATTCGACGAGGTTCGACTTTTTTAATTTCCCGAAATAAAAGAACAATAGCCCGCATTAAACTTAAGAGAGTAATCACCGATGGTATAAAAGTACAACAGCAAACGTAAAATGTACTTGAACCGTAAAAATGGTGCACCCCTTTACCAAGCAGACAGCATTTTTTTTTTAAATTTACGTGCAAACGCATAAAGTCTACCTTACAAAAAAAATAGACTGAGTTTCAATTGAAAGTGCTAAGGCTCACTCAATGAACCGTATTCAGTCTCAATTAAATTCAATTTGACTTTTCTAATAGGTCCTAATGAACCGTCCCAGGATATTGCTTCACTGGGCGCAATTGAATTTTAATTGCGACAATTGAATTTCAACGTAGGTATTTTAATAGAACTTTTGCTGTTGAGTTTCAATAAAAATATTACCAATTGGGTTTCAATAAATTTTTAAACGTGTTTCAATAGAATTTATTGCAACTGCGTTTAAAATTGCAACTGGTTAAGAATATTTTTCTATACTTCCTTAAAGCATGCAACATGGAAGGAAACAAAGCACATGGAGAAACGAACACAAACATCATAACTAAAGCACTCACAACCCACTAATCATTATCACTTGGCTACTGCCCACCGCCTTATACACCCTACATAAGAAAGATATTCATTTGGTGACCACCTAGGGCATTTATTAAGGTTTACGATTTTCTTCCTCTTGTGGAAGTCTCATAAATGATAAACAATGTTTCAGTCATTGGACTATATCGCCAATAGAAAAACATTGGTACAAGCAATAATCGTTTCGGTGCAGTAATCCCACAAACAATAAAAAACAAAGTCAATTGCATTCCTAATGGTAAATTCAATAGAATTGCTATTGAGTCTCTGTATTAAACTCAATTGCATTTCCTAATGAGTAAATTCAATAGGATCGATATTGAGTTTCTTATGACCAAACTCAATTGCATTCTAATAGGTAAAATCAAAAAAGAATACATATTGCATTTCTAATGAAGCAAACCCAATTTCATTTTTAATGAGCAATTTTCAAAAGAATATGTAACGAGATCTTAATGACCAAACTCAATTGCCTTCCTAATGAGTAAATTCAATTGAATCGATGTTGAGTTCTTATGAATTTAAACTCAGTTGCATTTCTAATGAGTAAATTCAATAGAATCGATATTGACTTTTTTTGAAGGTAAAACTCGATTGCATCCCTAATGGTAAATTCATTTGATTCATATTCAGGTTCTAATGATCGCTCAATTGCATTTCTAGTGAGTAAAGTCAATAGAATCGATATTGAGTTTCTTCTGATCCTTCTCAATTGCATTCCTAGCCAAGTGGGATTCAATAGAATCCAAATTGGGTTTTCTAATGATCAAACTCATTGAACATTGAGTTTATATTTAGTTTCAATTGACTCTATAGGAACACAATAGAAAGTCAATTGAAACTCAATGATCATTTTGTAAGGGTAGCTACTGCCGAGCTCTTGCCGAGCGTCGAGTTGAAAGCTCGAAAAAGCCCAACTTAGTCGACCTCTGACCTCGGCGGGGTCGCGACACAATAACGTTACCCAACGCGTCATCGACCTAACGAAGAACAATACCCCCGAGTCAGCATCGCGTTATACTAACCTAGTCACCTAATCAATCGCCACACATATATATGTATATACTACTCAAACCTTATCTAATCAGCCCAAACTCGAATGCCCATATCTCTCTCCCCGCCCTCATCGACCCAAAGGGGTCAACTCGAGCGTTTATCGGGCGCCGATGCCCGAGCAAAGACAATCTTCGCGGAAACGAGTTCAACGCCAAAGAATACCGAACGGGTGTCGTCATAAGAGTATAAGTAGTCCTTCTCGAGGGACGTCGATAACATGGGACGTCGATAAACAATGTGGCCCGCGGACACCAGTTGTCTTAGTATTGTCTTAGTATTTGAAATAACACGGAAGTCTTCGGAGTGAGACGACCACGACGGATGAGTTTCGACTGAGACCCTCTGTTGTGTTTTCGGTTATTTGACCACAGTCGCTGAGAGTGTAAGAGGGCAGGGCGTGGCGAGTCCCGTGCACATCTCATTACCGCTCCGCAGCCAATCAGATTCCAGCATTCGCCGACAAGAACGCCCAAGGACCAATCACAAAGCGTCCTGCGTTGTTCCTCACGCAGTCAGAGACTGGACACCCAAGCGGACCATTAATAGGAGTTCGTTTCGTGCATGCGTCCCGAACGCGCTCAAATACTTGCAGTGAACACGCCTCAGAGATGGGACAAAATCGCCGTACAGCCCCAAACAGAACCACGCTTCCGCAGGCCTGTTTATGTACGCTTTACGATCGCAATAGATTATTATTATTATTATTATTATTATTATTATTATTATTATTTATAGCGGAAAGTCCTTCCGGTGGCGGCTAACGCGTTCTCGCTCTGTGCAGAGAAGACTGGTGACAGGAAGTACGTTATGAACACTCGGGCTATTTTCACTGCGCATTAATGTTTTTGCTTTGTTTTATTAATCTTTATGCACTTTTCCAGCGCCCAGAAGGTCGCCTCTGCACGGACGCTCGGTATACCTCGCTCACGGAACAATGGAAAAGAGGTCAAGTATCCTCGCTTCGCAATTGCGGCGAAAACCGCATCTCGACGGCGATTCTTAACCTCGCAAAACTGCGGAGAAAGCATCGAAGCCAATCAAAACGATCTACGGAAAACGACCCGAGCGACTGGCAAGGTCACTAACATAACGTGTTTGGTCGGAAACGAGGTACGCGCGGACAGGTATAGGTATACGGAGTCGCGTGGAAACCTCGTGCTCAAGCGCACGCATCTCATTTCTTGGCGAAAGCCGCCGTTAACCTGCATCGTACGCAAGCTGAAGACACTGTCCGAGGCCTTCCCTTGTACGACGCCGGTTGTGGAAAAACTGTCTAATGTTCGAAGGTATCGACACAGTAAACACGCTTCGAAAAACCGTATATTTTCTTATGCACGTAACGTGAGCCGTTGCATGGATCGACTGCAAAGACGCTATTTGCACGTATCATACCGCGTAAAAACGCAAAAAAACCAAGGACAAAGAGGTTACTTGCATGTTGCAGCCGGTTATCACGGGCGCACGGACGCAATACGCGGAAGCAACACGCGATACACGGATCCGTAATTGCCAATCAGCGTGGGGGGCGACGTCGTAGAGAGAGGAACGCCTGCCTTTACCTTCGATTCTAAGGTCGGACAGACGGGGCGCGAAAGGGTCCTTACTGCATGCGCCGAGTCATCCATCCTCAGCCCGATTCATCACTGACTCGTCTGCACAAACCTACGCACCGCAAAGTTCATTTAGGCCTCGAACCTTCTCGGGGCTCGTTCGCCCAGCCGCGTTTGACTGCGTTAAGACTGTTCGCGTCGATCTGTTGCCATGGCGACCCTTACGACGAGCCAACGGGGAGGCCGCACGACGCAACGCGGCGCAACGCAGTCGACGCAACTGCGCGTGTGAACGGGCCTTCACGGAAACCGTTTTTGTACTTCCGATACGGTTCGATAGGCCCCCTCCGGTACGAACTGCGCATGCGCTACCACAGAAAACTCGGGCATATGCGCAGTGCCGTACCGTATCGGACGTACAAAAACGGTTCCCTAAAGTCTCCAGTATAACGGCCCTCTGTGTGGATAGAAACGAGAAAAAGAAGGGCACACTGGCTCTTGCGCATCCTTTGGGGTTTTTAATAATCTCTCTCTCTCTCTCTCTCTCTGACTCTCAGGACATTCGATTCTAAAGAGGACAGATGTTCAGCGTGCTCGTAAATGATGTAAATAAAACGGCCATTCTTATACCTTTTACACCGAGTGCACACTGCTTCGGTGAAAGCCCTGCCGAGACTGGCTCTTCGATATTATCCATCTATTCGATTAACGGCGTGATTCCATTGATTGGGCACAACGACCAGCGATGTCATCCTTTCGAAGGCCGTCGTACTTTCGAACAAAATACTTAAACAGGTCCGTCGTGGTAGCTATCGAAGGAACAGCCCGCAGCTGCGCGCGCGCAAAAAAGACTACTAAAAACAAATTTAAAAAAACCGTCACGTTGGCCAATCTATGTCGTTCAACTGAGTGTACTATAGTTAGCTTTGCTGCTATGTTTACTAAATGCCAGACGACGAACCTCCTGCGTGAGTCCGAATTTGAATGTGGCTTTCGAAAGAGACGGAAGGAGGAGACGCTCTTGTATTAGAACCCCGAGCACGGAAAAACCGCGGCGAAACGCAACAAAAAGGGATGTGCTATTTCAAAGCGGTAGACGGCGGTGGTGGTGTCACCACTTTCGTGCGAAGGAGTCGAAAAGACACGGATTGCGAAAAAGTTGGAAGCGGATTCCAAGCAAGGTCGAAACAACTCCTCCATGTATGCAGAAGAGGAGGGTGTTTACCCAGACAGAAGGCAACGGAACTGGAGATAGGTTTGCTAAACTTTTTTGCATGCCCAACATGTCGCTTTTTTTTTTTTTTTTTCGCGAGGAAGCGGGAGAAGTTTGGTGGCACAAAGAGGCGCTCAACGCAAGACGTTGTCTTCCTATCACTTGGCCTCTCTCTTCCACGTTTTGATGCTCCATAGTTTTCTCGCCCCAGTCTCGGGTAATTTAAAGTATTGGTAAAACTACACCAGCTCGCCTCCGCTCTCTCTGTTATTTCGTAATTCGTAGTATTCAGATGAGCTCATATGGCACACTAGCACGCACACTGAGTAGCAGAGGGTCGCGCGCAGGAAGGGGCGAGATATACTCTGGAATATATATTCTGTAGAGGCACACACACATACATACATACATACAGACGGATCACGGAGAGGTTTTTACTACGGTTCTTGAGGTGACCAAGAGTATAGTCGAATATACAAATGCGCACACCGACTTAGGAATCGAAAACGAGCGTGTTGTTAAGTTGATACGAAAACTTGAAAGAATAAAACATCGAGGACGAGGACGGAAACAGGACTTGTTTCATTGAGCAACAGAACATAGAACGGCACAAACCATAAAACCGTTCCCCAAAGGTTTCCTCGTTCTCGAAGAAGGAAAGGACAAAAAATGTTAAAAGGAGAGGGAATTTACTATGATTTTTTTTATATATTTATAATAAATTCCTTTCGTCCTCGATGTTTTATTCTTTCAAGTTTTCGTAGCGACTTAGGAGCTAAAATATGTTGCTCGACAACAAGCTGCACCACTAAAATTCGTAAGCACGGCAATGTCGTGTTGCCATTCTCACGAACTTCAGTCGCGTTACTTACATACATCCAATCATCCAATGATACAAATGCACGCATTTCTGCTGCTGCCGCGGAAACAAACGAACACACAAGGTACACACCGAGCGATTGGATTGTTTCGTTTATTTTCGAAACTCCACGCGTTTTTTGTTGTTTTTTTCCAATATGACGTCCTTGGCCGACCGCCCACGGAGAGAAAGTGCGCGATAAAAGAAAACATCAAAATCGTCGAGCACCTTTTTGGCAACATCACCCACCTGTGACCCGACGAAAGCGATTTTCCCCCTCTCCCTCCTTCCCCGCGCGCTACTATACACTATCGAGCAATTGTGTTGCTGCATTCGCGCCGCCGACTGAAGAAAAAGAAAAGGCAAATAGAAGGGAAACCCACAGTCGACGACATTGACACAGAACGCGTTTATGCAAATAGCTTGGAAAGCGAAAGCGGCCGCCGGCCGGCGCAGAGCGGAGGGGGGCAAAAAAGGGAGCGCGGTCGCTGCGAAGGAGCAATCAGAGACGGGGCGAGCGCTGGTTAGGGGGCACGTTTCCTCGCCCGTTGCGCTACACAGCCAAGGCCGTCTGATCCGCATTGCCGCATTGGGAGCGTGTACGGAGAGACTGCTGTGTAATATGCCCCGCTTTGGCGCCCAAGACATTCCCGCGGCGGCTGTGAGCGCGTACAAGCGCTCGCGGACCGTCGTCCACTTGAGGCGGACATGTTATGCTCACGCCTCTAGCTTCGCGATTGGCTCTTCGGCGTTCTTATCGGCTAAAGCTTCCATCTGATTGGTTGAGAAGCGATGATGAGATGCCCGAGACACACCCTGCGTTCTTTAAGCTGTCAGTAACGACAAACGTCTTAAAGGTGCTGCTTCAGTTCCTATTATCGTGATGCATTGTAGTTTCGCAATTGTTTCGATCGACTGATGTTTGTCTGTCTGTCTGTCTGTGGCCCACCTAAGTGTATACTCAGAGTCTCCTCTATACTGACAAAGCCTGGCACAAAGGGAAATGGGGGAGCGGCAGACAACGGATGAGAGGAGAGCCACGTGACTGGCGCCCCGCTGCGGCGAGAAGCCGTAACACACTCCTCATGAGCGAACGAGTCTGTTTCGGGTCCTCGCCGCTGCAAAGCTGCGCGCTGAATGCAAGGTTCCCCGAGAAATGTTCTGTGCTACCAGATCCTCGCGCCACAAATCTGCGACCGGGCACTCGATGGCTCCGTCGTCAAACTGCCAGGCTTTGTGAGTATAGAGGAGGCTACGGTATACTATACTCCGTTCCCTCACAAGTTAACAGTGCGGTGGGCGCTATACGCGCTTGCCGGACCAATCAACCTCCCTTGCAACTCCCGACCCCGCTCTCTGCGCCTGGATACGGAAACATGAATGTCTCGGCCAACGTTCCACACAATGATTCCAATTCTTGACGGTCATTTTTTTTAAGGCTACACGGCAGAATATTTTCCCAGCCGCGAGAGAAGGACACGAAACTTTATACTACGTGTCATTCTGCACACTGAAATACGTAGTCTCCCCCCGCAATACGTAGCTTAATTTGCAATACTGGGCTGATCAACGCATACTTGGCGCTTAAAAAAAAAAAAAAAGCTTTATATTTTTTTGTTGAATTTTACTTGTTTCTTGCTGCAAGCTCGTCCTTTCCTCGACGCGAAATCTGTCGCACATGTTATAAATTTCGCGACGCAATGGATGCGGCGCGGAGAGAGACACTTGCGAGAGCACAAATTACGCGAGATGCGAGGCCAGCTGCGAGCGCCTCGGTATGCGCACGCGTGGACGACGTCGCAATCAACGCCTGATAGATGATCTCAGCAGGCGCCTTCTCCCAGCTGGCGTCCGCATCCGCGCCCGTGTTCCTCGGTCAGGGAAGCGGTGACGAAACTCGCACAGGTGACACACGGGGGGCAGTCCTCCGCCGAGCGACATCTTTTTCCATCGCGAGTGGCTCGATAACCAACGCGCCCTATTCGCCTCCGACCGGAGTTGCCTTTTAAGCTCTCAATCCGTGTTACCAACTCGAAAATCAAAATCCCGCCAACCCGCAAAACGCATCATTCCTCCACTAATCTGCTCTACTCAGAAAACCGCTATATTGGCAACACTGCTTAGAAATGAGAGGGTAGGGAAAATAATTTCAGTTTCTAGGCTAGGTGGCGTAAGCTACCACCCGTTATAACGGGTACAGCCATTAGCATCCATCCATCCATCCATCCAGCTGAACGCGAGCATCAAAGAAAACAGCCAGTCTCCGACGGGAACGTCGTCGACCTCTATAGGCCCAAAGCGGCAAAGGAGCCTCGCTCCGCGCCTACCCAGTCCGCAGCGCGCCAAGTACGCCAGTGTCACGGCGGGGGTCAAGCTGATAACGGGCCCCACGAACGCCTTTCCATTTTATCTCCCCTCGGCCGGTCGTCCCCCCGCCAAGCAGAGATGTGTCAGTGTGACAATCTCTCGCCATTGTCGCTCCTCGCTCGGCATGGCTTGCAGAGATAGCCGACAGTTTCGAGCATTATTACACACGCCGTCTGCGACGTCGCCCACGTACTCTCCAATCGTGACCTTTCATGCAAAAAAAAACGTTCAAAAAAAAACAAAAAAAAAAAACAGGAGTGAGCGGCGTTTTTGAGGGGAAGCTAGAGAGGTACCAGCCTCTTTTTTCGAGCACAGATGTCGGTCAAAATAGGTCCACCGCGTGTGAATCGACTGGTTTTCCTACACAACGCATTTTAGTCGCCCTACTCACATGTTTATCTCTGCCGATTAAATGTATACGGCACCCCTTCTGCCAAGATCCGTCCTTGGGCTGGCATATACTTTCAAAGTGTGCTTCGAGGCCACAGGAGATTACAGCCTCCCATATTCGATCTGCGGCATTTCCGACGAGGAGGAGTGCGCGTGCAGAGAGCTACAATCGGCCCTCGAGCACGCGCTTCCGAACCTTTGACTGCATATACACAAAGTTGTCCGCGGATATTGGCGACTCCAGCGAAATCGACCGCACCTAGCGGCTACAACAGAAAGCTGTTCGCTCGCCAGCCGAAGAAGAATAGCAGCTGACTCTGTTTGAACTAAAAAAAGAAACCAATAACAGCGGCAGCGTCGTTTCGGGAACGATGAAAGAAGAGCTCGGCGACATTAAGGCCCGTTCACATTCTTGCGACCGAGTAAGACCGAGAGAGACCAGATCGGTTTTAAGCCTTTTGCGACTTCTTAGGACCGGATACCCTGCAGCGGAGCTGGTCCTAAGAGATCGCAAGGGGCTTAAAAACTGGTCTGGTCTCTCTCGGTCCTACTCGGTCGCAAGAGTGTGAACGGCGCTTTAGGGAGTATTCGTAGGTCCTTTTCGCCGTCCCGCAACGCTATCCGTAACCCGCTACCATGCCCGGACCTGTACGGTCAAGGCCATCGGAGCGCAGGCGCAGTAGCTACTGCGCAGGCGCAGTAGCTCTTCTTCGTTGCGGAGGGCTTAGCGGAGAGGGAAACGCGCCCAACGAAAACTCCCCATTTCAAGCGAGAGCAACTTATCGGAGGACAATCCCACACGGGCACAGCTTCAACGAACGTTTACCGCATCTCACGACGATATGCTTACGCACTCCCAACGAAAAAAAAAAAAAGCACAAACTACGTGTCCATGTCGCCCCTCGTAACCCGGACACCCCTCAACTCCGAACAAGAACAGGAAGGTGACACCTCGGGCGCATAGGAGGCTTCGACAAAGTTTCCACTGGGGGGCCATCCAATGAGGGCACAACAGATCTCCTCGTACCCGCCAGACATTTTTCTTTCGCTTCCTTCCCGCCCAAGGAGGCGTAAGAGCTTACGGTGTTGCATAAACGGTAAACAGGAGCAAGCGAGCCACAATTGGAAGAACGGAGACTGGAGAGAGAGAGAGAGAGACCAGCACCCTTACTTCCCTTTCTTTTCTGGAAAACTCTGGAGTAGCGGCCGCCTATGGCAGGCAGCTCAGATCGTCCCACTTGACGCTTACACAATCCCGAAAAGGAAACAGGAAAAGTCGGAAAAAGAGAAGCAAGAAAAGGCCCGAGAAATGCAAGGCCTCTCGCTTGACCTAGGAAACAAGTGGGACACTGAGGAAAGAGCACCGCAATGAGGGGAGGGCGGTTACGGCGAAGCGGCAAACCGACGACGCAACAACCAGCCAGCCAACCCAAACGCGGCAGCGGCAGAACCGGCGTGCAAAAACGTGCGCGCACCGCAAAAACAAAAGGAAGAAAAGGGGCTTGCTTACGCTGGAATGTTTCCGCGCTCATGATGCCCCGGGCCTCATGTTCGAGACGAGTATTGTGTACCCGCGACTGCCGCAGCCTGTTTTTCGCGAGAACTGAAACTTGTCCGTACAAATACTGTAATAACCGCGACCAGAAAAGAATAATAAAGTTCCGTCTTTTGTTCACTACTCCTCCTAAGTTCAAAAAAAAAAAAAATGCAGGCTTACTTTCCTGCACGGATTGAATGACGTAATTCATAATATTTTTGACAAAAAAAAAAACATTCTGCAGAAATTTCTAACTTTTTTTTTTTACCTACCATTTTTTTTTGTCATTTTGGCTTTTTGAGTGGAGTGCGCCAGTACCGGCGAACTTTACTGTCAACTGCGCGATCTCGGGCCACCGTCTGCGGCATTTCAGAGCGAACGACGCCCTGTCGGTCAAACCAGGAGCGGGAGACACGTCTGGCAGACGGACATCCGCCACCTCTCGGCGTCGCAACACGGCCAAGCAGGAAGACCCGCCAAGGGCCACGACAACCACGCCAATACCCAAGAGAACGAGCCGCATCAGCCAATACAGGGATTCGATCGTTTCACGTGGTTACGCGCCCCAAGTCTCGCTGCGGCGCCCTGCCCGGAGATCACGTGACACAAATCCGATCTGATCACGCATCGCACTGGCTTCGACTATTCGCTGCGGGGACAAGCAAGTTAGCAAAGGATCAAAGGATCACCAACACAATATATATATATATATATATTTAGGCGTCTATGACTAAGATGAAAGTTCGCTCAGGAAACAAAGAGAGGGTAAGTATTTGGAAAAAATCTTTAGGCGAAGAAACACAATAAAAAAATTAAAAAAAGAGGGTCAGCGTCTCCGTCGTGGCGCTTACTTAGCTCGTCGGTCCGCTTTCCCGCGGTTATCACGCGCGCGCACGATCGGGAGTTGAGCGGGGAAAAAAAAAAAAGCGGCAACAAAAGGGCGCGAGATGAAGAAAGAACCCATTAAAAAAGAAACCAGATACTATATACACGTTTCTATCTATACATATATAAAAGAAAAAGCGCCGCGAATGTTGCGCAACTGCTGCCGCCTCGGGGAGATAGCGCAGGCAGTCCGGACTTGGCCAAGGCCGACGGCGAGGGAAGATGATGGGGCGAGGAGAGCGGAGAGAGAGGAGGATGAAACGGGGGTCTGCCTGCGAAAGCGTTGCGCCGGTACGCCTGCCTTCCCTCCTCCGTCGAGGCGGCCAAAGGGGTCGCCCGGCAGACCTTGTCCAAGGAGCTTCACCCCGGCTACGACGCGCAGCCAACGACAAACAACCGAGATCCAACGTCCGCCACAACCGAGTGCCAACAAACCGCCTCATAAACAAAAATACACGCACAAAAAAAAAAAGGAGTAAATTCGGTACGTATACGTCACGCGTGAACGCAAGTCACTCGGGTCTCGTTCACTGAGCGAAGAGCGTCGGCCTTGTGCCGAACTCGCAAATGCTTCACCTAACAAAAGGCAATTAATTTTCCAGGGAGGATTAGCTAACACTGTTCATTTTCTCTTTAAAAAAAACAGCCTTTTTTTTTTTTTTTCGAAGGGTAACAAAATTATGATTGCAAGTTGGGCTTGTTGGTTTCTATCCATACTAGGGTTTTACGCCAGAAAACAGAGGGAAAAAATTTAGAGGCAACACGGGACAATTCGTCCTGTGTTGCCTTTCACTTTTCGCTGTGGCTAGCGTTACGTCCGGACGAAGCACTGGAAACGCCTATACCTAACCCTCCCCTCCCCGCCCTCCTCTCTCTCCCCGTGAACCTAGGGAAAGCGGAGATTTGGACGTAACTTGGGTTACGTCGGACGTAACGCTAGACACTTCGTTCACTTTTTGTTCCTGTGTTTTTTGGCGTAAAACCCCAGTACGAAGTAAGGGTGAGGCAACTCGCACAGGCTGTCGAAACTTCTTGACAGCATCGTAAAGCGACGATAGTGTTGCACGCCGAGACCTTTCTCATATCGACGGCTCTGCTATACACCAGCTTGCGACCCCCTGGTAAATCGCCCACCCCCTCTTTCAAGGTCAAAATAAAATACACCTAGAAGAAAAAGAAGGGGGGGGGGGGAGGCAGTTCTTGTTTTGTTAGCTTTGTGCCACCATGCCCAGATCAAAATTCTTGTTTTGCGAGTACTGAGCATTCAATCGCTTAATGAGTGTAATTAGCCCTAACCACCAACTAGGAAGAAAAATAAAAACTGAAAAGTACCACGCCCCCTTTTTATTGCGGCTCTTCACTTAAACTTGTTCCGTTTTATGGCTTTTTCAATATGTCCGACTGGCCACCAGCGCTATAAACCTTTCCACGGCTTATCAGACAAGTAAAAAGACCGCCGAGGTTTAAGGTCGCGAGGAGCTTCCGCCCTGCTTTTCCCACACACCGTCAACGTTGTCGCTGGCAATCGGTACTCCTGCCGGTGACGTTACAGGGAGGGACCGTAAGAGAGGGACCCGTAAGAGCACGTCAAAACAGCCGTTTCGCCGTGTTCGTGTTCCTTGGAGAACCGTTAGCCGACACACACTCGCTCGCCAAAGTTTAAAAAAAAAAAAAGAGAGAAATTTCTGGTAAAAAAAAAAAAAAAGAAGAGCCCCCGAGCTGTGAACCGGGACCCACAGAACCCCCTTCTTTCTTGGGAGACGTCGAGGGGTCGGCCCCACACACCCGGCGCTTCCGCCGCCGAGGAGTTTGGACTCCGGGACCCCCCCCCCCCCCACTCCAGCTGGCTCGTCTCGGAGAAAAGACCAATCTGGTGGACGGGTAAAAGAGAGAGAGGGGACTGGGAAAGGCTTCTTCTTTTATGATCCCGACGCCGCTTCGTTCCAGGCCGCCGAGTTCCGTGCCAAGGCCGACCGTGCATCCATTCGCGAAAAAGGGCCTTCTTTTCTCTCCGCACTTCCTCTCAGTTTCTACCGCCATCTCTCTCTCTCTTTCTCTCCCTCCCTCCCTCCCGAGGCTTTGGTGCACGTTTTCGGTCCCTCCCATTCCTCCCGTGCCACTCTTCGACTCGCTATGAGAAAATAAAAACCTAATGTTTCGCGATCATAATCCCAGTTACGACCAATCAAAACATATTTGATCACATTTGCCGGCACCGGAATACCTACAGGTAATTGTAATCTAATTTTGATAGGTCCACTATTGCCTTCGTGCCATTAAACTCACATTAATAACAATAATAGTAATAATAATTTAATTTTTAATTCATGATTCAGTAATCTCCCTTCCATTCTTAACAAGTAGGTCACCCGATTACGTGAACTCCTCGTCCGATTTTGCACGGGGAACTGCGCTAAACGCGAAACCACCTGTGCGAGCGGCAGACCCGCAAGTTGCCGGATGTCGGTTGCCTCCACACAAACCGGAGCATATTTATTTATTTATTTATTTTCCTTTCTACGTACACGTCGTGATGGAGCGCTGCTAGCGAGGCCACTCGTGCCACCCGACGGGAATCCTCGCGCAGGGGCTCAGGAAATTCCATCCGGCGCGACACGAACAAACCAACGTGCCACAACGGCAATGCACCAACAACTGTGCCGACGACAGATTGTATATTGCCCGCGCACGGCAGGCAGTAGAAATCACAAAACACGGACTAGAGTACTGGTGGGGCGAAACATTGTAAAGGGGGAGAGGTGCCACAGCATTAGGGCCTAAGCTTTTAATATATATATATATATATATATATATATATATATATATATATATATATATATATATACATCTTTTTTTTTTTAATAAAATACTTCTTTTTTTAGACTGTGAAGGAGTTTAGCCGTTATAACCCAATCCAACCCGACGGCTGCAGTGTCGTTACACCGAAGAGTAGCTACTCTACTACTACGACTACTACTAATATCAATGATAGAAGTTGCAGCGACAAGGCAGAGGAGGCGGCGAGCGGAGGAGCGTCACGCTCATTAGACGTCCAAAACAAGGGCCGCTGTGCACGGCTCAGCGCCATCGCTGCTGCGGGACGCTAAGCCGATCGCCAATTAAATACCCCCACGACCCCGAGACGCGCGATCAACTCGGCAACCCAGGCGGATCCGGGCTTCCGAGAAAGCAAAAGGCGGACGACACGTCGGGACAAGTCAAGGCGCGCACCACCGCATCAGTGGTAGTGACTATACTTCGTTTCAGCTTGGGTCCAGACGCAGCCGATGCTACAAGCACGAGCGTGTGGCCCTGAACAGTGCCTGTACTGCACGAGCGCGCGTGCTTGGCAGGGACGCTGGAAGCCCGGAGCTCGCGCTTGTAGCATCGGCTGCGTCTGGACCCAAGCTGAAACGAAGTATAAAAGATTAATGTCTCCGGATTTCTTTAGTTTGTTTTTTTAAGGGGGGGGGAGGGGTAGATTTTTCCGCTCAGATTCGCTGTTTTCTGGTGTCAATTTTCGGTGACGGATAAAAAGAAAAAGGAATCATTATTTTCGAATCAAAGGAATCAAATGTAATAAATACAAAGAGCGCCAATTCCAACGATCGTTAGTTTTGGCGCTAGTTGTCCACGCACGCTGCGATTTGTCCGTTTGGGAAAAGCGCCGAGGTGTCGCGGCGATCTACAGCCCGATACGATAACCGACACAGAGGACGCAGTTTTCAAAAGGACAAAGGTCACGTACTCCACGAATAGACGATAACACACACACACACACACACACACACACACACACACACACACACACACACACACACACAAAAAAGGGGGGGAGGGGAGGAGGTAGTCAACGTTCGGTAACGCTTCAGTGGAGAGATGTAAGAGCAAGCTAAAGCGGCGATGAAAGACGGCGAGGAAGAAAAAAAAAAGAAAACAATAACAGTGGGAGCCGAGATATCTGAGTGGCCTCCACACCGACGCAAATATAATATCTCGTATTGCGCTGAGATCAGCTGCGCCCGGAGAAACGCCCTTGACCGGGAATCTCAAAGCGCTAGTAAAAGAAAAAAATAAGATAGAGATAAGAAAAAAGGCTCTTTCTCGAGACGGAATAAAGCGAGCTGCTGCACCCAGCCTAAAAAGGATAGCTACGCCGCTAACGGACGGTTATGATCTCCCGCCACTCCATAGAATAATATACAGTGATACGTGATGACTGGACACTAAAGCCCTATGGCGGCCAAGCTGTTAGGATTCACAACAGCCGCTAGCTGGCGCAGTGGCGCCTAATTATTTATACATTCGTTACATTTGTACCGTTAAGTAACGGTTCTAGTTTAATTTACACGTTTTTTAAAACTACTAGTCGCTTGGAACGTTTAAAAAAATTGTTAGAACTGCGACTAGGACTTTGGCAAGACGCATCACTTGGCAGCCACCATAAGGTCAGCCAAGGTAAAGGGATGCGGCGTGTCGTTGGTGTCATCTTGTGGAATTCTCGACGTTCTTTCTTTGTGGCCAAGGGGAGACTGTTCAAGCGCAGCCAAGTGGAGAGTGTTTCCAGCGCCTCTTGGGCGTCAGCCGCGTCGCCCAAAAATGCTCTTTCTTCTGTTTCCCATAAACTCGAGCGAGCCGACGCTAGTAGTCACGCTACACACACGAACGTGTTGTCTCCAACGATGCTTTCACTTCACGACAAGCGTGCATTACCATTTATTACACGTTCGTTTGAAGCGTCGAGCCCGCTCTCCTTTGCTGGCACTTACGGTGAAATAGAATACCGTCGCGATTTCGGTGAATTTTGCTCCTACGTTGCTTGGTTCGGTCGTGTCTCCGGTGCGCACGTGTCTTTCTTTCGCACCAAAACCCCCATATGGAACATTTTGGCCTTATCTATCGCTGTCGATTCGCCCCCTTCCACTTATGGGCTTCGGAGGTTTTCCGCGTCTCTGTCGCCAGGGCGAGGCCGTCTGGTGGCACCTCATGGCCTCCTTCCCGAAAGGGAGAACGGACTTTTTTTCCAGTAAGCTTCTGCGCGTGCATGCATTCTTGCTTCCCGCTGTCGCCCTTTTCGGAGGGCAAAGTTCCAGTCGACCAACATATTCAGCACCTTTCCCTTTCCCTGCTAACGCGTCCCTCGCCCTCCTCCTTCCTCGAGAGAAAGACACCGGCCCGTCGGAGTTGTCATGAAACGTCTGCTGCCAGTTGAGAAATCGTATTGTCCGTCCTTGTGTTTTGTGTTGTTTATATTATCTTTACCAGCACGCTCTCCATTCCACGTATCTTTGGGCGTACTAGACAGTTTTCATAAGACAGCAAGCGCGTAGCCACTCTGGCCGTGGCCTTTTATTTGTAGTTCGAAGACAAGTCGGCAGAGGGCACTAATTATAGCGCTCTCCTAAGGTCACTCTATGACCTTACGCTGTCCCATTCAAGAAACAGTTGGACAACTCTGTCCATCACCACGAGGGAGACACGTTTCCGGCGACCCTGTCACATTGAGGCGACAGCAACTGTCGGGAAACATGTTTTTGTCGCCCAGACACCGTGTTCGCTGATTTGTTGTCCGACAGTCAGAGAAGCCCTGCAACACCGCGCTGACGGCGCTGCCAACACGGGGAACACTGCGCCATCTTGATTGTTTACTTCGTGTGCGGCGCGGCGGCGCTGGAGATGTGACTCTACGAAGTGCTAGAGTGCGTTCGAAGGGCCGGAAATTACCACGGAACGACATCTACCAGTGACTGTGATTAAAAACGTGACAGAGGGAGTATTTTCCGCTTTTTTTTATTTTATCAAAATGTTCTTCATTCGTTGACAAAACAGCTGGCCCTAGCCGAGGAAGATAAGATCGCTGCTGTGTTTGTGATTTGCGCCATCGTATAAAGTATTTCTGTACGGTTCTGTCGCTCATGCAGTTCCTATTTCTAATGTAAAATCGAGTTCGCACCAGCAGTACCCCAAAGTGTCTTTTGTAGGGTGGTGTTGAGCTGAACTGAGAGTGTTTAAAAACTTCGAAACCGACACGGTCGGCCTTCATAACGATAGGTGTAATAAATATTTTTCAAAGCTGTCTATTTTCCTTTACCACCTGCTATGTGATCGCTTTCATTCCACAAAACGTACTGGAAATTTTTTTCAGGTGTCTCTCAGCGGCTGTTTTCAAGCTCCTGCAGGCATCAACAATCGTGATCAGAGCGGTCGTTTTCATGATTCAATTTTCAAATCGCTCCCTTTCGTGGGTGATTTTTTATTAGATTTTATCAAGGGATGAGTAGGCATGTCATTTTATATTTATTTCACTAGCAGTAATGTGAGCTGGTCTAATTTCAGCAACTATCTGAACGTTCACGACCATAGCTATGACCATCTCGACATTCGCTTTCCGTAATTATGCAGTAAAAAGATTAATCAAATTATTTTAGCTGCACGCCAGCCTTAATTATTGTTAAATAGCGTTTTCCAGGCCTCTATTTAAGTAATCTCTTAAAAAGCACGTTATTGATGAGGAACTCTGCCATCGAAGCTACCTGGGTTGTCGTGTTGACGGCACAAAATTCGCTCATCCATCGATCTGGGCAACACGCGTCGTCCAAAACAAGTTGTTGCTGTTTCTGTCGCCGAAGCTGTCACACCGAGACCACATTGTTGTTGTCGCCTGTGTCGTGCTGATGTTTCCGCGATGTGACAGGTTTGTCGGGCAACGGGGCGACCGAGGAAAAAGTTGACCCACAGTTGATGAACATGTCCTGTTCTGTCGCCACCGTGTTTCCCGAATGTGACAGGCCCTTTACTGGAAAAGGGTTTCTGTGTTATTTCTGTCGAGGCCATTCGTCGGGAGCTTTTTATTTTTATGCTTCGCTTGGGTAGCTTGGTCCAAGTATAGGAAGTGACATCCCCCCGACCTCGGAGACGACGGCAAGACACTAGTGTTTTAAATGTGGGGATAGTCCGAGGGAGGGGGGGGGGGGGGGCAAACTCTAGTGGTCGAGCCCCCGGAGCTCGCCCGGACGTCCCGCTGCTCGTCGTGTTGCATCGGCCCGCCGTGCAACGAGTCGACGGTGTCGGACAGTGTCCCGTCGGCGTCAACCATCGAGAGCCCCAACGTCTGTAAGCCGTTAGTCTGATTTTTTGTTCCTTTTTTTTTTCGAAGGTTAAACTTAGTTTGGATTTGGTATTTGCTTCGGCACTATCGTTGAGAGGGCCTGACCCGAGGAACTGTTTTTGGGGAAGGGTAGCGTAAGGAGTTCGTTTTTATTCGCTGTTTTTATTTGCCTTAAAAATCCCAAATGTTTTTGTCTCGTTTTTTGTGTTTCTTTTTTTTTTCGTTTTCATTGCTGTTTTGCAGACGTTTTACAGGGTTCGGTAATGAACTGCCGATTTTTGTTGTTGTAGCCGTGCGCGGCGTTTTATCACAGTAGTAAATTTTGTTCTATTTTTCCCCCCAAAAAAACCCTGTGTCGTCGTCTCTTCGCCCGATCTTGGGTCTGGCGTGGCCCAATCATTGGTCCCCAATCAAACCTAGCTTCTTTTTTTAAGTAATTTTTACTTTAATTTCGGAGTGTTTTTTTTTTTTTAATTTAGACCTTACTCCGTGACAAGTATAGAGTTCTACGGACGCCTGCAGAACACTTTCATTTTGTTATGGTTGTCTTTGTGGTCACAATAAATATTTGTGCATGACAATTATCTTGTGCGGGTTTCTCTTCTTCTGACGAGTGAAGCGGTGTTAATGTTATAATGCATACTGTGCATAGTCTGCTATTGGACTTCGAATTTTCGCGTGCATTTAAGCGATCGATTCTTACCTAAATTCAAAAGTCTAGTTAGTCACGACGGACTAGCTACCGCCTAATACGAACGAAATCAATTATATTAGTTATCCGCCCATTCAGATGTAGGGGTGCACTCTAGATTAGATATACGTTACCTTACCAAGGAATACGCGCTTCCAGCTCCAAAAGCATGGCTTCGTCCTCCGACAACCAAATCTTGTAAAAACTACTTCGCACTGCGGGGGAACAATACGCAAAGCTTGATGCTTTCTTGAACTCAGTCAAGGAACAAGACTTTCACCTAAAACTAGCATTTTTTTTTCTTTCTAGGCAAGCCTAAACGCGGGGAAAACAGAAATATTCCAAGAGAGAGAGAAAGAGAGAAACAAAAGAGGGGCGTAATTCACCCAATGTCCCCGACAAAAAACGTAAAAAAAAAATTACGAAGGTGCTTGCCTTTGATGGTAAAGGTGAGGTGCATTGTTTCATACTTTTCAAATGCTTTCTTTTTTTTTCTTTTTTTCTTTTGCAAATTGTAATTGGTTAGGAAGAAGTGTTTCCACCCTTGGAGCATAAGCATACACCTATAGATGTTTTCCCTGACGCTCGCTGGAAGGCGCTACAGCATTCAAAATGGCGCTGCCCACGCTAAAACGACATATAAAAGAAAACCGCATGCCGAACTTCCTCGCCCCACTACTACACCACGATCCTCATCATCACTACCACCATGGCGCTCGCATCACGCCAATCCTCGAAACTGACGGCAGAAAAAAAGAAAAAAAGGCGCACATAGTCTAAAACGAAAGTGAAAGGAAGAACGGAAGAAAAAAATTGTGACGCGATGCCGAAAAGGAGATATATACCAACAAAAAAAAGGATCCAAAACCAAACTCAGAAAGCATTAAAAAAAAGTACGCGGGGGAAAAAAGAAAAGGGAAGAGAAGGTGTCAAGGGCACCACGATGATGCGCTGCCACCGCAGTAGTGCAAGAGCGCAGGCTCTGTATGTACGCTGTACACCAATGGAGCAAGGCGCAACGAAGCGGCACCACGTTCTCGCTCGTCGAGAGATGTGTTTTCATTCCGACTTTTTTTTTGCTCTCTATTATTTCCTTCTGCCTTGGCGCCAAGGCCGCCCAGCTCGTCAGTTGGTCGTCGTCGCTGCTGCTGCTGCCGCTGCCTGCGTGTTTCGCTGCGCCTCGTTATATCCGGTATTTGGCGATGTCAACCAACCAACCAACGACCGTCGTGCCGGGGCGTTCTCCCGAGAACAATGGACGAACCCTCGCGTGCCCGTACGCCGAGACCAGGTGCCAGCCGCCTATGGGTACGCGCGCGAAATTAATTTAGAAAAAGAATGCCCGAGACAGTTGGGGATGGGCAAGAAGGACATTCCTGGAATTTAGAATAGACAGTAGGAAAGCGAATGTGGGACGCCCCGGGGTTCTAAAAGTGACGTGCGATAGAAAGTTGGTCGATGCTGCGAGCAGTAACAAGCTGGCTCTATTATACACCTTTGCAAAAATCACCTTCCTGCCATCTTTGTCTGCTGGGCTGTGGAAAGCCTTCTGAGCATGCGCTGTTGATCTGCTGTGCTGAACATTGGAACCTGCGCAGGCGTAACAGCTCAGTGACTCAGCATTTTTCGCCCTGGTGACGAGCCATGGAAAGGTCTAGTCTTCGACGGTTTAAGGGTGGGGCGAATCCCGAGCATCTCATTATCTCTCCGCAGCCAGTCACATTGCAGCACCTGCGCGTTAAGGACGCCGAATAACCAATCACGAAGCTAGAAACGTGAACTTAAAGAAGCAACGCCACAGGTTTCTTTATCTCTCTCACTGACCACAGTATAACGACGCCGGAGCTTTTCGCTCATTCTACCCGCTATTCAAAGCAATTATAAATGTTTTTGTTGTGTGTGTGTAGTGTTTTGTACAGCTGTGACGCGAGCGCGAGCAAGTGAAACGCTCGATCCAGCCTTACAGGGGTGTTCAATAATGGGCGCAACATTTGAGTACGCTGTGTCACAGCATACGCTCAGATCGAATTCACACTTATCGTTCGCTAAGAACGGCCGCAATCTTGATGGTATGGAATGCTCGTAAGCTCCAAGAAAATTCGCCGTCAGTACGCGCTCAGCGGCCACCGACTCGGTGACGGTTGCCAATGGACTCAACAATGACCGCCGGTGGACCCAACAATGGCCGCCACTGGATTCAAGTAGAGCCACTAAATGAGCTGCGCTTAGAGTATCGGCACTCCGATCCCCGACATTGTTGTGGGCATCGCCATCTTGGTGCTTGTGCAGAGCAGACGGAACTGCCGATCGTCATGATTCAAAAGTGCGACTTCCTCAGCATTAGATTCGGTGTTAGGAAAGTCTTGTAATATTGCTTTGCTCTCTCGCGAACTGTTTAATCATTTGTGGAGGGCGGAAAAGCGTTTCCTGTGATTTCAGATAAAGCTTCAGATAACTGGCAACCATGATTTTTAAGACACAATATGGTCAAGTGTCGTTACTCTGAAGCGCAGCTTATTTAGTTGCAGTAGATTCAACAATGGCCGCCAATGGACTCATCAATGGCCACAAAACAGGAGAGCTCCGGCCACACAGAAGAGGGCTAGTGTGGCGGGTGCTAAGCACCAATCTGGCAACTCGTAATATTAGTTTCCTCGAAACTACATGTAGTCTGTTGCAGGTTTAGAACACCAGAGCCAAGGTCCTCCCATAAATACCCTCCATCTTTTGCGCAGATCGAATGCCGGAGAGGAGGAAACCACCGACCGTGAGGAGCAGAAGCCTGTGTGAAACTGCAACAGCTAGACCACGGAAGCTCTTGTTTCACCGTGTATCATTCTGTGACGCCAGGAAAATGGCGCGCTTTCCTGGCGTGAAACATTTTTCCCTGGGGATTTATTTAGGGGCAGTGTTTTTCCCGCAGATCATGTGCAAGTCGCTTCACAACTCTGCGCGGAACCGCCACCCATACCTACATCTCCCCTCGCGCAATCGCGGGCGCGCATATGCACATCCAACACAGTTCCACCGAGGAGCGCCCTCCACTGTGACGCAATGCCAGAGCGCGCGTGCCTTGGGGCTCCTGCCCTCCCCTCCTGGGTGTCGAGAGAGCGAAGGGGAAGCCGCCGGGTGAAAGAGAGCCAATGCTCTCCGGCAGTTTCAAGGCCTCCCGCTAGTCGCGCGCTCACTCAAAAGAACAAAGAGAACAACGCTATCTGGGAACAACTCAAAAAAAAAAAAAAAGAGCGAAGCCAAGGAACGAACGACGGCGGAAAGAAAAGAGCAAACGAAGAGGAAGAGAAGAGTGAAGGCCGAACCGACACGCCGAACCAGAACGGGGCTCTCCTGCCTTCCCCTTTTCTCCGCTCTCACCCTTTCGCCCCAAAGCTTCTGCGCAGGCGCACGAGGTTCTTCTTCCTCCTCGGCTGCCTTTCGGTTTCACTCTCGCCGCCTTTGTCGGGCAGCTGCTGCCGCTCGGTGGATGGTGGCGCCTCCGGCTGCGGCCGCGGCGAGTTTGACAACTGAAGGGCTGTTCGCACCTTGCTTCGACTCGACCGAGGCGAGGGGTGCTATGGCAACAGCCGCGTCGGCTCCGACAAAACGCGATAAAAACCGGTTTTGTTCGAGCCGACGCAGCTGTTGCCATAGCAACCCTAGCACTCGGTCAGACTCAACGCATGTGTGAGAATCGCCCTTAGTCCGTAATCTGCCATTTCACCGGCAGACAAAAAAAAAAAAAAAAAAACTATCAGTTTCTTTTCCAAACGAGAAAGGAGACTGCACTTCTCTCAGGTAGAGGCGCAAATTTCGCGGAGCGTCCCGCAGACGTTGTCTCAGAAGGAATCTGATTCAGTCAGGTTCAACTATTCTAACTGGGCCGTTGACTTGACCATGGGATGGTTCATTTAAACTTGAAACAGGAATACGCTTACACGATTCCCAATGGAAAGAAAATAGCTGATGGTGCGATAAAGCCACGAGTGCTGATAAGTGAACGATGTTTAAAGACACCTAAAGATGAATGAGAGGCAAATGGCCTCAATGGCGGACATGCGGGGATGCTCGTCAAAAATGGCATAACGACAGTGGTTCGAAAGAATTCCTCGTAACTTTCCGCGGCTCTCTGTTCAGTCACTGTTTTGTTTCCTTCCAGAACTGGCGAGCCACCTCGGGCGACAATGTCTCCTTCCCGTGGCAAACTTTTAATGTAATCTGGGTCACCCTCGCCCTCTGAACGCCGCTAACCGGGGAGGTTCTAAAAAGGCAATGGGCGACAGCCTTTCAAAGGAAGGAAACCAGAGACAAGTTGCTAAAAGAGAAAACAAAAATTCGGTGTCGGACCAAGAAGACATTAAGAAAAACAAAAAAGGCTCTCCTCCGGATTAGGAAAGGGAAACAAGTTCGATGAGTAGAAAAAAAAGAAAAAGAAGAAAAAAACGCGCCGCCAAATCGGGTCGCTATCGGCGGTCGCGACAGCGGCAAGAAAATACCCGAAAGAGAAGCGCTTGAACTTGGAAGGCCTTTATCGCGCGGTCTTGCGCCGGCGCGGCGACCCATCGAAGTGCTGGCTGCTGCCTCCTTGTCTATAAAACGTCCGCTTTATGTCAGCGTGCTACACGGAAAGCAAAGGCCACGGGTAATGCTGAAGCTAGCTGGGACGTAGTCCGGGAGGTACAGTGCGCGACACGACATCGTTTAATTACTTTGCGTTTTATTTATGCGAGGTAGCGCCAATTTTACGGCCAGAGTTGGTTCCCGGGTGACTACGTTTCACACCACTTGTCTAGAAGAGCCATGTATAGCTATAAAAACGGTAAGAACCACAAATCGCCTATTCGTGCTTTCTGTGCCGCGTCTCTTTACATTCTTGCAACCAGTTTGCAAAACCGGGCCACCAGACAGACACGAGCAGACGACGGCATCGTCTGCCGCCACAAAGCAAGCGCCGACACGGACAGAAACATCGATGGGACCTTCGACAGCCATAATCCACCCCTCATTCCAAACACGGGCCACACCACAACAACGGGGTTCGACAAGCCTGGACGGACTCATCACTAAAAGCGTAAGCGACAGTCCTTCTTCCCGGAATTTCAAAAAGCGCCACAACAGCCGCAGCAGCCATCATCCCCAGCCAGCCATCGTCGGGGAGGGAACCGAGCGCTGCTCTCTGGAGAAAAAATCCTGGCGCCGCGCCAACGTACGAATCGGGCTAGCGCGACCTTGAAAGCAACCGCTGCCGCCCCCGGTACAAAAGAAGAAAAAAGAAACGTCACGTGACCTTAGACGCGTCACGTGGCCTTGACGTCACGCAACCCTCGTGACGTCAATGAGCGCGGCCCGCTGGCTGCTGCATCGGTCGTCGGCACCCCTTCGCTGCCCCCGCGCCCAAGGTTCTTCTCCCGTGTGCCATTGCCCCCCTTTCACCCGGCTTCCCTCTCCGGCCGGCGCTAGACGGCGTCGTCCTGACAACCGTTTCTCCGGGGCGCGCATTGGCCCTTCCGGGCTGACGTAGACTTCCGCGCCCACCAATAGGAAGTGGGGCGGCGCGCGAACGCGCTTGAAATCCGAAACCGAAACTCCGCGGCGGCGGCGGTGGAGGCGGCCGTTCACGTTTTTTGCGAAATCACCGTTGCCCGACAAAATCTTTCGCAAGCGAACTCAGTCCCCTGCCGCGCTCTCGGCGACAAAGCTGTCGTAGTCTGAAATAGTGGGCCGACAATAAGGAAAATAAACACAACTGGCGCTTCTCAGAAAAAGAAAATCTATTCCGAATGCCGGCAAAACCTCGGCGGTAATCTCACCCCTTGATAAAAGAAAAAAACGCCCCGACTTAGAAAGATAAACCGTTCAATGTTTGATCTGACCTGCTAATTACATTTTATTGTTAAGTCAATGTTTGTTCACCCGGCTCTAGAATATTCTTGCACCCAACCCCTTAACCTGCGCACAAAAAAATAAAAAATAAGAAGAATAACAAATAAATAAATAAATAAAATAAAAAAGGATATAAGACGGTTTAGAGTCATTTCAACGAGCCAAATAAATAAAATACCTATTTCCGTTTCTCGAGTTACAGCTGTTTTGCGTAGCATCTGACCGAATTAGTCGAATAATGCTCTATAAAAAAATGACTAATGCACTAATGGAAAGACAGGAAAACAGGGAAAAAGAAAAAGCGGAACGGGGAGAACCGAGCAAAGGTAAATCGTTCGCTCGCACGACTCGCAACACCTGACGCAGCATCCTTCCTCCGAGTGTTCCTCTACACTGCCTATTTCTAAAACATTACAATTTCTGACAATGCTCATCGAGACGTGAACCCTCACTCATAAAGGGACATGGAGCCAAAATGTAGCAACAGGAACCAGAGTGAGGTGGGGTGACTTAAAGGGGAACAAAAAACTATATTGAGAAATTGGCGTTTGCCATGGTGATTTCTGGCGCTGTTCGTTTAAGTCACCAAAAATAAACTGAAATATAGAAAGAAAAACAAAATCAATAGAAAAGAGACCTTCACTTTCCTGCCTATTCGCTCTTGTTTTGTTCGGCAACAAACACAGTGGCGCCGTCTATTGAATAGCCGAAACACACCTTCCGTCCGTTAAAAAAAAATTAATCGTCATTTTTTTATTGTAAGGAATAATTAAGCATGACAGCGCTATTATATGTGGCCAATTCCAGAAGATAGCCTGTATATTTAATTTCGCAAAAATCGAGAAACCCGCAGTCTAGTCGAGGACCGGCAGTGGTTGGGGCTATTTGCACACTGGCGCCACTACGTTTCAATTCACGCGAGAGGAAGACCGAATAAGTGACCAGAACACCTAATCCTAACCAATTCCAACCGTCAAAAAAAAAATCGATTTACTCGCCCTTTTTTTCTAAACAGACTTCGTCAAAATCCAACGTAGTCACCAGCGCGAGAAAACAATCCATAACCGAACGCACTCTATAAATGACCGCGGCCCGGCAGATAAGCGAGAGAAAACAAATAAATAAAAATGCCTAAAAGGGACCGGCAAAAATAAAGCCACCGTGGGCATTATCGCTAGCTACTTCACTGGTCTGCATCGATCGCCGCGGACACAGACGAGCCGTTATCGATACGCCCGAGGATTCCGAGAAACACGTAACACATCGAGCAACACTGACAAGAGCAGCGGAGGGAGAGACAGAGCGAAAAGAACAATGGACTCATTCGGCCTCGTCATTGAAACAGCTGCGAACGCCCAGCCTACCCTCTCTCCCCCTTCAGCCCAGGTTCCCACTCTACCCCCTCTCCCTTTTTCCGGAGCAAGGTATGACAGCCGCAGGTGTTTCTTTTGGGATCCGCGCGATTTTAGTTCTTTTCATTACTTCGTGTCCCTCTACATCGCCTCCTATCTACTACCCCCGTCGAAGCGAACGGCGCCGAGCAAAACCCCGCGTTGAGGGGGGAAAAAAAATTAAAAACGGTGCAACTGGGGTGGCGACAACTTACCCGTACATGGGAAAACTCCACGCAACTAGCATCAAACCGGCAATATTAAAGGAAAAAAAAAAAGAAAGAGGAAACTTGCGGAGCAGCGCGATATCAGAATCATGGCACCAAGCACCTCCTGTGACGATTCCACCCGACGTATACCACCTGATCAGCTCACATTGCCAGAATAAACTGCACAATCCGAAATGACATCATATGCCAGTTTCTTTATTCATATTAGTTTTTTGTAAAACAAGGCATACACATAGCAAAAAAAAAAAAGTTATAGCGCAGCTTTGCGGCCTTTTGCGTTGAGGTTTGAGTTCAACCCGATTCACATTGGCGCGAGTTTACTTGCGATGACGCAGCTGCGAGAAGTCAAGCACTGCAGTTACCACCGTGCTTTTTTTTTCTGCCGCGACGGGGCAAATGTGAAAATGGCGAGTGCAATTGTACCGTGTGCATCAGGCATACTGTGTTTGTCAACCGCATCAGATTGCTTTTCATATTTGATGGAGGCCATGGCTGCACGAAGAATATGCGCACGCGACAGATTGGCCGGGGTTGGGACCTCATCACGTTTGGCACTTGCTTGACCAAGGCCCTAAAGCTCCGAGGCCAATTATAAGCCCGAGAAACTAAACAGAAGGTTCAGATCCGACCCTTGGGCTATCGGCCACCACTTTCACTTTCAGAACTGTGCATAAAATATCGGATCGCGGCATGTCCACAGCTAAACGCAACACAGAACTTTGCAGCTCTTAAAAACTGTCAAAAAAATATTCCTCCCTCTCCCCCCATCCATACCGCCGCCGTCGATAGCGCTGCCACACCGCTGCGGGTTTTATGGTACGCCCCTCGCTACCTAACCAACTTCAACATCAAAGAAACAAAGGAAGCCCGCATAGGACGTCGGGAATCGAAGTTGTAAAAGCCACGAGAATGAAAGAAAGTAGAAAAGCTAGCGGAGCCCGACTGCGGCTATGTATCGACGGATATAAGAGGCTGCACATTGTATGGTATTATATTACTGGGCTGGAAACATCGACACGGACGAACCAAACAGGCGGCACATGTGGGCAAGGGGAGCTACCGCGCGTGAACAAGGAGGAGGAGGAGGAGGAAGGGGAGGAGAGAGGGGGAGAGAGGAGCGGGTGCACTTGGGAGGCTGCCCGCATCGTGGCTGCCTTCTTCGGAGCAGACGGCGCGCTTTTGACAGGTTTCACGCACCAGACACTCGTCAAGTGCGGCGACGCTCTAGATTGGACGCGGTGGCCCTATCGCGCTCGGTGACGCCGCACGCACGCACACTCGACCAGCCTCGCCGACTCTTACTCATACACAACCTCTCTCTCTCTCTCTCTCTGTTTCACACAGACACAAACACGCTGTTTGCTTTCCGCACATAAAGACTCAGTACACCATTTCACTCAGCTCACGGACACACTTCACAGCCCCAAATTCACGCACGGACACACATGATGTCTCAGTCAACTATAACAACACTCACGAAAACCCACGGTCTTTCACACAGTTGTGCTTTGTCTGACAGTCACACGCAAACACCCCTTGTTTATCGTTTCGGTAATGCGTAATTCCACCAACGTGCTCACCTTCTAAACGTACGCAGCCTTTATAATGGTAGTAGCACCCAAACACCTCATTCTCCCACGTACGCTCAAAACGGACATAAAAATCAATATCTCTCAGAAGCGCATACAAACTCACCCAAACACACTCGATCGCACACAGACAGACACACAGTTTGTCTCACAGTCACACGAGAACACACACATACACACATTCTTCACACAAATGCATAAAACATGGAATAAAACGTGTTCCCAGTCAACCAATCTTTCTCATGCATTCACTCACACAAACGAACTAAAGTTTCTGACACAAACAGGGAGGGAGGGAGGGAGAGGAGGGAGGGGGTAGTAGTTCAGTGGCGGAAAAACAGCGGACATGGTACGCGCACAGAATCCGTTGAAAATCCACCAGCACACATTATGTCCACCACACTCACGCGAAGTATGCAGCTGCATGTGTCAAAACATCTTATATGCATGCACGCGCACAATGCTCATCAAAGCACTACCCTAGCGGCCTAGCCTCCTGGCACTACAAGCTGGAACACTGTACGCTGCGAGAGGGCATGAGACACGCTGACCTCTTAATGCTTTTCCGGAATACAAAGGCTCAGACGTTTTCAGGTCATCGCAGCATCCTCTAGCGCCATCTTTCGGCGTGGCGTACAAACTCTCATTCGTGCAGTGAGTCCAACATTGAACCCTTGTAAAGAACTCGCTACGTGTTGGCAGCCCAGTGCATTCAGTCCACTTTCCTCTGTTTTCGAGTTTTTCATTTAGGCCGGCAGGCCGCGCCAGTTTACCAACGCACAACCTGAATACGCCGTAGCTGCTCTCCTTTGCGATTTCCCCCTAGGTGGCGTCGCCTCCCTCGAAGTAACGAATGAAGTTTTGATGACAGCGCGTTTCGGTCATCAACGAAAGACGGGTAAAATCGACAATGGCCGGTTCGCGCTAACAGTGTCCCGCTCTGTAAACACAGGAGGCACGTGGGTGCAAGCGCGCTTCCCCGCCAATATTTTTTTTTCGCGCTCTTATTGCGTCATTACGGCGCGCGAACACGTAGGTGGCGAAACGGTCCTCGATCAAACCCACTTTCGACACGCGGACGGACCTGGAAACTAAATCGAAAACGAATCCCGACGCTCGCTACCCGATACGCCAGCACAAAGAAGAAAGGCGTTACGACAGGAGGCCTGCCCTGTCCGATCTTTCTGCGAATTCCCTGCAGGTACTCCAGTCCAAAAAGCTGCGGCCGCGGCCGCCTCCGCGCTCGCGCGCTGCACGGCGCTTGTTTGCCTTCATCGTTCAGCGGCTCACCGGCTTCGAACGACACAGAACACGTGTCGATAGAAGAGGAAGAAAAGATTCGGGAGAGAGCCGACGCCTCGTTCCCGGGGGCTACCCGGGTGAAGGCGGCCATTGCGACAACCGCGGCAAACGGTTCTTCTGGCCAAGGGAATCAATCAGTCTGAGACGGCATCTTTCCTTCCACTGAATAAGCGCTAAGAGATAAGCTGGGTTTCTGGGGAAGGTTTCACCAGACATCCTTTCATATCTTGGCATTTTGGTCGAATGGTGTAGAATTTCGGTACGGTCGTGTCCTAAAATGGCGCGAAGTTGTGGTGACCAAAGCGTTCAAAGTAGGTGTATCCGTTCGTTCGTGACCAATTGGAATATTCGCAGTGGCTACCCATAAAAACACTGAAGCTGGGAAAATAGGTCGGAAAGAAGCTCGCTAGAATAAAGATTTTGTTTTTCTCGGTCTTTGGAATTTGTTGAAATGTGCCGGATTAAATGCGGGACACGATCGACCAAAAGCGTCGTTGTAGTCACTTCATTTTAGTGTTGCCTGCGCTACCGTGAGGGGGATTTGACATATTACGGCAATTTGAATAGACATTTTCCAAAGCGGTTTTTGGAATCCCGAAGCGCCACAACGATGATGCTGTGAAAAGCGTCCTCGCACAGCCGAGATCCGGGTTTTCGGGCTCTCAATCCAACCTACAGCTCGACTCTATCCGCCACCAGAGCCCTTGTTTCTTCACCCTACCAAAAAAAAAAAAAAAACAGTGCAGCTTTTTACTATTTGTATTATGGAAGTGCAAATTTAACTGGAATTGTTTCTAGAAACCTGAAACCCATATTGCGGACAAAAGGAATAATTTCTGTAAACCTGAAATCCAGATAGAATCCAGATACCGAAATGATACACTTGGCTTTTTCGATAGAGTGGCGGAATTCGCCACGGGGTGCGAACTTCCTGCGCGGTTCGATCGGCGCGAAGTCTACATTCAGCTCGGCGGATGCCGTTTGCTCGGCTAAAAAGAGGCAACGAAGAGCCGTTCGAATCCAGCACAATGTGGGGACGCAAACGCAGCAGCCGTGCGTCACCGCCGCCCATGTGCCGGCCGCCGCGCGCACAAAACAGCGCAGCCGGCTCCGTCAAACAGACGGTTCCTGCCGCCGTGAAAGTTCGGCCGACGGGGGAGAGAAGGGGACAGGTAAGAAGAACCTGACCCACTTCCCCTCGAAGCCGGGCACGGCGCAGAAGAGGACGTCGGGCTGCACACACACACAGACACGCACGCACGTATGTACGGCGGCCCCCTTCTCTTCGGGCCGGCCATCCCGTCCGTCGGCCGCACCTTCGCGAAGGAAACAGAGGTACCTCCTGGGACCTAGAGAGGGGAGCCTCGACAATGGAAGAAGGTTGTCCACCCACCCACCCCCCCCCCCCCTTTTTTTTTTTTTCTGACAACCTGGGTTTTTTTTTTCTTTTGGGTGCGAGACCGCCTGCCTGGACTGCTGCTGCGCACAAGATGGCAGTAAGCTTTCTTCTTTCTTTATGTTTTTCCCCCTTGTGCACGGAGGAGAGGGAGGGGGGAGGGGGGAGGACGTGGATTGGGGAGCGAGGGTCGACCTCGAGGAAGAACAGGTCGGCCAAAGCTGTTTCCCGTATCTCCAGTTTCTCTGACACGCGTGCATCTGCGCACCAAGACTCGTGCCAAACTATTAAAAACAAAAACGAAAAAAAAAGTTTGTTTTATCTTTTTTTTTAGTTATTCAGTGAGAGTAAAGTAAAGCTCAGAATTGTCAACGTCGTCGGTACGCCATCCATCAATCTAAGGCGTAAAAGGCAAAGATGGCGGTGTGTCTGTGGCATAACAAGAGTCCCCCCCCCCCCCACACACACACACAATACAAATATTCGATACTGCAAGCTCAACGTAAAAATGCATACTTGTCCACAGTCTACGAGATAGAAAAGAAAAAAGAAAAAACAAAACTGAAACTTGTCACAAAAAAAAAAAACCGCTTGGAGGAAAAGAAAATTATCCGATTTCATTTTCGCTTGAAGCGTTCCTCGGCCTCGTCATTTTTGCAGAGTAGGAGCACGAGCCATTGGTCTATACTAGCTTTCACCTCAAAAACCGTAATAAAAAAAATAAAAAAGTCCGGCAGCTCGTTGGGTATTACCAATTTTCCCCCTTTATGTAAAGATCTAAAATATGTATGTAGGTGCATTCTAGATTAGGTATATGTTATCTTATCAAGACATCCACGTTTCAAACGCCGAAAGCATCGCTCCTTCCTCCGACAACCACATCATGTAATAACTACTTCGCGCAACGTATAAACAACGCACCAAAAAAAAATTTTTTTTTCGAGGTGTTTGAGCACAGGCACGTAGCCAGGGGGAGGCTTATGGGACCCGCCCCCCCCCTCCCCCGAAATCTTCCATTTTGCTGGGACCTCCTTTCCCCCCTCCCCCTCATACAGCATTTTGTAATGAATGCCCCCCCCCCCAAAAAAAAAAAAAAAAATCCTGGCTACGTGCCTGTTTGAGCATGCTGCAGACAGTTGTATGACCAGCGCGGCAGGACCAGCCAGTCGAAAGGTCTACGACAAAGCTTAGGAACCATACCCCTTCTTTCCGAACGTCACAACTTCACAATCGGCTATTCGAAACACACACGAAACTTGTTTTTTCATCGGCGACGTTTTTATGCGCGTGCGTCAGGAACCAGGCGTCAGTGAGCCGCCTTCACGCGAGTGAAAAGAAGGAAGGGAGGCAACAACGACGCCAAACGGTAGTACAGACCGACAACAACACTCGGCGGTGCCGTACCGAAAGCAGAGCGGATTTTCAAGAACGCGCGCCGGGGACAGACTCATCTTCCGTCCGTCTTCCTGTTCCACGCGATTCGCGGGAAACAGCGGCAACACACACACGCACGCGAGTCCCAGCAGACGGCGTCGCCCAACTCAAAAAGAGCTCTCTTTCCCCGAGCATCCCTCCGCCCTTAGTCACCTTACCTTAGTTCACACTTTGTGGCACTCTTTAGTGGTTGTTTTATTTTTCTTTGCTCGTCGCTCGGCGCGGATGCAAGCCGCCCACGCCCACGTGACGGCCAGAGCGAAAACGAGTTTTTCATAGGGATGACGTCACGCGGGCTGGTCAGTCACCGGAGCGTTCCGAACCATCATCTCCCACGGGTAGCCCTTACTTGGCCAACTGTCAAAGTTACCCTTCCGGCGGGCCAATCAGAGGCACCTGACAACGTATACCGTCGAGTGTATCCCTCCTCTGGTCACGCGCTTCTCTGTCCGGGACACTAATCGGTACACGGGAGCAGTAGGTTTCCGACCTCCGCCAAGGTATCCAGACGAAGGACGTACAACTGAGTCAATGCAACCACGGAAACGCGTATCCACCTCTTTAAACTGGCGTGATTTTAGATTGTGCGGATTGCGAACACGCGGAGACGCCCGAATGTTGTACGAAGTTGGACAAGTCGCGTTTTGTGTGTGTGTGTTATCCGACAAACAAAACAGTTAAACCGGTCAACTTGTCTGCGAATATTCGTTAGACCCTGCGTGTGCCGCGCTGAACTGCACGCAGAAACCAAGCCGATGCGTCCGCCATTTTCCGCGCGTTCACGCGGCGTCCAAAACCAGGCTGTTCGTTGGCACGAAAAGAACGCAATTTCTTTTCCCACTCTACCGCCCGCTCTCGGTTGAACGCAGTCCATGCGTGGCAGCGTATTATTAAGGCATTACATTCAACGTCCACGAAAACGAGCCCACGAAAGCGCCTGCCCGGCGCGGCGATGAACGATGAATGCGGTGACAGCTGCTGCGTCCGCCGCCGCACGACCGTCGGCGGCGAACAGCGCGCCCCACAAAGGTCAAGGGATAAAGTCCCCAGTCCGCGGAGCAGCAGCAGCACGCGAAGAAAGCTGCGTCGGCGACACGCGGGCTGTTTCTCGCTCGCGCATGCCTCAAGCACGCGCCTCTCATACAAGCTGACTCAGACGATCGGTTTACACGCGGAAGAAAGAACACCCATCTCCACCACGCCGTAGCTGGTTTCAACTTTACGCGCGAGCCGAAGCTACAAGCACGAGTATGTTGCCCCCGTCTTTGCCGCTCGTTCGCGGCAAAGACGCGGTAAAAATTGGTTTGCTCTTTTATGTTTACACAGCCTTGATGGGGAGATGCGCCTCAACGGGTAATCGGTCTCTTAGCTGTAGATGAGAAATTTAGCCAGTGCGGTACAACCGCTAACCTGGGGTTTTTAACGTGCATCACGCAGTAGTGATCACACGAACGCGTGCCGGTACGAAACTCATCCAGATCGAAACGGGCGGGGGCGGTGGGGAATCGAACCCAGGAGATTCCCAGCGCAAGCTTTCGCTCCGCGCTCCGAGCTGAGACGCGTTAGCCCACTCGGCCACTTCCTCCCCAAAAGACGCGGTAAACTCGTAGCTCGTTCTTGTAGCTTCTGCTACGCTTGCACTTAAAGTGAGGAGGAGGAGGAGGAGGAGGAGGAGGAGGGAGGGGGAGGGGGGGGAATCGGTGGCAGGGTGATTCAACGAAACCCCAGCCCGACTTCCAGCTGTCAAAACTTGCAACACGATCAAAAACTACTCAACGTAAACGGAGTACGAGGAACGTGTACCTTTAAAAAACAACAATAAAAAAAGCATATATATATATATAACTGATCTTAAATGTGCATCTTGTCCAGCGCATGAACTGGGAATATTGAGCACGCCGAGCCGGTTCCGTCAAATATGACGGGTGACATCCGAGATGTCCGGCAACCTGAGTGTCACACACAACAAACCCGGTCCTGTTGTTGCCTGACGGCGATGTGGGTCACATCACCGTCGGGCGACAACGAAACCAAATTCGTTACGTAGTCCGCTAAAAAAAAAAAAAAAAAAGATACAGGTTATAAGGACGCCACAGCACGAGCACATTCCCCCCCAAACTAAGTAGGAAAGCTTAGCTGACGACCACGGGCCAAGAGTATATCCTAATCGTCTTATTTCGAGTCCACTCCACCGGACAAGTAATCTAAGAACATTGCGGATGCCGCGGATCGGCGGCGGCGGATGATCCAAGCTGTTTTGCACGCAGGGCTCTTGTTTACGAGTAGAATCCGTTTACAAGCGAAAATCGTCGTGTTTGTAAACAAGGGAACTCGTAAATAAGCGTCGGCAGAATAACCCGGTCAAGCACCTCACGTCGACAGGCGTAAACATCCCCGCAGGTGTCCTATAAGTGACGGCGCTTGTCTTTGCGCGCCAGAACAAGAGACCTTCGTGGCGCCCTCGTTACACCTAACGATGGACAGCAGAGGGCGCCACGAGCCTTCCGAGCCAATTCCATGCCGTACGACTGTCACGTGGTCTTCGGGAGGGGCGCGTAGTCACGTGACTTGTTCGATGGATGGATGGATGGATGGTAGCCTCCATGGATCGATAGATGGATGGATTTGCTGGGTTGCCCGTAGTAGCCTCCAGCCCGGTCCATCAAACAGGTGAAACAGACTTTGTATCCCTTGTCTCTTCCGAAGCGTAGGAAAGCATCTGACACGATCTGCCGACTCAAAACGACTGCAAACTTGGCATTCATTCTCTCCGCGTTTCCTATAAGAACAAAACAAAACAAAAATAAATAAATAAAATATATATGAGAAAAAGAAAGGCCATTGTTTTCCGCCCATCGTTCTGCGGGGACGCGTCCTCGTACCCACACAGATCCACCCTGCCGGCGTAGTAACAATCGGCCAGATGACGAGCAAAACCCGCGGAGCTTCGCAAAGGCTCGCGTCAGCGGGACAACAAAGAACAATCTTCTGGGGCCCGTTACGGATCTCTGACCGTCGTACCAGCGTCCGAACCAACCCAAGGGCGCGAAACAATGGCCGAGTCGCGGACGGGGTCATCATTAACGAAAGTTAGCTGCAATCGTCGCTACCCCCTCTTCACGACCCAAGGCCACGCCGCTTCCAATTTCGCGTTTCTCGCGTCAACATAAAGTTCGTAAGTGTGCATTGCGGCGATGCGAGCAGAGTTCGCCGCGAGCAGATTATTGCCAGATAAACGATAAGGTTCATTTATTTCCTAACCCCAGGCAAGGAGGTCCCGGCCAAAGACAACCCAGCGCAGCCACCCGAAAGCCGTCTAGTTGAACGGGTATCGGTGAGTCCGCACGACAAACGAAGAGAATTCGATGCGTCACCCACGGCTGTCAGTCACCCGGCTCCCGGGTTGTCCATCTCAAAACCTTTGCTGTCCTTTCGGAGAAACGCACCTGAGTGAATGGGACCGCCATTTCCGCCGATGGAAGGAAACAACGCCGGGGCGAGGGGGGATAGCCGTTCGGTCTCTTCTTCCTTTATCGGGCGCGCACTGTTTGTTGCCGCCCACAAGCCTGGTGGCCTCCGGGGCCAACTGACCTTGCAGAACCAACTAACCGGATCCAGACCCCATCCCCACTTTTTGGTTTAGGGCGTCGCCGCTGTCTCACCGGTTCGGGGGATAGGGAAAGAATGTCGTGGCGGCAGACATGCAGCAGCGGTCCGGTGCCGCTTCGGGGAAAAATCGAGGGAGAAAATGTCGCCAACTTGCCGCCGGCCTTTTGTCTAAAAACAGGAAAAAAAAAAAAAAAGCTTGGGGAAAATACGCGAGTGTTACAATGAACGAGGCGGTTCAGCGGAGGTCACTGAAGAAAATTCCCGCCTGCCCTGGCTCCTATGCTTCCCCGGCCGGACAGTGAAATCTGACGGGCCGGACATAAACGTGATACGCACACTTTGTGTACCAGAACGGACGCGAGAACTCCCTACAGAGCTGAGTTGTACATTAGAGAGTTTTAGTAGAAAATCTAAAACAGACAGGGTAGAGCTTATAATCACAGCGAATGGTGGACGGGATTTAGGAAGACGTTTCCACGAAAGAGGAGAGCTATTCGCAATTTTCACGGCCTAGCTGGCGCCTATCAAAAGGGCTGCCATCTGGATGATCGACGGTGAACAGCAAGCAGTACAAGCTACCATCCGTGATACCTAACTTTAATTCTGTTCAATACCAGCAATTCTAGAGCTTCACTTTATCGTTCCGTGTCAGAAAGGTGTAAGACAACAACTATGTTGGGAAGTCGATCATTAACGAACTCCCTGTTGCAAGGTGCGATAATTGCTTCGAAACAGAATTAAGAAAAAAGAGCACGCAAGCTTGCGCCTACCAGAAAACCCTGCCAATCGAGTTCTCCGAACAGGAAGAAAACAGGAGAGCAGCCGGACCAAAATGGCTATCCAGTGGCCATGATTATTATTATTTTTCTTCCTCCCCAAGGCCGTTTCGAATACCGACGGCGTCCAAAGCGTCCAAGTTCAGGGTCTCCCTGGCACCGAAGGTCTTCGCCGCCGTTTTCACGTTTCGCATCGCACATCCATCACTCTTCGGGGCCCAATTATCAGTAGCACGGCGGCGTCGGGCACTTCACATCCTCAATCACGGAAACAGGTAAACAACCGGTTCCCTGTATATGCGCGCTAGTACGCGGCACGGACATCTGACGAAACATAACACTTCGGGTGCACGAGCAATTCGTTTATACAAAAAATCAAGCGAGCGTACAGGAAAAAAATAAATAAAGAACGTCGATTTGAACCGACATATTTCCCCGTCGTTGTACACCGACAACCGTGACAGTAGTCGCGCGCATCCCTGCATCTGCCTTTGGCAGGCTTGCAGTCTGCCGGTGAACGTGAAGTAAGCACGAGTGAGATTGCAAGCCTGCTTGACGGTGTCGGTTTCTCGCTCTAGTGGGACTCGGGCATTAGGCGAAGAAACACCAAACAAACAATATTCGCAAACATGTCAAGCACGGCTCACTATCAACCACCCCTTTTTCTACGTGTTTGTTTCTTCGACGATTTTGTTAGTGTCGGCGACAAACACCGAAAAACAAACACCGATTGTTTGACTACCGACAGACAAGCAATCATCGTTCGTCGCCGGTCCCACTCGAGCGGCAAACAGCAACAGCCGACCAACTTGAAGCACGTGCCGCCTCGCGAAGGTTGGTGCTTGCGAAGCAAGTACACTCTGGCACCAGTGATCGCGGGCCTGCCAGACACACCTTGGTGTGCATGCTGCACGTTCTTTAGGTTCGTCGGCGTCGCTCAGGTGGGACTAAAGCATAAGAAAAGAGTCCAGCCGGTCAAGTACCTGAAATTACATCTCCTCAAAACAAAGAGACGAGCAATCTCAACCAAAAAGCTCACAAACAGACTACTTCCGAAAACTCCCTGAGCGCAACTCCGCGCGCATTGCCTTATGGGACCCTTTTGGCCATGGAGAGCAGATTGCCCCGTTGACGAAGTAGTGAATCTCAACTCGCCTGCAGTGCACCCATTCATCTTGGTGAGAGCCCTTGTGGCCAAAAACATCAATTCAGTTTCCCCGCTAAATTTGGCGGGAAACTGACGTCAAGTGACTTATACACCAATTCAGCTACCCGTTAAATTTAGCGAGAAAATGCACGTCTTGTGACCTTGCCACCAATCCAGTTTTCCCGCTAAATTTAGCGGGAGAAATCGACGTCACGTGACCTATACAACCATTCAGTTCCCCCGCTAAATTTATCGAGAAAATCATATACGTCATGTGACACGCCAATTCTTTCACCAATTCCCTATGATGCATGGGCGTTCCTTCGGACTGGAAAGGCTGAGATTGGCAAAACGACGGCACGTAAAATTGAAAGAAAATAAATGTTCTGGGAAAATGTTAATAAACAAATAAAAATAAAAATAAAAACTAATTTTTTTTTTTTTTTGGGGGGGGGGGGGCATTTGGTTTGGAAGGATTGGCGGCGACTTTGGAAGTTTTGCCGATTATCAAAAGTCGCGCCTTTGATAGCGCCGGATACTTTACCCACAATTAATGTAATTTTACGTGGATTTCTCAGATTATGCTAGAATGTTTTCATTGATATGAGACTATTTTTTTTATAACTCGTTAACTAAAAATGCTGCAATCGGCACCAGTAATGATAATTTTCACACTTGATTGCCATACTTGTTCGCGCGTTTGAAATTAAATCAAAAGCAACAAATTATATTAGAGTTTGAAAAACCTACGTATTAAACAGGCTTCGTTGGATTTTCTTATTAATACAAATTGCCGCAATATAGCCTCCAATAAATGCCACGATCACAAAAATACGCCATTTAACCGTAATAGTATTTTCAGAAAGGCATCTTTTTTTTTGTTTTGTTAGCATATGAAAATTCTCACATCGTTATCAATATAGACACATAATCAAACACTGAAAGTAATAATAAAACACACACACACACACACACACACACACACACTTCTGCTGTCTGACTCGGATTCCGTCTTTGGATTTTTGTAGTGAAAACTGCGTTTCTAAATTTATACGTTTTGTGAACATATTCTAAACTCATCACCCGTTGCGATATTTTTGTAAATTTTGAATTGATTCTGTTATTCTTGCGCTGGAAATAATGTTAAAGCAATTAATCTTCTACATGCCCAAAAACCCATTACTAGGCCCGCAGTTCATTATTTCACACGACAATTACCTGAGCGAGAAAAGGCGAAGAAAAGACAACAACATCTTTAATTATGAAAGAGAGAAAAACATCTTTAGTTATGAAAAAGATCCGAAATTAACACTTGTACCGAGAAATTAAATCAAAAATAGAGGTCAGTTTCGGTTTCGTTCAGAAGTAAAACGTGCCTCCTGGCGTAAATATTACACTAAACACCCGTCTTTTTTTTTCTTTTTTTTTTTAAGGGCGAAAAGGTGATTTGCGATTATAACACCCAAATTTTCTGGTATAAGCGGGAATAATTTGTGTCACTCAGTGAAGCCAGCACACTAGACAGGCTCAGCAACTGGTATACCCCGGCACGCATCTCCGATCCTCACTACAGCCGCCATCTTGGAAAACGAGTGGCGCCACCTACAGTGAGTTGGAGTCGCGAACACGGTTGAGAAACTGAGGAGAGGAGAAGATGAGAGGGGACGTCCGAGCGCCGTGCTCTGATTGGAAGGATTAGGGGGTAGACGCAAAGGCTGTAGCTGCGTTTGGCTCCACCCACCGCGCCTCGCCTGATGGCAGAGTGCACGAGAGTGTCATCTGCTCCTCGCACAGTGTCTCGCGCTCGAGCAGGGAGTAGAAGAGACAAAGGCCAGAGCTCGCCGCTCTGACGTCCCCTCTCATCTCTCCTCCTCTCCCTCTAAAATGTTCGCGCCCATGGCTACGTTTGGCCTCTCCCTGGACGACAGCGCGCGGATGAAACGCGCGACAAAGCCACGTATTCTCCCAGCGGGCTGTGTGTAAACTACGCTAACCTTCGAAACAATCGCACACCCACCGGACCTGTCCGACGCGCACACAAAACGCGCGTTCGTGCCTCATTTTTCCTTCCGCAAAACTATAGTTCAAACTTCCGCTTTGAATCGGCGTCGGAAGACGTCAAACAAAGGCCCGCGCACAAGACAAACTGAACGCTTAGCTTTCCACCGCGATATAAAACGGAACGCTTATCTTTCCACCGTGATATAAAAACGTCACGTAAAAACACAACCAAAAGCAGCAATGTGTAACGAGCTACGCTCGAAAAATGCGGCGCGTCTCCTCTGCCTCAAAGCGTTCGGGACAGTCAATCGCTGTGAGACCTCAGAGTGCAGTCTGCCTTATGACACTCGGCATTACGTAAGCAGGGGAAACGTTATGCTCAGGCTAGTTTGTAGCCTAATTATAGCGGTAAATTGAGCCAGCCCGAAATTTAGCGGCTTTTCGCAATTCCTACAGCGTCTTCTTTTTTTTTTTTTAATTTTGAGCAGGCAACATTGTTAGAGAGCCACAGTCTTCCCTCATCCGCAAAAAATTTACGATGAAGCGAAGCATAGCCCATAGCAGGAACCAGAATACGAACACAATGTACGTGCGCGCAGATACAGACGTATTCTATAGCCCGAGCTTATAAACGCGATATGGTTAACAGACAGCGTCACGCGGATGCTTTCAGGCGCTGCTGGGCCTGCCAGCAGCCCCGGGCCAACAACGACAGTTCTTCTGGTAGGAACAAAGAAATATATAACAAAAAGAGGAAACAGAAAAAAAAAAATGTTGATCGACATTCTATTCCGGGCATTGCGTTTATACCATCCACTGCGCCAGAAGTCGGTATACACAGCAGGTGCTGTTCATCGGGCCGCAAGATTCGTGTGTGTGTTTGATCGCTGCTCAGCACTATACTACGGTAGATCTAATCAGAAATGCCACAAAAAAAAAAAAAAAAATATATATATATATATATATATATATATATATATATATATATATATATATATTTTTTTTTTAATAGTGAAACATGGTGCATAATAATTGTCCTCGCTTCTTGTGTCCCAGGTTCCCGCCGTACGAGCCAATGGACCTATCTCGCTAAGCGTTCGGCGCATGCGTGACGCCGCCATAATTTTAGTTTATGTTTTAGTTCACAGGAGCATAGCCTCCTCTATCCTCACAAAACCTGGCAGTTCGACGACGGAGCCATAGATTGCCCGGTCGGAGATTCGGACCGCGAGGATCAGGTACAACAGAGCATTTCTCGGGGAACCTGGTCGTCAGCGCACAGCTTTTGCAGCGGCGAGGACCCGAAACATGGTTTTCAAACCCGACGAGAAGAAGAGGTAGCGCGAGGAACGCGAGGAGCACGAGTGGACATTCCATCGCTCGGGGGAAGTGTGTTTCGGCGCCTCGCCGCAGAGTGGCGCCCGTTACCTGGCTCTCCTCTCATCCGTTATCTGCCGCTCTACCTCTTCACTTTCGGCAGCCGCGTCTGGTGCCGAATTGCCAGGTTTTGTTAGTATAGAGGAGGCTATGACAGGAGGCAGATGGCCGTGCACGCGAGGGCTCGTGCCTCGCGTGCACAGACAGAAAACGACGAATTTAATGGCATGAAAAGCGAATTCGTACGCAGCCGACGCCAACCCTCGAGCGCAAATCTCTGCAATGCAACCAAAACCTCCTAACGTCACAGCAGTGCAGTTGTTGTTGTTGTTGTTGTTGTTGTTGTTGTTCATCCGCCATTTTCTGCCCCGGCATTTCCGGCAACACCGCGAAACAAAAATCTAAAGAGAAGCGACGACTGGGTTTCGGAGATGGTCCAACGAATCCAGACTCGGCGAAACGCACGGGAGGCAACAAACAAGCAACACTGGGCCGGGGTGGGGGGAAATGGTGCTCGCCTCGGGAGCAGGTGCCACAGCTGTTTCTCGCACGTGTTCGCCCGGCAAACTCTGGGCTCCTCCGTTCAACCCCACGATAACAGCAGACCAGTCGCGCCGTCGATATTTCACCGCGTGATCACGCTCCCTTCCCCCACCCGGGCGCGGGGAGCGGGGTCGGGTGATCTAAGGACAGGTGGTTGATTGGTTTCCGCAGGGCGCGTAGCCCCCACAGCGCTGTCGGCTTAACGGAGGACAGGCTACACCGAGTCGTTCGCTTCGCCCCAACCACGCGTAAGCCAAAAACGAATAAAGGAGATATCTGGCGCAGAAAGATAACCGTCGTCACTACATTTACACGATGACACAGAAAAAGCAACAAAGAAAAACGTGATCAGAGTAAACGTTAGCGCATGCTGTAAGTAGACCACGAACCAATTAATTAATTTGCGTCAATAGGTTAGTTCATTTATGGAAAGCTAACCGGAATAAACACTTAAATAACTATACGACAACAAATAAAGAACCGCGAAACAATGTGCGGTGGTAGGGAAAATGAACAAAAAAATTAATAAAATGAGCCTCTATTTTGTAGTTTGTACGAAAAAGTATCATTTCACGCGTGCCAAACAAAAGCAGCTGCTGTCGGGAACGGCATTCAACGCAGTTGTAGATCGAAGAGAGCGGCACACAAGCACAAATACATGGCGTTGGGTGAACGCTTTTTTCTCTTCTGATGTTTGTTTCAAAATCTTTACGTCGCTTTTTTAGTGGCCACCGCTCTCTGTTGTCACTTCGTGGACAGGAGAGCTCTTAATTGATTGATTGATTGACCGAAAACTAAACAAAACTTCAATGAACATTAATGAACCTTTTTAACTCCGCTGCATCAATTCGCTGCGACAAGCAGTGCCTGCCGACGAATTCCAGCCTGAAGAAAGGACATGACCGAAAACTTAAGAAATTCAGAACCCGACAACAGCCACGTTGAAATCGGACATGCCTCGTGTTTCTCATGTTACCGGTGACCTGTATGGTCGACCCAGTTTTCAAAACACTTCAGTCGGTCGGTAGCTTCGGTAATTCAAGAAACAGTATGCCTGCTCCGCCTCTATGAAAGCCTCGCGGATGGATGGATACCTTACGGCGAATTCCATTGGTCGCTTTGGAGCGCGCCATGATCAGTAGACCAGATCCGAGATGGAGCACGCGATCCGAACGGAGTCGCTCCGCCTCGGGATCCCCAGTGGAACACGACCACTCCTCCGGGATCGGCAGATTCCTTCCCGTCATTCACCTTCCCGGGAATCCCCTTCCCGTGGTCCCGGATCTCGAAGCACGTGTTTTCGCAATCGCGGCGCTAACAACACGTGTTCGATGCAAGAGCGAAGTTGATCGTGATGCGAAAGATCCGCGTCGGTAAGCGATGTGCAACAGCGTAGCCGCACTTGCCTCTTCATCGGAATACTCGTGAACGGTCTTCAAGTACGTCTCGATTTTCGGCCTCTTCTGCGGAGGTCCCAAAAAGCAGTCGAATTCGTGCGGAACATATAACATATAATATAGATACAAGCAATCCTCATCGTCGCTGCTACTCAAGCCGCTGCTGTTGGAGGAGCTGCTCGAACAACTTGACGACGAACTGTCATCAAGCAGCAGCAGCAGTAAAGACGGCGGCACTTCGCGAGCGGCCATTGCGAATTGTTCCGAGACGAGATGCCCGGCGACGGCGAGAAAGAAGTCACGTGTGCGTGCCGAGGCCTGGCCAGGATGGCTTCCGGTCGAATCCGCCGAAATCGGCGGAGCAACTTTTCTCGGATCCGGATCAAGATGTGAAAGGCGAGCTGATCCAGAACGACGAGTTGAAAGATCCAAAACGCGCTCAAGAAAAGTCGATCCCGGCGCGCTCCAAAACGACCCGTGGAATTCGCCATTTAGTGGAACCCTCTAAATCCGGTGGCAGCCTTAAATAGGCCACGCACCTAGCCATTGTTTCTAACACCAACAGTTAACCTCTACCTAATATACGAAACATTAAGGTTAAACCTTCAAATAGTAGTGGCGAATGAAACGCCCTCGTGCGGCGCGGCGTCGATTTGCGGCGGCGTCAAGGCGCCAAACTGCTCCAGAAACACCCTCGAAGGGGCAAGCATTTTCTGCACGTACAAGTTTAAACGTTACTGCAGTGAGAACACAAGTCCCGCACCCGAACGCTGAACGCGGGACTCGCGTCTAATGTTTACATCGGCCTCCCATTGATGACGTAATAAATCCAGTACTAAGGCCTTGTTATCAAGGAGGTGTCGGCTAGCTCTCCTACAGCGAGCGCGACGGGACGCCGTCGGATTATTATAACCCTGACGCAATGCAAGCGGCACTTGACCCACATAAAGTACGCGTCGACAAGTGAAAAAAAAACAATCCGAGGAGAAAAGAACGAGTATTTTTTTCTTTCGCGAACAATGAAGGTGAAATCAATATGCGAGACGGGCGGTCTCCCTCCTGCGGCCCCAAATGTGACGGGTGCGTTATATAAATAACTCGATAGACGTACCTTTCTAAAAGTGGCGCCTGCCGTATAACCCCATACCCACAAACAAATAAAGACGAGAACAACGAAAACGTAGAGACGACGGATTACACCAAAGATAACGCGTGGGACGATGATGATGTTTGAGGTCTGACGGACCCCCTCACAGATCCCACGCGCACCTTTCACCTTTTCCCGCCTACACGTTACAAGATTTCATAGAAGAAATATATACATAACACAAAAGCAAACGGCAAAAAGCACGAAAAGGTTAAATTTAAGAAAAGAAAGAGGAGCGAAATGAGAGTTCGTTTTTCGGAGTATAGGCTGCAGGGTTCGCAGCTTCGTCACACCAGAACTGTGTATGAGAACCCCGAGATGTCGATCGAGGAGGGGTGTAGGCAGGAGGAATGGCGGAGCGGCTCTATAGTAACGGACAAATTAAGAAAGGGAGGGCGTGGCAGGCATCTCATTATCGCTCTTCAATCAATGGGATCGCAGCATCGGCCGAGAAGGACGCCGAAGAAAGAGAATCGCGAGGAGGCGAGGAAACGATGAGCTGCGCCCCGCATTTCTTACGTTGGCAAACACTCTAACAATCCAGCGCGGTTACTTTTTCCGCCGCAAAGTACTTGGGACGGCCAACCAACCGCTCAGCAATCTACGGAGAAGCTCGGCGAAGGGCGACGCTGAAAATAAGAGTGTATCGGAGCAACAACGTCCCACACACGAGGGGATTGAACAAAAAAGAAAGCAACAAAGAAAAACAAAGGAGCGGAAAGAGAAAACGCAAAACAGGCCGGAGATCAGCGTTCCCGCGGTCTTATGAATCACTTCCAGTCGGCCTTTACGCATTTCCAGAGGAGGCTGACGACCGAGCGAAGCGCAACAAACTCGCTTCCAACCTCTCCCCCTGCTACACAAATGACACGCGAGGAAAGAAATCTTGCCCAGACGCGAGCGGCTGGCTGGTCTAACCACGTCACCGCTGGCCTCCGCCATCTCACGTCGAACGTCCCGCGCGCTGCGCCAAAACATTACCGAGCAATTATATGTTTCCGAACGCGTGCATTAACAGGAAAAACTCTCGCATAATGTGTGCGGAGCGTGCGTCTTGGTTGTTTTCAGGCAACGCCAATCCGTCATTTGGGTGTCAGACGTCAGCGCGCGATTAAACGTAGTAGATCTTATTCACTAAGTATTCGCAGTGAACGGTATATGCACCACCATATAGGTACAGCGCCGTCCGCGACAAAAAGTAGTTCTAGGCTTCTTTTTCCTTTAGCAGCGTTGCGGCCAGACTCTTTTGACCGCAACACTACACGGCTCGAAAGAAAGACAAGGACGCGTTACTGTTCAACGATACTTAATACGGATCAACATTTGTTTCCGAGAACAACGTGGCTTTTTGAAAGATGTTTGAACGACTCCAGCCGTGTAATCGACCCTCGCATTTGGCACAGTGACACGAACACTCCGGTTTATTTGCTTATTTGGACATCGGGATTCGGGAGAAAAAAGAAGGGGGCGAAAGGCAAATGGGGTTCCGAAAAGGGTCATATTACGGTCAAATGAAAGCACCCCGTAGATAAGTATACGTCTGGAAACCTGTGGCTCTTCGCAACATTGCATTCTCTAGTACTAATAGTGTGTCAGTTAGGGTAAAAAGTATAGCACGAAACATTCACCGTGCGAGCTAACACGTGCAGCGAGCAGAGAGAGCCTCGCTTCCACACTAACCCCAGAAGCTTTAGATTTAACGTTTACGTCGTTTAATGACAACATTTGGCATTTCATGGCTTTTTGAGTGGGAGCTTTTAACGCGGTGACCCGAGCAAATACAGTTAACCATCTTTTCTTGTAATTTGTTCGTTTTTTTTTTTGTTTTTAGAAGTCTGCGCGACAACCTTGGGCAGCTCTATAAATAATAGTGTATCGCGTAATCTTCGAAGTTCGCGGTTACGGTGGAAAAGGGCAAGGTGAACACACACAAAAAAAGCGAAACCTTCCAGCGAGTTTACTGACTATTCCGTAAAAGCGCATTAAAAGCTGTAGGGGACACGAAAACATGTTTTAGTCGCGGTTCACCTCGATCGTGAAAGTTGGGTGCCAGAGAAAAGAAACAAGAAGGAAAGAGATACACCTGTTCGAGGAAAGAGGATATGTCACGCACTCTTAAACCCAACTCCGCCTTGAAGTGAACTTCTCTAAACTGTTTTCATTAAACTGACGCCCGAATTACGCTCCATCTATTTTTTTTGTTTAAATCCGCGCTGGGTGATACTTTGCATTTGACACCATTTTAAAATCCGCAACGCAATTCGATCACAAGACAGAATCACACATGCACGCTCGTAAATGACGTGAAAGTTCGAAAAGGCAGCGTCTTATGTTGTACGAGTGAGAATGAGCATGATTCGAAAAATCAGGGACGCTTCTAACGAAAATGCGAACTCGAAAGTGCAAAAACAATCACAAATAGTCTTCTTTTTTTCTTTTTTTTCTACGGTTAACACACTGATTGAGGTTTTGCAGCGCTACCACAGATATGTGTCTCGTCCCAAAGGTTTTCCTCCGAATATTTCGATTAAATTCCTCGAATTTTACAAAAGAAGATGCAGAGAATGGGATTACAGCGGTTGTCGGATCGCGTAAAACTGTGGTTGTTTGAATATTTATACAGCGTGTAGTTAGTCAGCCTTTCCAAAGTTGCGACGAGTCACTCGCTGTAGATGAGAAATTTATCCAGTGCGCTACAACCGCTAGCCTGGGGTCTTTAACGTGCACCACGCAGTAGTGATACACGACCGCACGCCGGTACGATGCTCATCCAGATCGACACGGGCAGGGGTGGGGATTGAACCCGGGATATCCCTGGGTTCTGCAGTGCGAACTTTAGCTCAACGTGCTCCCAGCTGGTGTGCGCTAGCCTACTCGGCCGCCGATCAGATCGCGTCTTTTAGCAGGGTTCCTTCAATCTCGACGCAACGCCACGCTAATGGACAAAAATAATAAAATTAAAATAAAAAAAACACGGAAAAACGGCTTGCTTTACCAACGAGGCAAGGTGCTAATCCTGCCATTTGCAGGGCGACATTTACCTTGCCTGTCTCGACCAAACAGACTGCCGCCTTTTATCAAATGTCAACGCGGTCAGCGGACTCGCACAGCTTCTCTCTGCAAGAGTTCCGCAAAAGGTGAGGTCGTAATAACCGCCGCAACAGCGAGAACTTCCCAAGACAATAAGAACGCGCCAACTCGGAGAATGTAGACGGGTAGGGACGCGCGAACTTTCGGCGAACCTTCGAACTTATGGAAAAATCGGACAAGGTTCGCGCTTTCTTAAACAGCCTTGCCCTCCATCACTGAAACATTTCAAATTTTGGAAAAATACCATAACTTACACTCTTTTTTTTTTATTTCAGCAAATGACTATCAATGTTTATGTAAACATAGAATAGTTTAATGATTTAGTTAGTGTGTTACCCTCCTCCGCCACGTTGCGCCAGCTCGTTCTCCATTTCCGCGCACGCAGATACATTCAACCAAAACTTAGCGCAAAAAAAAGAAAAAAAAAAGATTTTGATTTAATTGGATTTGGACACCCTTAGCATACTGACAGTCGATATTCCACACCGGCGGTGCAGGGACCAGATTTTGAAGGCCGCAACAACGAACAAATGTGAGCGGGATGTTGTCGCCAATATCAATACCCCAAACCAAGAAGAAAAAAAAAATTCTGAAGATCCGGTTGCCGCTTTTCTCTCTCTCTCTCTCTCTGTAGAGGCCCGACGAGTGTTCCCGACGGATAAAATCGGACGCCTTTAAAGAAACATCGACAGGTTGGCGATGGGGCAGCGGCGAGAATGACAGTGCACGGAGAGACGCGCACAAAGAAAACGAAACTGCAGCCGCAGCATTAGGAGCACCGCAGGCAGCAACGGCGGCGGCGGCGAGCGACACACAAATCTAGGACTGGCTAGAGAGAGAGGGGAAGAGGGAAAGGAGGAACCTGGGTGAGGGATATCTACGTATTCCGGCTGCTGACATCAAAATCGGGCCACGTTAGGGCCTTCTGGGCCTCCTCGCTCACGCCACAAGCTAAGGCAGGCAGGCCGGGCAAAACAAAACCGGGTCACTCACAAACGATACACACAAACACGCGGACGCCAGACGCGCACGCACGCACAACGTAAGCGACGCACACACAACAAAAAGATCACCGCAAACGCCAATCTGCAAAAAAAACGAAACAAACAATCGCCAAACGAAATGTACAGTCCAGCGAGTGGGGAGTGCATGAGGGTGCAAGGTCTTTGTTCAGGTTTTTCTCACTCTCGCTTCATTGCTATTATATCTTTTTTTCTTTCTCGACATTACGTAATGCGAAGGGTCCCCCCCCCCCCCTACCCTCTTTTCATCCATACGAAGACACAGGGACGAGAGGGTGGCGATCTTAATTATCGCTTAAAGATTTTTCCTTAGACGAGAAATTCGTTGGAATGAAGATACAACATATCTAAATACAGGGTCCATCTCAAAAGGGAGCCAACACCAAAACCGATTTGGTACCGCGCTCCCAAACAACCCTTCAAAGTAACCGCAGAACAAAAAACAAATATAAACACGCTCTTCACCGGCAACACACGAACTCATGGGTTTCGCCTTTTCTCTCCCCAACAGCAATATTCTTATTTATAAAGTCTTATTCACCCGCATACTTGGGTGCATGCATTATACCAAATAAGAATAAACGGCGCCGTGGCGACGCTATCGTGTTGGTGCAATGCGACAGCATATTCTGCACGGACCAACGAGACACAAAACTAAAAGGGTGACAGTATTGGAAGATATCGCGGGTGAAATCGAGGTACCAGCGGAAGTATTACTCCGGTACTACGTCGGGTGTTACCGAAGGCAGAAAGCCCGCGTTGGAGGCGGAGCAGCCACTGCCTCCTTAAAACTGTCACCGACTATGCTCACTGCCAGCCAGCGGGACCATGAAATGATTTTTCACTTAGCAAATTTGTCCCTCGCAAGTGACGATGAATGCCGTCACAGCCTGATTGGCCACGAACGCGAATCCAAACATATTCGTCGACGGATTGATTGTTAACGCATACGTCCGAATGACGTAGTTCTCGTGGTCCAATGCGCGGGCTGGGTTCGGCTCACGTGTTGGGCACCGCGGTGAAAAGGCGGAGAGCATTCGAAGGTAAGAAATAATGCGCTATATTTTCGAACTTTTGTACCGAAAAGCAGGCTTTCGACTATCTACCCTCTTTCTTTTTGGCTCATTAAACGATGAGTGATCAGAAAAATCCCACTCTGAAACCCTTTGTCCCAACCCAAAATGACTTTCATGAAAACTTCAAGAAACGCTAGGGCGTGGCTCAAAATGTTCCCGCTTCGCGATTGGCTCTTCCATGTTCTTGTTGACCAATGCCGCAATTCCGTTGGTCACGGAGCGATAATGAGATGCTGCCCAAGCCCCCTCCGTTTGTCAAGCTCTCAGTGAGCACATACACCTTTCGAGAGATTATCACCTGGGAGAAAAATGACTGGATTGTGTGTAAGCACGCGCGGCGTTTGACATTCCGCAGAAGAAAGCCAATGCGCATGCTCAGAACGCGCGTCCCAAACCAGTAGACAAGGTTGTCAGCGCGCAGAAGGGGATTATTCAAATGTTTTATACTCGTTGTCACGTCAAGAAAAAGTCGTTCTTAAATAATTTGGCTCGCAGAAGGAAAAAAAAAAATCTATATCCATTTTGCGGTTTAAACGTGCAAATTTTGATGAAATTACAAATAATTATTCTTAAATAAACGTACATGTATAAACGGGAGAATCAGTAACGGCACACGAGGAGCGGAACCTTTTTCATCACGGTTACTAACGTAACAACGAACCTAGGTGGCGCGCGCCACCTAGGTTCAAAAAGTCTAACCACCCATACAAAAAGCAAGCGAGATAAGAGAGCTTATTCGTTCTCGTGTTTAATATCTACAACGTCCGGTGACGAAAAAAAAAAAACTATGTTGTGAGAAAGAAGATTGTAAAAAGTAATGAAGTAAAACCGCTTCGCCGGTGTGGCCAACGGAAGCCCGAGCCAAAGCCAGATACCGAGCCTCCCCTCCGCATGAACGGGCACGCAAGCACGGACGGCGTTGTTACGAAACACGTCGTTCGATAATGTGTAACAAGCCGGCTGTCACAAGCTGATAAAGAACGGGGCCCCCATCGAGATGTTGCGTTCGGGCCAAGACAAGCGGGAGATAGGCCGACACTGGGCACAGGGCAAAGCGGTACACGCTACCATGGTGCCTGGAGCGAGTCTCCTCCCTCCGTCTGGTCTGCGTTTTTACCGCGTCTTCGACATAAGTAGCCCCTCGATTTCCGCCTGCTGACGTCATGACAAGTGTCATGGTGTGGCCTGCCGTTATCCTGGCGGTGGAAACTGGGACAGACAGGAGATGGGACGCCGTGACGACAGGGACCCTTCCGGCTGGCGCCATTTTCGCCAGCACTTCAACGGCCAACCGCGAGGATCGTGACATCCGACAGCATGACATATGACACAGAAGAAGATGGGATAGCCCAACACCTAGAATAATCGAAGCCTGCGAACATCGATCTCACCTTCGTTCCTGGAACGACACCAGACCCGGAACCTGACACCGAGCGTCTTTCGATGCACTAATTAAACACGTGGCCCAGCCGAACGCCGGCGCGGCGCTCGTGCGGAAAATGCGCCTCTTTTTTGTTTTTGCTCGGACCTTCTCGCGTGACGACGTCGAAATTCGAGCACACGGGATTTTCATTATTCTGGGTGGTGCTGGATCGCCGCCGTAGCGATGATCCTCACGACGAACGTCGCGAACCATTCCTCATCTAAGGTTCGACCGACTAGGCGAAGCTTCGACCTTCTGGTAAAATTCGACGAAGTTCGACGATCTTGCTCGACCTCTATATATATTAACCATGTTGAATTAACCTGAGACTGGGGTAGAGAAGAAACATCAAACATGGTTAATATTCACCAGCTGGCCTGCACCTTTACGATTTTTTCTATATATATATATATATATATATATATATATATATATATATATATATATATATATATATTTGTTTTTTTTTTATGATGAAAATTGCTGGGTATTCAACGAACTAAAATGCTGCACTTCTCCGTCAAGTGACATCGGCTCGTCTTCAATCTACGCGCGTGCGCACAAAAGTCTAACATCTGTCCAACTTCTGTTCGACAGATAAAGTTGGACTTCTGTCACACTGCGAGATGAAAGGTCGAAAAAGTCGAACCTGGTCCAACTCGAACTTCGGCTGGTTCGCGACATCCCTAAGGCTCCTCGTTGCCACAGTCAAAGTGAACGTGTCATAAATACAGTTTTTTTGTTGTCTTTATTCAGAAACGAGTAAAAAAAGACGCGCGATTCTACCTTTATACCAACACATGCCGCTCGCGTCACTTACAATAGCAATGAACACACTCCTATAACTGAACTTTGAACGAAAGCCAACTTATCGTCGTTATCTCAAAGAAATAGCCATTCACGATTAAATTTCTCGTTTGAATTAATTAACGGACGTTATAAACAAGACCTCCCTGAAGTAATGGCTTTTTTCTTCGGGCATGAACTAACAATAACTCGTTTTGAACAGCGTAATAACCAACTCTATGAATTTTTTCTCGCAAACTATGTGGATGAAGTAAGGTTACTAATAACGTAGTTATGCAGTAGACGTTCTCATTATTCGTATCGTATCTTACCTAGTCAATCCTTCCCCGGTAGTGGTGTTAGTCTACAACTTTTCCTTTCTTTTTATCGTCTACAACCTTTTTTTTTTTTTTCGGTACGAGTTGAATATTAATTATACAGCATAAGAAGCGCGTCAACGAGGCGTTCGTCCTGTTTCTGTGCGTGTTCTATCATCGCTGAACCAATCATGTACAGGGAAGGCATTGTTTGATCGTTTGACATGGTTGATTAAACCCGTCAGCTCGTCGTCGCACGGACTCGAGGGTGGATGGATACGATTGGACCCTTAAAATCGGACGGCAGCTTGCGCCACCTGGCCAAAGCTTCTAATTCAAATTAACTAATCTCCGATCAACTTCGTAATTAACGGAGAAGGGCAAATGAATCTCATATCGCCGTAGCGCGGTGCGGCTTGTACCGCGAAACTTTAGTAGTGCAAGAGACCCACTGGAACGAAAAAGATTTCGCGGCAACACGAGTGACTACCTAAAGAAGAATGACACGCATAGCAATATTAGTCATAGAGTCACTCGTTTCGATTCGAAGTATAAGTGTTTCTATGAAAGAAGGCCTTCTGTTTTTATTTGTCGTTGTTTCTTTCAGTGTCAGTGTTGGACCCCCTACGAACGCTCTGGGGACTTCTGACAGAATCTGTCGCGCCGCAATGTTGGAAACATGACGATCGCTGTCTCCTGTCACGATTCCCGGGTCAGCGTAGCTGCGAGGTAGCCCTCGCTGTCGCGCGTCTGACGCTGCCGGAAATATACGAGTTTCCAGGAAACTGTTTGTGTATACTCTGCTTCCCCGCTATCGAATTTATGGGAGCGAAAGCGCAACTCCGGCGAAAGTGCTTTGTTTGTGCAATTGCTCGCGCAAGGAAAGCGCTCTCGGAAGTCGTAAGCTCGCGCCCGTATACACGTCGGCGGTAATACGAGTTGGCCCAGTTTACCGCTAGCTGAAAGGGATAAAACGCCGCATCAGAGTGTCCCCGGTATGCTATAAGCTATATACGAAATCGACTGCGCCACACCGCGACATTAGGGAAGGTCTCTCCCGCATGGCTTCCGTGTCGCCCCGGCGCGAACCCTGAACTATCGAGGACAACTTCGGACTAAATGACATATTGAGGTATAGCAAAACTGGTAAAATCAGCAGGCGTGAACAAAAAAAAGAAAAAAGGGGCGGATCGGGTGTTTCAGTTTGTAATGTCGGCAGAGGTGCCTCCTCTTACACAGCGCTCTTCCCATGGTGTGTCACACCTCAAACCGTACACGTATTAGCGTTTCGTTCACAAGTACCGATTGAGGGCGCTTCCACGCCGTGTTGTGAAGGTAGCGCTCGCTCGCTCAACGCCGCCCGTAGTTTTGGTCACCGACAGTTCAAGAAACGCGGCCTATTATGTTCATGCTTCTTGTTTCGGGGTTCTTATTAACCGAGGCCTCATTGGCCAAGCAGCGAGCCTCTTCAATGGAGCGTCGTAGTACCGGAATGGCGGCAACCCGTCGCCGAGCGTCCTTCGATGCGCTGATTGGACACGAGGCCCCGCCGAACGCCGACGCTGCGCTCGTGACCAATCTGCGTCGATCTCCGAGTGATGACGTCACAAATCATGCCTTTGCTTATTCTAGGCCGGGGGTCTCTAACACGCGGTCCGCAGTCAATCCGGCTACAAGTCCCGGTTCCCAAGTCTCGGGCGCTAGAAATGGCGTGCGCCACACCGATTATGTTTCGCTCGAAAAGTTTCTCTGCTCTTTCAACGTATTCACGCAGTTCATTTTTATCTGCGTTCGCTTGCCCTTTGTTTCGCTTTATTTCTTTGATTCCCAGCTTTTTGTAATGTACAACAATTCCGCGACTAGGCTGCAAGCGCGAGCTCTTTGTTAAAGGATGCATCTCGGCTTCGCGAACTCTCAATCAGCAGAAGCAACTGCCAAAGGACAAAGCTACAAACCCAAAACTATCGCCTTAAAAAAAAAAAATGTATATACATATACATATACCGTATATATATACAGGGTGTTTCACGAAAGGTGGACAAATTCGATATTGCGAAAACTACGCGTCGCACCAAAAAAAGGCTTGTGTCGTTTTGGTCCTGGGCCAGGGGCCTATTTAGGAAAATTATTAAAGTCCGAGATAATTATATTGTTCATTATTTATGCGTAATTAACTTTTTTAATATTGGGTTTAAGGGCATGGTTTCAATTAGAAAATTGCTCAGCATCATCGAAAAACACTAAATCAACAAATTTCAGAACGATAGAAGGCACGCGAAGCATTTTATGGCTTTCTGAAAAACCGCACAAATTCGACTGGTTTTTAGTTTCGGTTTGTTATCGGAGCGCATCTCAGCCCCGGCAGCACCGCGCCCCGTGGAGAGATAGTGTATCCAACCTCTGCTGCGCTGTCATCGCGCGACGCAGTAGGAGCTGGTTGCACTATCTCTCCACGGGGCGCGGTGCCGCTCGGGGCCGAGATGCGCTCCGATACGTAAACCGAAACAAAACCCGTCGAATAGTGCGGTTTTCAGAAAGCCGTAAATACTTCGCGTGCCTTCTATCGTTCTGCAATTTGTTGATTTAGTGTTTGTCTATGATGCTGAGCAATTTTCTAGTTGAAACCGTGCCCTATAAATCAATCTTAAAAAGTTAATTACGGAAAAATAATTAACAATATAATTATCTCGGACTTTAATAATTTTCCGAAATAAACCCCGGCCCGGGACCAAAACGACACAAGCCTGCGTGCGACACGCAGTTTCACATATATCGAATTTGTCCACTTTCGTGATACACCTATATATATATATATATATATATATATATATATATATATCACCAGTATTTGTGTAAAGTGTTGTAATCAAAATCGTCGGAGAGCAAGACCTGTCAAATTAACATATGGCATTTCTTTTTTTTTTTATGGACACGTTGAGCTTGGTTATTTACTGAGTGAATTGAGCAAGGGGAACGACTGGAAAAACGCTGAGTTTACAATAAGCATAGAGCACGAGGTCTCTTTTTTAAATCAAATTAACCCCCCCCCCCCCCACACCCCTCTCCCCGAGTCTTACGTTGGCCCTCGAACTTTCCGTTGTGGGCTATCTGGCCCCCACACTCAAATAAATTTGAGACCACTGTTCTATGCGGGGTGGTTCTGACTCGCTCCGCCTCCCCGTGGCACAGAGTTTTGTGCATTACGGAATCGGCTGAATTACGGAGCGTTCGCTAACGCAATTGGCTTCACTACGTCGAGGGACTGTGGCGCTATCGCGCTTACCGAATAAACTATGACTCCACCGTCATCAATCCTGCTATCGGCAGCCGGTAAAGCAGCGAGACTCGCAAAGCGTGCTGCCTTCCCAAGCTTCGTCACATCGTACGTACAAAACCGTGCTACAAAATGACGTATTACCAGCGATAAAATCTCAATAACCCACAACATTTACAGGTGCCCTACTTGGCGTTACACTAACCTGATAAAGACAGCAGCAGCCTTCCTTATCTCTCGCTAACTGGCGCCCACAGTTTCAAGAGTGTCAAATAACTGCTGCTGCACTTCGAGTGCACCGGCAACAAGAAATCGACGACGACAATCCATATTCCACTTCACCATAAGCGCGAGCAAAACAGGTACTACAAGAACGTCGCTAAACCTTCGAGAGCATGCAGAGAAGCGATAGAGCTCAAGAAACAGCTAACAACACTGCTAAAAGCTGCACACACACGCAATCCTACCAGAAATTCGGAATGCAAATACATGCAAATAGCGCGAACACGACATCGGCGCATTTTCGCATTTTTCTTCTAACTAGTATTAGCGAGCACGCCATTTCATCGCTTACATTATAGAACTAAATGAGCACTTTCCGTAGCAATAATAACTTGGATGACATCCCTTGCTTTCAAAAAGAAAAACTGGAAGAACCGGCGATCGCTTGTTCGCGCTAACAGTGTCGCGCTCTGTACACAGGCGACCACAGCGGACGACGACAGGTGTATTCGGCAAAAAAAAAAAAAAAAAAAGTACTTCGATGGGTTACAATAAAATATAGGCTAGCGGCACGGGCGACGCGACGTTACATAAACGGATCGAGTAACCGAAGCACCCGCACGTGGAAAAACGGGCTCGCGGCACGACGAAACGTGGCTCGGAGCGTCCTAGAAACGCGGTCGGATTCGTAACCGACAACGTAACCAGGCGAAGAGCGACGGGAACAGCGCCTCGGCGATAAGAAGCGAAACGTAGCACCCGATCCGTATAATTGGCAAAAGCTTTCACACAAAAAAAAGAAGAAAAAAAAAAGAAATAATAAGACAAAATAACGAGGCTTTAAAATACGCCTGCGAACGGGAGCTTGGAGAAACCTCGTGAGGAAAACGGGGAGTCCGAACCCCGTGTTCAGGGGGTACAGTCGGGAGTAGGAGGGAAGTGCGAAAAAGGAACACAACAAACCAGATGAAAAAGGAAAAAAAAAAAAAAAAGTAAGAGCCAAAGTAAGAAAGGTGAGTCAAGAAAGCCGGAGACAAACACGAAAACGGATCAAAAAGAAAAAAAAGAAAGGGTGAGTGTTCTAACCCCGGGTCTGTGTGAGAGGCCCGGGGCCTTGCGCTGACAGACGACACAAAAAACCGAGCCGCGCGGCAACACGGGGTTTTGCGCATGCGCGGACGAGGCGACCTTCCGAGGGGTCACCCACTGCGACTGACCGGCCTTCAAAATTAGGGTCAGGCACCGCGGCCGCTTGTGCGCGCTCGCGGTTACATCACCGAGCGATTGCGGACGGGACGCGACGACCCGCGACCCCGAACCCGCCCCACCCCGGAGTCGCCGCCGCGCACCGACGAGAGGCACCGGCGCCGAGAACCCCGCGCGCCGGCGACGACGCCGGCGACGACGAGTACGAGCGGCGTCTCCCGAGCGACGCCCGGTCGAGCGAGAGACAGCCGGCCATGTGCGCGGTCGCCCCGTCCCCGTTCCCCGCCGACACTTACCGTGAGGCGGTCGCCAGGATGATCCGGTGTCGGTTCAAAACGTTCCCGACGAAGCACGGGTTCGAGTGCGTCGCCCAAGATCCGAACGAGCGGGCACACCAAATTCCCGAGGAGCCCGACGACGCGACGGCCGCCGGTAAGCCTACTTTGGGCGCCGCTCCGACACGGCGGCGGCAGACACAACACACAGCACACTTTGGTTTCAAATCCAAGGCTTGCGCGGCGGTGGCCTGCGGTGCGAGTGTGTACGTCCGGGGCTGGTCGGCGGAAGGGGTCCTGACCGCGGGGCAACGACGCACGGGTGGTCAAGGGGTCGTCGGCGTCTACCAACGCAGGGTGAAAAGCCCCTCGGGTACGAGTCCGATGTGAGCGACCGCGCCGAGAACACACGGCGAACGCTTTCCACGGCGATGGCTCGGGGCGGCAGCCTAAGTAGGGCAAGCGCCGTCGACCAATCGGAGGCCGACGCCGGGAGACGCGCCGAGCGGCGCGCCGCGGACGGAGCCGGAACTAGGCCTCTGTGGCAGCGGGCCACCGCGGCCCCTGTAGCGCCGCCTGCGAGGGCCTCGCCCCAACAACCACGTTCGCCGGGCGCTGGATTCGACGTTCGCGGGTCGAGTTGGACGCGACTTTCCCCTTGAAGTCGACTAGATTTTGAGACGCGATGACATTTCCTCCGTAAACGCGCGCCGTCAGTCCCTCTGGCACCCGACGTTTGCTGGAGTTTTCGAAGCGCAGGTGGTCTTGAAAGAGCAGACGACGCGCTCGATAGCAGACGACGTCCTTCCAGCGCGCGGGTGAAAGGGTTTCTCTCAATGAAAATGTCGATACTATGTGACATGTGGGAAGGAGCGCCATCAGTTCGGCCCGTCCCGTGCCGCAGATTTGCTCGAATTCTCGACGCTGGTCTCCGCAGGCAATCTTGAAAAAGCAGACGACGCGCACGGTAGCAGACGACATCCTTTCAGAGAACCGCAGAACGGGGCGCATAAGCTATTTCCTTTGCCACGGTTCCTCTCAGTGAAAATGTTGATGCGATATGAAATCTCTGTAAACGTGACGACATCAGCCCGCTGCGATGTTTGCTCGATGTTTGGCCTATGTTCGCTGGTGGCCTTTAAAAGGCAAACGACTTTCCTTCAACGAGCGGAAGAACAGGGAGCATAAAGTGTGCTCTTTGTCACGGTTCCTCTCAATAAAAAAGCCCACACGTTATGATATCTCCCTAAACGCACGCCATATCAGTCGGTCTCGACGTTTGCACGAATTCTCGGAGGTTCTGCTCGCAGCGGGTCTTCAAATAGCAGACGACACCCTGAGAAGCAGACGACGTCCCTGCAGCGAGCGGCGGAATGGGGCACCACGAAAGCTTGTTTTTCTTTGTCACGCTTTCCCTCAATGAAAATGTCGAAGTGGCGGCCTTGAGGCTCGTGGGGCAAGCGGCTTTCGCTCCGCCAGCGTCGACGTTCGAAACCGTTTAGGAGGACGACCCTTGCCCGTCGGCTGGATATGGTCGCCCGCCGCATTGCACGGGCTCCGCTGACGACACGCTGGCGTCGAGCGCGGGAGGAGAACGAACGCGCCATTACTATTTTTCCGGTCAACGTTGATTCACTCCGGCGCGCGGACACAGGGATCACAATGGCGGAAGAGTGTTTCATCACGTTTCAGGAAACCTGTCGGAGGGATAGAAAGCAATTTATCCACCTCTCGCTTCTTTTCTAAGTCAACTTTTTTTTTTTTTGCATTTGTACAAACGTTGTTGCGGAAAACGGGCATCGTGTAATAGCAGCATCGTATTTAGCGGTCAGTTTTGAAGCCTTCAGAGCCGACGCCGCAACCGCGCATCCTAGCTAGCTCCAACGGGGAAGGACATTTTATTGTTTTCCTCCCTTTTGTTTAGTATTTCTTCTTGTTTTCCTTCTCGGCATGATGCAAAACTTTCAGCTTTTATGGTATGGCAGCAACAAATACGCAGGCAACCGCCAAAAGGGCATTGTCGAGACAGTGCCCCGTTGACAAAATGGCAGGGTTGTCTTGATAATCAAAATGGATGTTACCTTTCCTGAGCTCTAATGATAACTGTGGGGCCCCCGCTCGCACGCCCTGAGGGTTCGCACCAAAGGTTACTCCAACCCTCGGAATAAATGGTACAGCGGCCGTGCCTCGCAGTGCCTGGGGATTTTTATTATTATTTTTTTCATGTAAAAGAGGATGAAAGGGACCCAAGGGGTAAGAGGGAAGGGAGGTTAATGCAACACCAAATACCTCACTATAGTCAGCTCTCCCCACCTCTTTCCCGCTTTGGCGCCGACAGCTTTTGCGTAGTTGGAACGGCTGGATCACGCGCACAACCTCGAGGCTGTCCCCTTTGAAACGGGGGGGGGGGGGTAATTTATTGTCGTGGAAACCTGTCGAGACTGCTGTCTCGGCTGTCTTGACGAATCCGGTGTCTCGGCACTCTCCCTCGAGCGCGAAAACGTGGAGACCGCGACGCGCTTTCTTTCGGAGGCGAGGTTTTCATGCCGCTGGGGAGGATTTGGCGCTGCAGGCGGGCTGTCTTGTGTTAACGATTAGAGAAGAATGCATTTTTCTACTCAAGTATTTGGCAACACTCTGAACGCGATGACGAGGAATAGAAACACGTCTATGGACGCACCCTAAAACATCCGCAAACACTACTTTCCAGCAGAGCCCTTGGAAGAGTCAACTGCATTGGTGCAAACTACGGAAGGAGCTCGGCCAATCAAGAAACTAAAAATGTCTAAACCTAAAAAAAGAAAAAAAGGAAAGTCTGCATTGTGACATTGAGCAATGTGAAACGTCCTGCTCAGTTCGCCCTTCCTTCGCCGAGCTGTAGATTACGAGCTGTAGAAAATGTGTAGACTGCAGCGATTGACTCTCCCCATCACGAGAAAAAAAGACGCTTCGGAGTTCTTGGGACATGGCTACTGCGCTGACTGGATTGCTTGTCTGCGGTGGGCACCAGGGTGGCCATTACTCAGAGCGCCATGGCAGACCGACCTGACGCTCTCCGCACTCCTAACGTCTCTATTTACTTCGTTAAGGCTGTTAACCTGGAGCCCTAAACCTACACGGCGGGACTAAAGGACCGTGCCGTCACCGCCTGCTGCGATTGGCCAGCTCAGGCAGCAGACGGCGATGTCCCGATCCCGCTTGGTCCCGCCGTGTAGATTAGACATATACGTAAAGCGTTACCAGTGACTAGTTACTTCTAAGTTCTACCTATATACCCGTTTTCACCTCAAGAAAAAAGTACGTTTTGCGCATTGTTCATACGCGGCACGAAGTAGTTCTTACGAGATTTGGCTATCAAACGAAAAAGCGATGCCTTTGGTGTTTGGAACCTGTACGTCTTGATAAGGTAACATATAAATATTCTAAAACTCACCTGCATATATCTCAATTATCCACATAAAGGGGAAATTAGTAATGCTCCGCTACGGGCCGGACTTGTTTTACTACGCTTCTGGAGGTAAAGACGGGTATAGTTACTTTTTCTGTAACAAACGACCTATTTAGTTACTTCTTTTTTTTTTTTTTGAAAAGGAACGAGTAAGATATTTAGTTGTCTTTGAGGCCAAGGAACGAATAACGGTACTTCGTTACTTTTGAGGAGTAACGTGCGCAACACCGCTTAAACAGCCTCGTTTCAATTCTAACCTGGGAAGGCGTCTCCCGCGATCAAGTCAGATGGGCAACCCGAAAGGCAACTGAGCACTATGGCAGTATAGCAACGTTTATCGGTGACTACGCCAGTCCGAACGCTGCAGCTGGGAATGTCCTTCACCCAGCGAACACAATAAGGTTCGTTGGTTGAACCTTCTAGAATTGTGTACGGATCGAATAAAAACCCTGGGGTTGTCAACACGGGAAGGTAAGTTGACAATGGGTTCCATTGTCAACTTTGAACTCTAAAAACTGAGAAAAACAGAAGAGAGAGGACAATCCCATCTTCATCAGCTCTTCAGCACAACACTGCCGTTGCTTCGAGCGCATCAGTATAGAACGACTCTTCAGCGTCGCCGGACATGTACTCTCAAGGAAACGGGGAAACATAAATTATAAAGTACAAACCGCGTGTATGCGATTTGGCGAGCGACGAGACGAAGCGACGGCTTACCCGCTTCGCTGTCGCTCGGTCAATCGCACGGCGAGGCAAACCGCATGAAAGTCACGGGAGCAAGCGATCAAAACGATGAGCGACGTTTTCAAAAATACTGAAACCGAGCGACGCGACGAGCGCCAGTGAGAAATCTCCATCGCTCGTTGCTGACTCTCGCCGCTGTCGCCGTCGCTCGTCTCGTCGCTTGCTTAATCGCTTCCATGCTGTTTAGCCTTAACTGATGAAAACTTCGAGAGGCAGCTACTGTTTAAGTGCAGCGACTACCGAAAAAGAAAGCAATAAACCATGAAACACAAACAGCAGGCACGTAGCCAGGGGGGGGGGAAGGCCTCCCCTCCCCGTCATACAGCATTTTGTCATGGGCGGGCCTTCCCCCCCCCCCCGAAACAAAATCCTGGCTACGTGCCTGACAAAGAGTTGTGTATTTAGTCCTCGCATTAACGAGGAAAGTAACTCGATACTTTTGAGGAAAGTAATGCGTTCCTTTTGAGATTATGTAACCAGTAACATATTTAGTCACTTTTTTGGGTAACGTGTCCATGTCTGAGGTTAGGGCCCCCGGGGGCTTTAACGTGCATCACGCAGCGACCCTGCGGATAGAAGTAAGCCTCATGCGCACACCCTCTCCCCTGGAGTTGCTTCCCGCTGTCGCCATTTTCGAAGGCATCATCCCGCACGACTTTTTTTGTGAGCGCCGCACTATACCAACATTGTGAGACCAACATCTCCGCGCGTATTTGGTGTTTTTTAACGATTCTTTTTTAAGCATCGGTACGGTTGTATGGGGCATCAAAAGCAATGCAAACCGATACAACGGCACGACGTTAATAATATGTTCTGACGGATTGCAAGGAAAGGGGGAGGGGGGGGGGGCTCTTTAATTGTCGTTCCTAGATGGTGCTGGTTACTCGAAAAAGGTCCACATTTTCCCTTTTGGCTACTCTGCTGGGGAAGAGGATTTGGTATATGAAAAGGAGATTCAAAAAGGCATCAAACGCCAAGAAAATTGAATTTTTGCATATGCCTGGATAAGACACGTCTATCACAAAATAAACTTTCCTCGAAGCCAAATCGCAGTATGCACGTCGGAGGCTCATTTTGATGTTGTGGCGATTTTGAAATTTCGGCAAGTCGACCCGAAATAGACGGATGTTTCTAAATCGCGCCTAAAAACACTAAACTCTAAAAAAAATAATTAAGTGCCAGGTTAAAACATTAATTCCGCCCCCCCCCCCCCCGACACACACACACAAAGGAAAATCACGATAGTTTTATTGTTAGTCTTACTTTGAGTGGGAAGAGATTCGAAGCGGTGCTTCTATTTCGGTACGGCGTTCCGAAATAGAAGCACCAAATAAAGCACGGCGGGATATTAAATATTACTCTCGTAATTCAAAAAATGAAATTTTTCCTCTTTTTGTTTAAAAAAAAAAGGCTGATTTTTTTTTTTTTTTGTGAGCTCTATGTTTTATTTAGGCTCTAGAAAAATTGTTTTGGAGAGTTTAGTGTTCCTTGAAAGTGGAGAGGAGGTTTCGATTCCAGGGGGCTGGGCGATTGATCGATTAACATTCCGATTAATCGACAAATGCTTTAATCGCGATTAATTTTATTGTAACTGGTTATTCGGTCGAACTTGACATCGGTTAAACCAAGACAAAATAAATTTAAAAAAAATACTTTCCTCTTTCTATCGCCGTGTTCTTTATACTTAAAACCCACGCGCTATCCTGTTCGACCAACAGGCATGGCTGGTTCCAGCACGAAGGCCGTGTCTAGAACCACTAAATGAGCTGCGCTTAGAGTATCGGCACTCCGTTCCCCGACATTGTTGTGGGCGCCGCCATATTGGGGGCTTGTGCAGAGCAGACGCAACTGCCGATCGTCATGATTCGAAAGTGCTACTCCCTCAGCATTATATTTGGTGTTAGGAAGCTCATGTAATATTGCTTTTCTCTGTCGCGGACTGTTTGAACTTTTGTGGAGGACGGAAAAGCGTTTCCTGTGATTTCAGACAAAGCTTCAGATAACTGGCAACCATGATTTTAAGCCACAATATGGCCCAAGTGTCGTTACTCTGAAGCGTAGCTTATTTGGTGGCTCTAGCCGTGTCCAATTTACGAAAAGTGGTTTTCTTGGCAGCCGCTACACACAGGAGCGCGGCGTCCGTCCAGAACAGAGAGGGCGCTGCGGAGGTTCCCCAAGAGGGACAAAGTCCCGCAGGTTCACTGATCTGCCTGCGCACCCAGTCCTCGGAGGTACTCAAGGCGACAATTGGAAACACATTTTTCATAATCCGCCGTTGAGGACGTACGTACCACTGACGTTGTTAATCCTTTCAAAGCTGCCGACGTTCACAACGGACAAGCGGCGCGTCGTGCCGCCCAATGGCGACGGGCCGCGGTGTCGACTGGGCAACGGTATAACGCCTGCGGGTGTCCCTCTATCGTTCCACAGCTGACGTGACGGACGGCGAACTGCAATGGCGATCGCAGGACTTCTCGGTTCTAAAGTGTGTCAGACGTGGGGAAAAAAAAGTCTCTTTTGGTGTAACGTTGTTTGTCTGTGTATCAAAAGATTGTGTTGCTCTTATGTTCAGACAGCCTCGACGCTAGTACGCCTCCACGGGTGACTTGTCTCTTAGCTGTAGATGAGAAATTCAGCCAGTGCAGTACAACCGTTAACCTGAATCTCTTTGACGTGCACCACGCAGTCTAGTGATTACACGAACACGTGCCGGTACGAAACTCGTCCAGATCGAAACGGGCAGGGGCTGGGGATCGAACCCCGGGAGGTTCTGCGGCGCAAGCTTTCACTAAACGCTCTAATGTAGACGGGGAGCAATTTTTTTTTTTTTGTTGTTGCAAAGAGCAACTCGCTCATGTCACTGAATACCAGAAAATGCCTTTCTCTCTGCCTTCGTCGTCGGAATAAAAATAATATATATTGCGACTGTACTCAACTGCACGCTGTTTATCCGCCAAAAATGCACAATGCGCCATTTATATATATTTTCTTCTCTTTTCCTTTCGTTTTTGGGCACAAGTTCGCCCCCATTAAACGTTTCAGTTTTCCCCCAGTTATTCTTTGTTTCACCTTCGTCATTCGTGACAATATATATAAAAAAAGACGCATAAATGACAAAAATTGTGGTCTTGCCCTTTTGGCGCTAATGTGCCTGCAAATTAACGTGACCGATTAATGTATTAATTAATCGACGAAAGAGCGTCAATTAATCGGATTTAAATGTTAAATCAATGTTCAGCCCTAAGTAATTCACGAGGGCGAAACACTTAGTCTTAAAGGGACACTCAAGTGGTTTTTGAGTTCGTGTTTTGATGATGACAGCTGAATTTAGACGCCCCAAGTATCCCTAAAAACCAAATAGTATAGTCATACGGTGATTATTTCTTTAATAAAATGTAATTGAAGGCCGCCAAACCTCGGATCCATCCGAAAACGAAACCACTCTCATTGGTCCTCGCACGCTTATCAAAAGTATCTCGGGCCAATGGCGTTGGACGACGTTCCGTCGCGCAGTGATCCCGAGGTAGCCGCATCGGCCGAACCTCTTTGTCATTCGAGCTTCGATCATGGCGGCGTTCTCTACGCTCGAGGACCTGATGCCGTTGGAGGTTGAAATTCTTCGGCGGACAGCCGACCTGGGGATGATTTCCTATGACGCCACTCCGACGTGCGATGTGGACGATAGCAGCGCTTCGGAGTCCTGTTCGGGTTCCGAGGACGATGAAACGCAGACCTTTTCGGGCGTTCTTCGATTTGCGGTTGGGGCAAGTCGTAACCAAACCAACGTTTGACATCGCAGCGTTACCTCTGTTACGTGATGTCAAACGATGTCGCCACGTTGACTTTCGCCTCGGGAGGACGGGGGGAAGGCTGGTTCAGACATGTGCAACGAGCGCGTACCTACGACTGCGTCCGTTGCAACCGGAGCGACCGGAACGACAGCTCTGCGCCGCGCGTACACACCTGAAATTACTACAAGCACAGCGGGTCGCCGTCAGCTGTTTCAGCGGCCCCTCTAAAAGGGGACGCACTGCTACTCAATGCCGTAACAGAATAGAGACAGACAGTTTTCTATAGCCTAAAGCTTTATTATTGATTTTTCTTGATAGGCTTGCAGGGTACAGTGGATGAAAAAAAGAAAATAAAAAGATGCCGTACGCCGTCTTGGACGATCACGACTCTATACACGACATTGCAATAGTACAAATATCGCCACACGCATTTTCTACGATTATAAAAGACAATGTAATCTTAGCAGCGATATAGCAACGTAGAAATATGATTTCGTGATCAGATAGACGTTGCGAGCGTTCAGGATTGCTAACACTAATAACTTTTCTCCGGTGATGAAAACGCGTGAAACTTCGCGTCCTTTATACGGTACGCGCCAGTAATACCTTGAACTTGAGCACACGCATGAAATGCGCCAAATAAGAAATCCGGGCGATGTTCGAGGACACAAATGCTTAGAAAGCACCACTGTAGTCGAAGTAAACAAACACGACGGCACGGGCGTTTCTGCTGTCTTGAGAGTGCCGCCACGGCATCGCCGCACGAGTAGGTGGGTCTTCCCTTCTAGTACGTGCTGGGTTATCATAACGACACACGACGAAAATTCACAGTCAAGGATAGCGCTTTTACGCGGAACGATGAGCTTTCACCACGCCGTCCACGTCGATGATCAACACCGACGCCATGTGCGCGCAGATACGTGCGCTTCCGCGCATCCCGGGGGAACGGGAAATTCACCCCCGCGGAGGACGGCAAGGAGAAAACGTAGTCCCTTGTTTGTGAAACGATAATTGCAGTATCGCGTATTCTAAACTAGAACTATTTTACGTCTTGTGAAATTATCATGCACAACATATTTAAATAAACTGAAAATTGTTTCTTTAGCGAAACTTTACAAAGGCCGCCAAAATTTTCAAACATACGATAATTTCATTGGTCCTCGCAAGTACAGGAAAGAGTCCGCACGTATTTTATTCCTGCGTGATTAATAGGCGGTTCTGCCTTTAAAACTGAAGATACTCATTCACTGACACTTCCTTAACGCCATCGCACCAAAAAGTAGCTTCCCCAAAAACCGCTTGAGTCTCCCTTTAACGTCCGGCAGTTTTGAAGGAAGTGCCGCATACAAACTCACGTACGGAGTTAATTCAATTCGGAGGTGAGTCGTCTCTTTCCAGGAGTTCCATTTAAACGCAGCGCAATCGACAGGCAGGCGCCCTAAACGCATCTCTTTTGTTTGTCTTTTACAGTTAATAGGAGAACGGAACAGGCATCCAACGGCTCACGCAACGATGGACAGCGTAACTGAAAACATGAGCTCAACAACAGAACAAAGCAGCTGCGAATGGGATGTTGCATAAAGGTTTTTCGTTTTCAAGTTTTATACTTTTCACAAAAAAATAAAAAAATAAAGGGGGGGGGAGGTTAGAAGTAGGATTCTTTGTTCCAGTTTGTAATCGAGGAGAAATCAGGTTTTTCAAGAAATTACTTTGCAGTTCGGGGTTTTCGGGGGTATTATTTATCAGAAATAAATAAGTATAACTAACAGTAACGAGTACTAATCGATAATAATATTTAAAAAAAAAACACATTTCGCAACCAAGTGATTGAGGTCCACAAGACAGCATTGTAGAATAAAAACTCTCTCATACTATGTCAGCCAGCTTCACTATGCAAGTAGAGAGGCTAAGAAAAGCCGGCTATTCGTCAGCCCTACTGGCTGATGTGGCAAACGCTCTGGTGAAGAAGGCAAAAGGCTTCCAGTCCAACAAGACCAGTGTCAAGAAAACTAGGCCAGTAGTGATACCATACCTGCACAGGATTTCCCATAATTTAAAAAATGTCGCAAGCCGCTATGGGGTCAGAGTAGTTTTTTCAGCACCACACAAAATGAGCCAAATTTGCCCTAGAGTGAATGCGCATGCTGAGGGTACCACAAAACCCACGTGTACCAAGAAGCATGCCAACAAATTCGTTCCATGCGCTTCGGGCGTCGTATATAAGATACCTCTTTCGTGTGGCAAGAGCTACATAGGCCAAACGGGCAGATGCCTCAATGACCGACTCCGGGAGCATGATTACTCATTGAAGGCTACAGTGGGCGGAAATCTTCCTCTCCATTGCCGGGAATGCACGTGCAGCCCATTATTTCGTGAGACCAATATCTTGGGGAAGAACAAAGACAAAGTGACCCGCGAGGTATTGGAGGCCTTCTACATCCGTCGTGAGGACAGGAACTGTGTTAGCGTTGAATCCGTAACCCTATCAAGCAAGGAAAGGGAATTCCTTGAAAAAACAATGAAGGGCCCACACCAGCCTGGATGAACTAGCCGCTATCATTCACGCGGCTGTGGTAGATGCACGAGTCCGCGGCGGATTATTTGGTTTTTTCTTTCTCTTCCTTTATTATAAGTAAACGTAGTTGTGAGTAGCGCTCTTTTCTGTCCTGTCCTTCTTCTCTATACCTTGTGCGCTAAATACCTCAATATGTTAGACTACCAACTAGCCCAAATGTCAACTTTACTGAAGTTGGGAAAGCTAGTGGCTCTACTAACTGTGAAAACATCTAACCCTCTATGCAAGCATTGCTTCGAATACGTTCAGAATGAAATTGCTTCAGTTCACAATGTGAGCACATCGGACTCTTCTTTCCAGCATTCAGGCGAAATTGTTGCCGGAATGAATCGAAACCTGTGTGCTATTAGTCCGTCGGTAAATCTGCGAAAACCAAGTACAACCATTAAAAAAGAAGAAGAAAAAAAGGGGCGTGCAGCGTGCTTGAAGAGGAAAGGAGTTCAAGTGAGTTCTTCGATAAGAAGAAAGCTGTCTAGCGTTTACGGTGTGGAAACCCCCATGACCGTTGTGAGCACTGTGCGAAGTGCGTTCGACGAGTTCCGTGAAGCACTGAAGACATCCAGCACGCATCAAGAGCGCAAGCTTTTAGGCACTTTAGACACAAAGCAGCTCCAAGAAAAAGAAAATACTGCGTCTGGTGCCGGAAGCGACTCCTTGCGTCTTAGCTCCAACAAGGAGCCTAAAGCGGAAAGGAGGCACATGGGGAAAAAGGTGAATGCCGAAGACGTGAGGGCTTCACTTGAGCACTACGCACGCGACGACCTCGCATGCTCCATCCAGGGCAGAGCCCAAACAAAAAGAACGTCGTCATAGCCGTCATCAATGACAAGAAGGCCAAATTCGCGAAAAGGTTAATGACCCACTCAATAAAGAAGCCTTCCCGCTGTTCAGGAACGACAACCCTGACCGGAAACTCGGCATCTAAAAAAAAAACGGAAGCCTTATGACCAAAAGGGGTCAAAAAGAGTCCCGAGAACGAGATGTGTGCGTGCATTTATTGCGTGAATTTTCAGTCGCTTCTAAGGGCAATCTCGAATGCCTCCGGGAGACTACCTCAAGCTCCTCCGCCTCTGGCACTGGTCCACAATCCGACTGCTTTCTACGCGATTCCGAAAAGTGCCCCAGGATGCAGAGCGTCTCGTGGGAGTCGCTTCATCTTGACGAGGCCGAGGTGGTCTCTTTCGCAATGTGGGAAACCGGGGAACTCATTAAACAAATGCGAGAATTTCAATCCTATTCAGTCCAAGGGGCCGTAATTCTGCGGGAATTTCAATCATGCGGCGAGAAATATGTGTGTCATTACTACATTCGTGACGTTCAATGAGGACTGATACGTGACACAAGACCCTCTCTACCACCAAATACAGTGATGTTCCACTTTGATTTCCCCGAAAATTGGACTGTTATTTATCCAACCGAAGTGCAGAGCTTTCATTGGAAGAAAATCTAAAGTGTCTATGTTCACATGCGTGGTCAGCTCCACACAATTAAGGTACGCAGAACTTTGTCGTTATCAGCGATGACACAACGCATGACACAGCACATGCCCTTCTGGCTACACAGGCAATACAATATTGTGTTGACGCTCACTATCCACTTTTTTAAAATATAATTTTGGTCTCAGACGGAGCGGCGGCAGATTAAGAATCGCTTCCAATTGCACGAATTGTCTCGGAAGCCGTACTCTTAGGCAAGATGGATCTTCTCGGCCACCGGACATGGAAATGCGCCTGTGATGTAGGTGGTGCTATTAAAGATCATGCAACGCGGACTAGCCTAAGATCTTCGCTCGGAACAGCGATTGCCACAGCTAAAGACTTCGTGGAAGTGCTCCGTAAAAAAGTCGCAAATGACCGCATGTTCCACTTGAGTGCGGAGCAGGATAGGGACTTTCGTGCAACAAAGCAAGCAGAGTGGACAACCTTGAAACCTGTGAACGGCATCCAGGCGTCCCATTTCTGGAATTCGCCATATGCTAAGAGGCCGCAAGTCTCCATGGCAACTTGTGCGACACAAACTTTGAAGAGTGAGTTTTGTTTTCGTGAATCATAAACAAAATATTAGCATTTTAGCTAAAAGTCACGTCAGTTGAACTGGCCCGCTTTTAAATAAATTGTTTTAAATTTTAAAATAAATGTCATAGGCAACGCTCAGAACCTTTGCCTGATGTGCGGCAGAGCCTATAAACGAAGCCGTCGCGGCTTGGTTTGAGTGAAAGCTTCTGATATCTTGTCTTTTTGCGAGATTGTAAATCACTAAATTTGTTTTCCCATCACAAGCACGTCATTCTATCGTCAACTTTAAAGAAGAGTTTAAAGAAAAAAAAATCAAATTTCACATTAATAATAACAAAAATCTTTATTTTCACATGCCCAAAAACAACCAGTCGGACTTCTCTTTGGTGCACAATAACCAAAATACACAGCCTGTTGTGTAAATTTCATTTATGTATTCGGGAAGTGCCCTCAAAATGCAGATTTTCAAAAATCTTACAAAGTTTGTTAAAAAAAAGTTCTGCTAAATAATTTGTTAATGCGTCTCTCAAACGTGTTTTCTTGATATGTTTTGTATTTTGTTCTGTAAACAAATTTTTTATTGCAATTTTAAATATTTTGTGTACATATTGCAACCCTACTGTAAAATGAATAAATAAGTGTCACTACGTATACGTGCTTCGGTGTGCAATTTACAGCTGTGCATGGAGCATAGCGAAACCTCGGTAAGCCCACGCCTCAAGGATCTTAATTTTATATATCTGGGAGATCTTAACTACAGCGGGCATATACAGCCGGGTGTTCCTCCCGGACCATTATTGTATAAGCTCATATAGAAACACCCTATAGAGTTTTAATGTACTGGGTGTATCAAGGAGCGGCCAGGCTCTTTAAATCGACCGCAAAATTCGGTTTCTTAACCTATCGCGTTCCGATTTTGTACAGCGTTAACCACAGGTGGTGCGTTTTTTTTATAAAATTCGCAAAAAGCTAGCTTACGTGAGAAAAAGTAAAAAGAAAAAGGCTTAGCTCCTATGGAAAACGCAGTGAAGCCACCGGTCTTCAAACCATAGGGCGCCGTATTGTTTGAAGACCGGTGGCTTCGCTGTGGTTCCATAAGAGTTAAGCCTTTTTTTCTTTACTTTTTCCTCAGGTAAGTTTGCTCTTTGTGAATTTTATAAAAAATGCACAACCTGTAGCTAACGCTGTACTAAATTGGAAAGCGATAGGTTAAGAAACCGAATTTTGCAGTCGATTTAAAGAGTCTAGCCGCTCCTTGATACACCAGTATATATCTTTGGAGCCGACGTCGTGCGGTAAAGCCCTTATACCGAAGACAAGCTAGATTGTTGTCGCTTTTCTCAATTGAAAGTCATATGCTACTCAATCCCAAGTTAGTTCAAGTTACTGAAAGGTGTCATAAAAGTTAAAAAAATAGGGTGATTTTTTCTGTTTTTTTTAATATTGACGTGCAATTTTGTTATTTTTAGAGAAATGACTTACGTCTATGCATCAATAACAAAACTACAATGATCACTAAGCAAGTCTTTTTATATATTCATAAACTCCATTTCAAGACGCAGATTTCTATATATTTTGTGACGTTTTGATTAAAGTAGTCTGTTCGCAAACAATTTGTAAATATGTCTCTAAAACGTGTTTTTTTTTTTTGCGTGGTTCGTAATTATTTTTGCGTTGAAATGTATTCTTGTACTTTTTAATATTTTGCGTGCATGTTGTAAATTGTCTATAAAATAAATGAAACTTTTTTTTTTCAGCTACGTGCCTGCTTTGATGTGGTATTGTCGGCTGCGTAAATTACTACTGTGAAATCTCGGCAATCTCCACGCCTAGAGCTTCTAAATTTTATCAATATATACGAGAAAAAATTAGCTACAGGGTTAACATGTAGCTGAATTCTCTACCCAATGGTTTTTACATATACCTCTTACAGAAAAAAAAATCAAAAGTATGACCTGAACAGTCATTGTACGATCTGACGTGGAAACACTCAGCAGTATAATAAATCCGATAGGATCTATAAAGTAAGTGACAGGTTAAAGACCGACGACCAGTTGGCGCTTTTCACTTTTCCCTCGCTTCCTCCTTTCCCCCTTCTACCCTGTCCATCAGTTGCCTGTTTCCTTCTCCCCGAAGGCGAGGAGGCTCTTCTGCCTTGCAGAATCTCAAGTCTGGTCGTCGGCCTTTAAGAGTTCAGGGGAAACTCCTCCCGCCAGTGATTTTCCTACACACCCCCTAGGTGGGTGTACACCCCCCCCCCTTGTTTTTCTGAAGGCACACCCTTAATTCGCAACGACTCCTCTTTTATCAATGCCCCTCCACCTGACCCTCCCCTAATTTTAATTCTTGGGAAAACCCCTGCCCCCCACCCCTTCCCACTTTAGTAGAGCGAAGGCTGGAGAGGAGGCGACCGCCCCTCCACTGTTCGCTCCGCTGAAGTGGAAAGGGGTGGGAGGAGCTTCTTCTGAATTCTTAACCTGTCACCGACCATAGCATCGTTTCCGCGTTCCGGAGCTAGCGTATGTGTTCCTACCAACTGTTTGTTTCATAGAAAATATTTTCTGAGCAGACTAGTTCTGAAACTGGTAAAATTATTTTCAAAATTCGGGGGAAAAAATCAGGTTTATCCCGATTTTAAAGAAAAAATAAACATGTTATGGGTGTAAATATAGGGAAACATCGTCTTTTCGCCGAAGATAAGGCGCCCTCCAACTCGGGATTGAATTAAATTGAAAATTATATAGTCATAGTTAGAAACCGCACCCCCCCCCCAAAAAAAAAAAAATGGTAGGCTAGTTTAGCAAAAAAGACAAAAAGGATGTGAAAACAGTCTATATTTTTATTGATTGCACAGCGTGTGTGTGAAAGGCATTAAAGGCCGACGACCAGACACGAGATTCTTGCAAGGCAGAAGATCCTCCTCACAATTGGGGAGGATGAAACTGGCAACGGTGGACAGGATAAAAGGGGAGAGGAAGAAGCGGGGGAAAAGTGGAAAGCGCGAATTGGTCGTCGGTCTTTAACCAAATTGTTGCTGTTTTTTTTTTTTTTCACCGCGAGAAGGTAGTATATTTTTAATAAATAATTCCTCGGACGTTTCGCAGCTTAATTTAGTGAATTAAGTTTTCCATTATATTTATCGAAGGCATTTCCTCATTAAGTCACCGGAGGGAGTTCCCCACTAAATTTAGCGGAAAACGTTTTCCTCCAAATGTGGTGGAGAAATATTCACGCTAAATTTAGCGGAGAGAGAGAGAATAAAACTTTAAGGGAAATTATATTCGTTGAAGTCGGCGGGAAAATTTTTCTAGCCGGACGACCCGGCAGGAAAGAGAACCGGGGATCCGCTGCGAAACTTGGACAACAGGGAGTTTCAGCAGGTCGCTTTTTGCGTTCCGATAACGATACGCTCCACCGCCGCCTTTGAGCGTTCATCGTATCGTTTTCGGGTATCGTTATAGGAGATATCAAAATGATCTACAAAAACTCCGTAATAGCGGCTGTCGATGTGAAAAAAAAAATAAAACAGGTTTTTTTTCTTTTCCTGTACAGTATACAACGATGTTAAGCCGATTCACGCGGTGCGATTCTGCTCGCGATTTCGCAGCTGCGACGTTGAGCACTGGAGCTTCACTACGTGTTCCTTTTTTATTTTCTTTCTTTTTTGCCGCATGAACGACGACGCAATTACGAAATTGAAATCATTGTCCGAATCAGGCATGTAGCCAGGGGGGGGAGGGGCATGCCCCCCATTTTCCATTTTGCTGGGACCTCCTCTCCCCCCGTCATACAACATTTTGTCATGGGCGCCCCCCCCCCCCCAAACAAAATCCTGGCTACGTGCCTGGCCCGAGTCGATGGTGCGATTTGCGATTTCATCCCCGACTTTCCTGGACATCAGCGTATCGACGCATGCACTGAAATTTGAATTTTAACTGAACAACAACAAACGTAGCAATGTTCTCATGAATATTTTAGGTGACAGTCATAGAGTAATAATAAGCGGTAATGAAATGTTTGGACGCGTATAGATTTTATCCTACAGCTTTATAGAAGTATTCTCTGAACGCCATGTTTGAGGGCGAGTTCAAGAGTGCTTGATGGATTGAAACGTTTATTAAGTGAACCATACTTTCGCTCATTGGACCCCATGGGGGAGTGGAAAGAGAGCTTTAGTTCTGACGGTGGGTTAGATGTACCGGAGGTAGGAGATGATTCCTGAAAACTGCATGCTCAAAACGGGCTCACATTAATACTTTGCTAAAGTCCGGCAACGGTGCAAAATGAGCGTTGCAAAATAACTGCGGAAGCTTCGCCGTCAGCACGCGCTCAGCAGCGCGCACAACTGTGGTTGCCAGTAAATTAAAAAAATAATAGGGGTGTGTGTATGTTTATGCAGCCTTTTAGTCTGCTCCTCAACGGGCGACTTGTCTCTTTGTTTTGAGATTAGCAATTTAGCCAGTGCGGCTAAACCGCCAGCCTGGGGACTTTAACGTGCACCACGGTAGTGATACACGACCGGGCGTTGTTGCGACTCTCATCCAGATCGAAATGGGTAGGGTGTGATTGAGCCCAGGATCCTGGGTTCTGCAGCGCATCTTTACTCACGTGCTCCGAGCTGGCTTACGCTAGACCGCCCGGCCACCGACCCCCATCCGCCAGCAAATGCCCTGTACTGGGTGTTCTTTTTTTGGCTTTACGATTGTGATTTAAAGTGCCGTGAAAGCTACATTTATGCTGTTTGCGGCAGGTGAGTTATACGGCCAGGGCGGCATATCATGGGGGGCTAAGCGTAATGATCAATCGGCCATTTAAAGGAAGCGAAGCGGTTTAAATATGAGGAAAAACACCCGAGCCTGGTTAATTAGACCTAAGCCATCACGAATATCGTATTCGTTTGCTCATTTTCTCCGCGGATTAACCGGAAAGCGCCTTCAGCGTAGCGCCGAAGCCGCGCCGAAGCCACGCCTCTCCGAAGCAGAGGGAAAGGGGAGAGGAGGAAGCCCGTCAGCCGATGCTCACAAAAGGTCCGGCTGGGGAACCTGCCGCGGCTAGCCGCGCTTTCCTCGTAGGCTGCTCTACTGACTTTCCGAGCCGTTGTCGTTCCGCCGCCACATAGCGCTTGCTTTTATCCGCTGACCGGTCGTGCGCATTGACTCAATCGCCTGACGTGTTGAATGCTCTCTTGTTTGTTTATGTATTTGCAGAATTCTCGTGGCACCGAACCAACTGACTCGTGCTGCTGCACGATGCCGTACTCAGTGTAGCCGCCAGCTCACGAACAGTGCTCGTGCAGTTGTTCTTCCCGCTTACCGCTCTTTCACTCCGACCCCGAGATTTATAAGGGGGGGGGGGGGGCTGAGCGCTACACCGTTTTTTGTTCGAAATGTGTTTCGATGGCTCATATGAAAACTACGTACATATGGGTTTGGGTCTGAAGGGCTCGCCTGAACCCGACGCTCTGCCGACCATCTTTGAAGGTAAGAAGGTAATTCAGCGCATTAAAAGTCACGCAAGCAAGGAAACGTAACGAGGTAAAAAGTTTAGGTCGACTGTTCTAGTAAAAAAGCGATTACGTAGTTAGAATTGTGCAGGTGTACTAGCAAAGCTGCCATCATGTAGCCAAATAGCGGGTTTCCACTGGCTCTCTGGTGCTAATCGCCTTATATTGTGTGTTAGCGTTGGTTTCTTCTTATAATAGTCGAAGGGGACCATATTTTCCAGACCGACCCGGTCCGGGGAAATAGAACAAAGAGCAATCTTTGGGCAGCCCAAGATTATTTTCTTTGCTTTTACCCCACTCCGCTACCCAGTCTGCTTGAGACAGGAGGGCTTTGCCCCTTAATAAGTGGCCGCGCAATTCATAATGCGACTTTCACGGGTGCAAACCGTTTTAGCATAAACGTTTTTTACTTTTTTACGGTTGTTGATAAATTGAAGCTACATATTTTTTTAATGTAAGACTTATAAATTTTGTTAAATTTGCTTCCATAGATTCACATTCTCTTCAGGAGAGATTTTTCGAACTACAAAGCATGCGAACCTTCTGTTCTGAATTGACTTCTTTTTTTGCCAGTTACGGCAGTGTTTTTCCATATAAAGTTTGTGTCATGCAGCGGTTCATTGTTGCCGTAGAAACGCGATCGGACGATGATAATGCTTGGTTGTGGCTCCACAGGCAGTCAACAAATCTTGGTAGAAGTATGCGAATGTAGAGGCCCAGGAAGCTTTTCGCAAATTTGACGTCAGGATATAGGGCTGCCGCGCACACATCTCCGCTTTTTCTAACGCTATAATGGCTATGTAGATTAACGGCAAACAAACCTAAACGCAGCAGAGGGTACCGCTATCACAAGGATGGACTTTCTGCGCCGTTGACAAGCCTGTCGCATCGTGCGCAAGGACATGGCGGTGGCAGAACGGCGACCCTGTTCCCATCCCCCGTCTCATCTCAGGGGAAGCTCTCACGTCGCCCGAAGCCGGTTATACTATCCTCGCCTAAACCACTTTAGCCTTGATAAACAATGCCGCTCCGCGCCCACGTGTCCAGCAGCTGGCATGCACGAAGGCCGATGTCTGCAGCATTCTCGATGCCTCTCTGACGACCGCCTTGGGGAGGGTCACGCTAATCCGGTGACGTGCCCGTCAATTGCACTGTTTATTGTCAATCGTTTGGTGTTACAATAACAGCTTCAAAATACCCTAAATATATGAAGTCGCCATGCCACGTCCGCGTTAGTTCCTCGTGTCCGCTCTATTACTGTGGGGGATCATTTTTCTGTTTCGCCAAAGGCTGGAACGCGTACTCTGTCACGTCGAGCGGGTCGTCTGACATTCCTCTTTCTGACCTAATCGAAAGGTTTCGAAAACTGTAGCCGGAACCCTTGATCGTTGGGCATAGTAAAGGCTCATGCCTGCTACTTCCGCAAGCGACGGAGCAACGAGAATCGAGGATGGTCCTTGAGTGACGTAGTGAGCCGTCACGCGGGTTAGCCACCGGCGTGCCGCTGGGTATGATCGCTTCGATTTCTTTCGCTTTTTTCTGCGTTTAAGGATTATTCTGGTCAAACGGCTGCGATATTTGGGACTATGCAGCAATAAACACGTCAGAATCAATCCATTAACTCATTTTTTTTTTAAAGCTCTTTCAGCTTCCTTGGCGGTAAATTTGGTGAATTAACTTTGTAATTAGAAAACAGACCTTACGGTTCCAATTTGAACTTGCTATGTCATCGGAAACTACTGAATCAACTCTTTTTTAGGAAGGATATACGTAGGCAAAGTAAGCGACATGTTCCGTAAAGCGCTCCATTTGGACTCGTTTCTAGTTCTGGTTTTACTGATCGTACTCCCGCACCCGCGGGTCCTGTTTTCCGTAATGCCGCTCCTGCCTTCTGTCTTCCTAAAAGAGTTGGTATATTGTTTTCGACGATGCTATAAATCCTTTCTAATTTGAACCATATGTCTATTTTGAGTACATGTAACTGAACGAACATAAT